>CM069433.1:196681076-197256840 GCA_035610365.1 Aquatica leii
AATCGATCCGAACCCCCATTTCAAGTTCTTTTAAATTTGTTTTTAGCATTATAACGCAAACCCTTAAATTTGGAAATATTTTGCAGGCAACATACAACACTCCTGAAATATAAACTCTAAATGGACAACACAAAACAAGAAAAATAATCAGGTATCTTTGATTAGAGGTTTGTTCCTTATAAACTTGAAACTTCACTACTAGTTTCTATCTTAAGTGGCAATTCGAAAAAACTAAAAACATTGACAGTGAAAAAATTTACTATCACCACTATCGCTTTTTATACAAACACGGCTTAAGATTAATGTCCAGGTAGTATTTTGTGTTTTAGCACTTTTTTCTGAAATCCAAAAAGAAAAAATAAATTGTGAGAAAAATCTTTAGTTTTGTTGACAAATCCATAGGAAGACATGTTTTTAATAAAACTTCGACATCTTCAAATCGGCTTTCCACTTCTGCAATCAATAACTGACCCCTAGAAGAAGCGTTTTTAAATTAATTTGTAATCGTGAGTGTTATCTTACTTATTCTTTAAAACGCAGGTTTGCTTCTAATATGTAATCCTTTATGTTAGTACCCATAAGTGATAAACAAAAACTACTGACATTAACACTATTATCTTCAAGAAATTACATGTATATATCACATGCTGTAACTGTTTAATCGACTGCTACTAAATCAAAGCAATGCACGGTATGTATTGGAGTTGATTTTGCTAATTTTGCTTCACATAACTAAATACGGTAATTACGAAGTCTGCGGTCTGAAAACCAGCATTTGTCCCTGACATTACTTTAACATTCCACTTACAATTTTTAATTTACCATTGTAATTATGTCAACCGGTTACAGGCCATTTAGCAACTTGTTGTCGAGGTAACCTTCATGATATGCTGCATAGGCATTTGGATCATTAACAAAATACTTTTAGCATCGCACACCTCGTTCATATACATTTGTTCGTTTAAATAAGCAGCGTGTAGATTTTAATTTTTGAAGCATTTGTTCCCTCAATGATAATTTTTGTTTCGACTTGGTGAGATTAAAGTCATATGCAGACTTTTTAATAAAATCGTTATCTTTTTTAGTTTTTTACGTTTTTCTGCTTTTAAAAACAGAGTTTGAAGAGTTATCGGTCGTTTTGGCGACCTTTACTTTCGGCATATCCTCTACAGCTAACTTGCTTAACTGGTTTTCTGGTTGCTTCACTGTTAGTGTCAGTGTTTACATCAACAGGTTTAATAAAATTTTTTTGCCACTAATTTTTGTTTAGTTTTTATGCAATAGCAGTGTTATTTCTTTTTTGCTGTACTTTTCTTCATTTGGTTTTATTCTCTTTGATTTATCTTTAACAGTCTAAAAATGTATTATAAACGTGTGTACATCTTATTAAAATTTAAATTACCTTCAGTATTTTTTGTTCGTCTTTCCAGCATTCATGTGTAAATCCCATTCTGGTATTTGAAACATTTTACAGAAAGATGTTTTGAGGTTAACTATATTTTTTATTTTTGGTTACAGATTTAGAGTATTTACTTAAGTTAATTGTTTTAAGTTAGATTTGCTCTGTCATAATTATATATATACAGGAGGTTTTAAGCCGGTTGTAATCCAGATTAGATTGGGCTGCATGAAATTAAAAGTTTGTTATCGTACTGTTTGACTACAGTAAAATAATTTGAAACTGCTTCAAACAGTTTAATGAACTATGAGTATCATGTCAAATTTCTTTTATACGATGGCGACACTAAAGGCGGGTTGCACAAAACAAATCAAAAATGTGCAACGTGATTATTTCTGAAATCAATTGTTGCATCACGAATAAACGTGGTTTCATTGGCTATGTAGCAATTGTTTTGAGAAATAATCAGTTATTACATTTTGATTTGCTTTATTAACCATATGATTCAAGACTTATTAACATTGTTTTTAAACGTAGAAGTTCCAAGCCACTTTACAGGGTGCTATTTGGTGCAACTTTTTCCGCAAACACATGTAAGTTTGTATGCAATATTTTCAGACGGCGAAAATTTTCATTAGTTGCATAGCACGTTATTGCATCATGCAAGGTGGTTTTACAGTACTTTCAGCAGTACTTTATCTATTTAAAAATGAATTAAAATGGAGTACGTAGCCTAGAAGTATGGTTTTTAATGCAGTACAAATTTTAACGGCTTTTAAAATTGTGTTTATTTTTCGTTCTTGTTTTTTACTTCAGTTGAAGTGTATTTATTTTTATTTGTTGCCATGAATACAAAAAAAAGCCGCCACCATTCAAGGTAGAATACTCCATATGGTACCCACTGCTTTTTGTGAACTGTCACGCTGTCGCTTTGTCACGTACGTGTAACTTTGAGTGTAAGTTAATGTGTGTGATAGTCTGGTGATAGTGTACTTATCGGTCTAATACTTAATTTTATCACAGTTACAAAAGATTTTATGTATAATTTTTTATAGTTACATATCGTTATCGATAAAAAACAATCTTGACCTTTAAGTACGATTTATGAATCATTTTCAAGAAAGAAAAATAATCATTGTGGCGCATTCACTATTAAACTGGCAGGTATTTAAGATAATGAAATTAATTTAGATATAGGAAGCGTTATTAGTTTTCTTATATAATCTGCAATTTCAATGACGGCTAGGGTGCATTTAATTAAATAAATGGAATTTGCGATTAATATTTGTGAACCAGCC
The DNA here is from genome assembly GCA_035610365.1 of Aquatica leii. Taxonomy (NCBI): domain Eukaryota; kingdom Metazoa; phylum Arthropoda; class Insecta; order Coleoptera; family Lampyridae; genus Aquatica; species Aquatica leii. The sequence continues at coordinate 196,683,774 of CM069433.1, forward strand.
TTTGTAAATTTCTGAGTTACTTTGGGAATCTGGGTCACCTGTTCCAAGTTCCATCAGATTACAGCAGAATGACCTCAATTAAATGGAAAATTGTTTCTTTGAAAATCGCCGGTTGACAAATTAGTAAATGGAATGTTTAGGATAAAAGTGATTTGCTATTAGTCTGATGAAGAGATGGCACGAAAAATTTTGCACTATCTGAAATCAACACCGATAGTGCAGCAGGTGCATTTTTCAATTAAAGCACGAATTGATGACACTCTTAAGTTTGGACGCATTAGATGTGTTGTATGACAAAATTGATAAAGGGGTGAATTAATGCCGATCCTGTTCAAGGTGAAAGTGTGTGAGGCTTTGAGGGATTTATGAAAGAGTTAGATGATTATAGCCTAGTGATTATGGAATATTTAACAAATTGTTTGTGGAGTAAACCAAAAGTTCCAAAGGGGCTGTATATTTATGGTACGAATTGGTGGTGGCAAAACTATGCTTATGGATATTTTTCACAGCTGCTGTGATATTGATAGAAAAAGTAGTGTATACTTTCACTCATTCATGAGTAGACGTTCCATCAAAAAGATACATGAATGTAAACAATTTGTACCTAAAACCCAGCGGTTTTGATCCCATCCCTGGTTTGAGATGAAATTAGTAATCAAGCTTGGTTAATATGTTTTGATGAATTTCAATTAAATGATATTGCAGATGCTACGATTTTCAAACAGTTTATTTACTTAATTGTTTGAAGATGGAGTTGTTGTTATAGCAACAAGTAATCTCGTGCACCTGATGATCTTTACAAAAATGGTTTACAAAGGTCGAATTTTATTCCTTTTAGGCTAAATACAGAAAGATCATTGTAGCGTAATTAATCTAGATTCAGGAATTGATTACAGACAAAGGGAATTATAAGGTCAAAAAGCGATGCTTTTTAAGATCCAAATATGAGCCAGCAACATTTTGGTTAATATATTTAAATTTTTAATTTCTAAAAAGAAAATGATGTGGTTAGACCTAAAACTTTTACCATTTTAGGTAGGAATGTAACATTTAATAAAAACTGTGATGGTGCTCTCAAATACATCTTTTCAAGAACTCTGTGATAGACCATTGGGAGCAAACGATTATATTCATTTAACACAGTTTTTTCATACCATTATTATTAGGGATGTGCCTCAGCTTAATCTTAGATTAAAATCTCAAGCTAGAAGATTTATAACATTAATAGATTCATTATATAATCATAAAACCACGAAAATTGTGTTTATCAACTAAGGTGCCTAATAAAACGTTGTTTTTTCTATGAAGTTAAAAACTGATGATGAAAGTAGAGTATTAATGGGACGATTTACAAATTGATAAAAACCACACGGAAGCATCTGCTAGTATATTTACTGGCGATGAAGAAAGTACACATGTGATCGAACTCTTCCCAGATTAACTGAAATGGAGACACAAGAATAATGGGATAAATTTGAAAAAACAATAATTATGTAATATTACTTTTCTGTATAGTATTATTTTAAATCGTTAATATTTATTTTTGTTGGAAATGTTTACAAACCTTTATTTTTGTAGGATTATGTAAGTAATAAACACTTTAGAAACATTTATTTCTATATTAAAAGTAAAGGTACTAAAAATTTGAGAAAGGTAAAGGAGTAAGCAATGTGGCTTTGTGGAATTAAAACTAATGTTTAAACAGTAAATCATTAAACCTTGTTAAGCGTTTTAATTTTTCTAAAAAGTAAGAAAGGAATTGTTAACTACTTAAATGTTGTTAAGAAAAAATAAATAAAAACAAGCGAGAAAGATGGTAAATTGAAATCCAAGAAATTTAAGGTAGGTAACTACAAGTTACGAAAACATCTGCTTCATCCTCTGATACAGAATGGCAGTTTAGCGTTTTAGAAGAAACTTGAACACGCTAATTTTGGAGTTTGAAGACAAAAAAATTAAGAATATTTTAATATAAGTAATCGTTGTAGAATTTTTACTAAACTAATTAAAAATAATAAAACTTTTTTTTTGTAAAAAGCGTTAAGCCTATGTTAATCAAAAATTTCTGATTTATTATCAAAAACTATAAAAATAATTTTTAATTGTAAATTATTTAAATATACCTGATGGTCAATTACGAACATATTCTCAAAAGAAAAAACAAATTTAAAAACAAACCCAAGGAAGCTTTGTAAATTGAAATTGAAGTTTTCATGGTAGGCAACTTACAATGCACTGCACTTTAATCACGAAGAAGTGCATCTTCTTTACTTGCATGTTCTCCTGATACAGAAATCGCAACTTTTAGAAATTATTCTAGTGTTTAAGAGTTCAAGCGTTTTACAGAAACTTTTTAGACGTCGATTTTTGGGTTTTAAATACAAAAAAATTAAGAATATTTTAATAGTAATCTCGTTATGTATGTAAGTAGCCCTAAAACTAATTAAAAATAATAAAACTTTTTTGGCAAAAAGCGTTAAGCCTTGTACTAATCAAAAATTTCGATTTGTCAAAAAACTAAAAAAATATTTTTAATTGTATATTATTTAAATATCTTTTTACCTGATGGTCAATTTACGAACATATTTACAAAGAAAAACAATTAAAAAACAAACAGGAAGCTTGTAAATTGAAATTGAAGTTTAAGGTAGGCAACTTACAATGCACTGCACGTCACAAAGACATCTTCTTTACTTCATGTTCTCCTGATACAAAATCGCATAACTTTTAGAAATTATTCGTGTTAGGTTAGCGTTTTACGAGAAACTTTAAGACGTCGATTTTTGGGTTTAAATACAAAAATTAAGAATATTTTAATAGTAATCGTTGTAAATGGCCTAAAACTAATTAAAAATAATAAAACTTTTGGCAAAAAGCGTTAAGCCTTGTTAATCAAAATTTCGATTTGTCAAAAAAACTAAAAATATTTTTAATTGTAATTATTTAAATATACCTGATGGTCAATTACGAACATATTTACAAAGAAAAAACAATTAAAAAACAAACAGGAAGCTTGTAAATTGAAATTGAAGTTTAAGGTAGGCAACACAATGCACTGCGTCACGAAGACATCTTCTTTACTTCATGTTCTCCTGATACAAAATCGCAACTTTTAGAAATTATTCGTGTTAAGGTTGGCGTTTTACGAGAAACTTTAAGACGTCGATTTTGGGTTTAAATACAAAAATTAAGAATATTTTAATAGTAATCGTTGTAAATGGCCTAAAACTAAATTAAAAATAATAAAACTTTTTTTGCCAAAAAGCGTTAAGCCTTGTTAATCAAAAATTTCGATTTGTCAAAAAACTAAAAAAATATTTTTAATTGTAATTATTTAAATATACCTGATGGTCAATTACGAACGAATGTACAAAGAAAAAACAATTAAAAACAAACAGGAAGCTTGTAATTTGAAATTGAAGTTTAAGGTAGGCAACTTACAATGCACTACACGTCACAAAGACATCTTCTTTCCTTCATGTTCTCCTGATACAAAATCGCAACTTTTAGAAATTATTCGTGTTAGGTTAGCGTTTTACGAGAAACTTTAAGACGTCGATTTTACAAAAAATTAAGAATATTTTAATAGTAATCGTTGTAAATGGCCTAAAACTAATTAAAAAATAATAAAACTTTTTTTTTGGCAAAAAGCGTTAAGCCTTGTTAATTCAAAATTTCGATTTGTCAAAAAACTAAAAAAATATATTTAATTGTAATTATTTAAATATACCTGATGGTCAATTACGAACATATTTACAAAGAAAAAACAATTAAAAACAAACAGGAAGCTTGTAAATTGAAATTGAAGTTTAAGGTAGGCAACTTACAATGCACTGCACGTCACGAAGACATCTTCTTTACTTCATGTTCTCCTGATACAAAATCGCAACTTTTAGAAATTATTCGTGTTAGGTTAGCGTTTTACGAGAAACTTTAAGACGTCGATTTTTGGGTTTAAATACAAAAAATTAAGAATATTTTAATAGTAATCGTTGTAAATGGCCTAAAACTAATTAAAAATAATAAAACTTTTTTTGGCAAAAAGCGTTAAGCCTTGTTAATCAAAAATTTCGATTTGTCAAAAACTAAAAAAATATTTTTAATTGTAATTATTTAAATATACCTGATGGTCAATTACGAACATATTTACAAAGAAAAAACAATTAAAAAACAAACAGGAAGCTTGTAAATTGAAATTGAAGTTTAAGGTAGGCAACTTACAATGCACTGCACGTCACGAAGACATCTTCTTTACTTCATGTTCTCCTGATACAAAATCGCAACTTTTAGAAATTATTCGTGTTAGGTTAGCGTTTTACGAGAAACTTTAAGACGTCGATTTTGGGTTTAAATACAAAAAAATTAAGAATATTTTTAATAGTAATCGTTGTAAATGGCCTAAAACTAATTAAAAATAATAAAACTTTTTGGCAAAAAGCGTTAAGCCTTGTTAATCAAAAATTTCGATTTGTCAAAAACTAAAAAAATATTTTTAATTGTAATTATTTAAATATACCTGATGGTCAATTACGAACATATTTACAAAAGAAAAAACAATTAAAAAACAAACAGGAAGCTTGTAAATTGAAATTGAAGTTTAAGGTAGGCAACTTACAATGCACTGCACGTCACGAAGACATCTTCTTTACTTCATGTTCTCCTGATACAAAATCATAACTTTTAGAAATTATTCGTGTTAGGTTAGCGTTTTACGAGAAACTTTAAGACGTCGATTTTGGGTTTAAATACAAAAAATTAAGAATATTTTAATAGTAATCGTTGTAAATGGCCTAAAACTAATTAAAAATAATAAAACTTTTTGGCAAAAAGCGTTAAGCCTTGTTAATCAAAATTTCGATTTGTCAAAAAACTAAAAAATATTTTTAATTGTAATTATTTAAATATACCTTATGGTCAATTACGAACATATTTACAAAGAAAAAACAATTAAAAACAAACAGGAAGCTTGTAAATTGAAATTGAAGTTTAAGGTAGGCAACTTACAATGCACTGCACGTCACGAAGACATCTTCTTTACTTCATGTTCTCCTGATACAAAATCGCAACTTTTAGAAATTATTCGTGTTAGGTTGGCGTTTTACGAGAAACTTTAAGACGTCGATTTTTGGGTTTAAATACAAAAAATTAAGAATATTTTAATAGTAATCGTTGTAAATGGCCTAAAACTAATTGAAAATAGTAAAACTTTTTTTGGCAAAAAGCGTTAAGCCTTGTTAATCAAAATTTCGATTTGTCAAAAAACTAAAAAAATATTTTTAATTGTAATTATTTAAATATACCTGATGGTCAATTACGAACATATTTACAAAGAAAAACAATTAAAAACAAACAGGAAGCTTGTAAATTGAAATTGAAGTTTAAGGTAGGCAACTTACAATGCACTGCACGTCACGAAGACATCTTCTTTACTTCATGTTCTCCTGATACAAAATCGCAACTTTTAGAAATTATTCGTGTTAGGTTAGCGTTTTACGAGAAACTTTAAGACGTCGATTTTGGGTTTAAATACAAAAAATTAAGAATATTTTAATAGTAATCGTTGTAAATGGCCTAAAACTAATTAAAAATAATAAAACTTTTTTGGCAAAAAGCGTTAAGCCTTGTTAATCAAAAATTTCGATTTGTCAAAAAACTAAAAAATATTTTTAATTGTAATTATTTAAATATACCTGATGGTCAATTACGAACATATTTACAAAGAAAAAACAATTAAAAAACAAACAGGAAGCTTGTAAATTGAAATTGAAGTTTAAGGTAGGCAACTTACAATGCACTGCACGTCACGAAGACATCTTCTTTACTTCATGTTCTCCTGATACAAAATCATAACTTTTAGAAATTATTCGTGTTAGGTTAGCGTTTTACGAGAAACTTTAAGACGTCGATTTTTGGGTTTAAATACAAATAATTAAGAATATTTTAATAGTAATCGTTGTAAATGGCCTAAAACTAATTAAAAATAATAAAACTTTTTTGGCAAAAAGCGTTAAGCCTTGTTAATCAAAAATTTCGATTTGTCAAAAAACTAAAAAATATTTTTAATTGTAATTATTTAAATATACCTGATGGTCAATTACGAACATATTTACAAAGAAAAAACAATTAAAAAACAAACAGGAAGCTTGTAAATTGAAATTGAAGTTTAAGGTAGGCAACTTACAATGCACTGCACGTCACGAAGACATCTTCTTTACTTCATGTTCTCCTGATACAAAATCGCAACTTTTAGAAATTATTCGTGTTAGGTTAGCGTTTTACGAGAAACTTTAAGACGTCGATTTTTGGGTTTAAATACAAAAAATTAAGAATATTTTAATAGTAATCGTTGTAAATGGCCTAAAACTAATTAAAAATAATAAAACTTTTTTGGCAAAAAGCGTTAAGCCTTGTTAATCAAAAATTTCGATTTGTCAAAAAACTAAAAAATATTTTTAATTGTAATTATTTAAATATACCTGATGGTCAATTACGAACATATTTACAAAGAAAAAAACAATTAAAAAACAAACAGGAAGCTTGTAAATTGAAATTGAAGTTTATGGTAGGCAACTTACAATGCACTGCACGTCACGAAGACATCTTCTTTACTTCATGTTCTCCTGATACAAAATCACAACTTTTAGAAATTATTCGTGTTAGGTTAGCGTTTTACGAGAAACTTTAAGACGTCGATTTTTGGGTTTAAATACAAAAATTAAGAATATTTTAATAGTAATCGTTGTAAATGGCCTAAAACTAATTAAAAATAATAAAACTTTTTTGGCAAAAAGCGTTAAGCCTTGTTAATCAAAAATTTCGATTTGTCAAAAAACTAAAAAATATTTTTAATTGTAATTATTTAAATATACCTGATGGTCAATTACGAACATATTTACAAAGAAAAAACAATTAAAAAACAAACAGGAAGCTTGTAAATTGAAATTGAAGTTTAAGGTAGGCAACTTACAATGCACTGCACGTCACGAAGACATCTTCTTTACTTCATGTTCTCCTGATACAAAATCGCAACTTTTAGAAATTATTCGTGTTAGGTTAGCGTTTTACGAGAAACTTTAAGACGTCGATTTTGGGTTTAAATACAAAAATTAAGAATATTTTAATAGTAATCGTTGTAAATGGCCTAAAACTAATTAAAAATAATAAAACTTTTTGGCAAAAAGCGTTAAGCCTTGTTAATCAAAAATTTCGATTTGTCAAAAACTAAAAAATATTTTTAATTGTAATTATTTAAATATACCTGATGGTCAATTACGAACATATTTACAAAGAAAAAACAATTAAAAAACAAACAGGAAGCTTGTAAATTGAAATTGAAGTTTAAGGTAGGCAACTTACAATGCACTGCACGTCACGAAGACATCTTCTTTACTTCATGTTCTCCTGATACAAAATCACAACTTTTAGAAATTATTCGTGTTAGGTTAGCGTTTTACGAGAAACTTTAAGACGTCGATTTTTGGGTTTAAATACAAAAAATTAAGAATATTTTAATAGTAATCGTTGTAAATGGCCTAAAACTAATTAAAAATAATAAAACTTTTTTGGCAAAAAGCGTTAAGCCTTGTTAATCAAAAATTTCGATTTGTCAAAAAACTAAAAAATATTTTTAATTGTAATTATTTAAATATACCTGATGGTCAATTACGAACATATTTACAAAGAAAAAACAATTAAAAAACAAACAGGAAGCTTGTAAATTGAAATTGAAGTTTAAGGTAGGCAACTTACAATGCACTGCACGTCACGAAGACATCTTCTTTACTTCATGTTCTCCTGATACAAAATCGCAACTTTTAGAAATTATTCGTGTTAGGTTAGCGTTTTACGAGAAACTTTAAGACGTCGATTTTTGGGTTTAAATACAAAAAATTAAGAATATTTTAATAGTAATCGTTGTAAATGGCCTAAAACTAATTAAAAATAATAAAACTTTTTTGGCAAAAAGCGTTAAGCCTTGTTAATCAAAAATTTCGATTTGTCAAAAACTAAAAAATATTTTTAATTGTAATTATTTAAATATACCTGATGGTCAATTACGAACATATTTACAAAGAAAAAACAATTAAAAACAAACAGGAAGCTTGTAAATTGAAATTGAAGTTTAAGGTAGGCAACTTACAATGCACTGCACGTCACGAAGACATCTTCTTTACTTCATGTTCTCCTGATACAAAATCGCAACTTTAGAAATTATTCGTGTTAGGTTAGCGTTTTACGAGAAACTTTAAGACGTCGATTTTGGGTTTAAATACAAAAATTAAGAATATTTTAATAGTAATCGTTGTAAATGGCCTAAAACTAATTAAAAATAATAAAACTTTTTGGCAAAAAGCGTTAAGCCTTGTTAATCAAAAATTTCGATTTGTCAAAAAACTAAAAAATATTTTTAATTGTAATTATTTAAATATACCTGATGGTCAATTACGAACATATTTACAAAGAAAAAACAATTAAAAAACAAACAGGAAGCTTGTAAATTGAAATTGAAGTTTAAGGTAGGCAACTTACAATGCACTGCACGTCACGAAGACATCTTCTTTACTTCATGTTCTCCTGATACAAAATCGCAACTTTTAGAAATTATTCGTGTTAGGTTAGCGTTTTACGAGAAACTTTAAGACGTCGAGTTTGGGTTTAAATACAAAAAATTAAGAATATTTTAATAGTAATCGTTGTAAATGGCCTAAAACTAATTAAAAATAATAAAACTTTTTTTGGCAAAAAGCGTTAAGCCTTGTTAATCAAAAATTTCGATTTGTCAAAAAACTAAAAAATATTTTTAATTGTAATTATTTAAATATACCTGATGGTCAATTACGAACATATTTACAAAGAAAAAACAATTAAAAAACAAACAGGAAGCTTGTAAATTGAAATTGAAGTTTAAGGTAGGCAACTTACAATGCACTGCACGTCACGAAGACATCTTCTTTACTTCATGTTCTCCTGATACAAAATCGCAACTTTTAGAAATTATTCGTGTTAGGTTAGCGTTTTACGAGAAACTTTAAGACGTCGATTTTGGGTTTAAATACAAAAAATTAAGAATATTTTAATAGTAATCGTTGTAAATGGCCTAAAACTAATTAAAAATAATAAAACTTTTTTGGCAAAAAGCGTTAAGCCTTGTTAATCAAAAATTTCCATTTGTCAAAAAACTAAAAATATATTTTTAATTGTAATTATTTAAATATACCTGATGGTCAATTACGAACATATTTACAAAGAAAAAACAATTAAAAAACAAACAGGAAGCTTGTAAATTGAAATTGAAGTTTAAGGTAGGCAACTTACAATGCACTGCACGTCACGAAGACATCTTCTTTACTTCATGTTCTCCTGATACAAAATCGCAACTTTTAGAAATTATTCGTGTTAGGTTAGCGTTTTACGAGAAACTTTAAGACGTCGATTTTTGGGTTTAAATACAAAAATTAAGAATATTTTAATAGTAATCGTTGTAAATGGCCTAAAACTAATTAAAAATAATAAAACTTTTTGGCAAAAAGCGTTAAGCCTTGTTAATCAAAAATTTCGATTTGTCAAAAAACTAAAAAAATATTTTTAATTGTAATTATTTAAATATACCTGATGGTCAATTACGAACATATTTAAAAAGAAAAAAACAATTAAAAAACAAACAGGAAGCTTGTAAATTGAAATTGAAGTTTAAGGTAGGCAACTTACAATGCACTACACGTCACGAAGACATCTTCTTTACTTCATGTTCTCCTGATACAAAATCGCAAATTTTAGAAATTATTCTAAGTGTTAGGTTAGCGTTTTACGAGAAACTTTAAGACGTCGATTTTGGGTTTAAATACAAAAAATTAAGAATATTTTAATAGTAATCGTTGTAAATGGCCTAAAACTAATTAAAAATAATAAAACTTTTTTGGCAAAAAGCGTTAAGCCTTGTTAATCAAAATTTCGATTTGTCAAAAAACTAAAAAATATTTTTAATTGTAATTATTTAAATATACCTGATGGTCAATTACGAACATATTTACAAAGAAAAAACAATTAAAAACAAACAGGAAGCTTGTAAATTGAAATTGAAGTTTAAGGTAGGCAACTTACAATGCACTGCACGTCACGAAGACATCTTCTTTACTTCATGTTCTCCTGATACAAAATCGCAACTTTTAGAAATTATTCGTGTTAGGTTAGCGTTTTACGAGAAACTTTAAGACGTCGATTTTTGGGTTTAAATACAAAAAATTAAGAATATTTTAATAGTAATCGTTGTAAATGGCCTAAAACTAATTAAAAATAATAAAACTTTTTTGGCAAAAAGCGTTAAGCCTTGTTAATCAAAAATTTCGATTTGTCAAAAAACTAAAAAATATTTTTAATTGTAATTATTTAAATATACCTGATGGTCAATTACGAACATATTTACAAAGAAAAAACAATTAAAAACAAACAGGAAGCTTGTAAATTGAAATTGAAGTTTAAGGTAGGCAACTTACAATGCACTGCACGTCACGAAGACATCTTCTTTACTTCATGTTCTCCTGATACAAAATCGCAACTTTTAGAAATTATTCGTGTTAGGTTAGCGTTTTACGAGAAACTTTAAGACGTCGATTTTGGGTTTAAATACAAAAAATTAAGAATATTTTAATAGTAATCGTTGTAAATGGCCTAAAACTAATTAAAAATAATAAAACTTTTTTGGCAAAAAGCGTTAAGCCTTGTTAATCAAAAATTTCGATTTGTCAAAAAACTAAAAAAATATTTTTAATTGTAATTATTTAAATATACCTGATGGTCAATTACGAACATATTTACAAAGAAAAAACAATTAAAAAACAAACAGGAAGCTTGTAAATTGAAATTGAAGTTTAAGGTAGGCAACTTACAATGCACTGCACGTCACGAAGACATCTTCTTTACTTCATGTTCTCCTGATACAAAATCGCAACTTTTAGAAATTATTCGTGTTAGGTTAGCGTTTTACGAGAAACTTTAAGACGTCGATTTTTGGGTTTAAATACAAAAAATTAAGAATATTTTAATAGTAATCGTTGTAAATGGCCTAAAACTAATTAAAAATAATAAAACTTTTTTGGCAAAAAGCGTTAAGCCTTGTTAATCAAAAATTTCGATTTGTCAAAAAACTAAAAAAATATTTTTAATTGTAATTATTTAAATATACCTGATGGTCAATTACGAACGAATGTACAAAGAAAAAACAATTAAAAACAAACAGGAAGCTTGTAATTTGAAATTGAAGTTTAAGGTAGGCAACTTACAATGCACTGCACGTCACGAAGACATCTTCTTTACTTCATGTTCTCCTGATACAAAATCGCAACTTTTAGAAATTATTCGTGTTAGGTTAGCGTTTTACGAGAAACTTTAAGACCTCGATTTTTGGGTTTAAATACAAAAATTAAGAATATTTTAATAGTAATCGTTGTAAATGGCCTAAAACTAATTAAAAATAATAAAACTTTTTTGGCAAAAAGCGTTAAGCCTTGTTAATCAAAAATTTCGATTTGTCAAAAAACTAAAAAAATATTTTTAATTGTAATTATTTAAATATACCTGATGGTCAATTACGAACATATTTACAAAGAAAAAACAATTAAAAAACAAACAGGAAGCTTGTAAATTGAAATTGAAGTTTAAGGTAGGCAACTTACAATGCACTGCACGTCACGAAGACATCTTCTTTACTTCATGTTCTCCTGATACAAAATCGCAACTTTTAGAAATTATTCGTGTTAGGTTAGCGTTTTACGAGAAACTTTAAGACGTCGATTTTACAAAAAATTAAGAATATTTTAATAGTAATCGTTGTAAATGGCCTAAAACTAATTAAAAATAATAAAACTTTTTTGGCAAAAAGCGTTAAGCCTTGTTAATCAAAAATTTCGATTTGTCAAAAAACTAAAAAATATTTTTAATTGTAATTATTTAAATATACCTGATGGTCAATTACGAACATATTTACAAAGAAAAAACAATTAAAAAACAAACAGGAAGCTTGTAAATTGAAATTGAAGTTTAAGGTAGGCAACTTACAATGCACTGCACGTCACGAAGACATCTTCTTTACTTCATGTTCTCCTGATACAAAATCGCAACTTTTAGAAATTATTCGTGTTAGGTTAGCGTTTTACGAGAAACTTTAAGACGTCGATTTTGGGTTTAAATACAAAAAATTAAGAATATTTTAATAGTAATCGTTGTAAATGGCCTAAAACTAATTAAAAATAATAAAACTTTTTTGGCAAAAAGCGTTAAGCCTTGTTAATCAAAAATTTCGATTTGTCAAAAAACTAAAAAATATTTTTAATTGTAATTATTTAAATATACCTGATGGTCAATTACGAACGAATGTACAAAGAAAAAACAATTAAAAACAAACAGGAAGCTTGTAATTTGAAATTGAAGTTTAAGGTAGGCAACTTACAATGCACTGCACGTCACGAAGACATCTTCTTTACTTCATGTTCTCCTGATACAAAATCGCAACTTTTAGAAATTATTCGTGTTAGGTTAGCGTTTTACGAGAAACTTTAAGACGTCGATTTTGGGTTTAAATACAAAAAATTAAGAATATTTTAATAGTAATCGTTGTAAATGGCCTAAAACTAATTAAAAATAATAAAACTTTTTGGCAAAAAGCGTTAAGCCTTGTTAATCAAAAATTTCGATTTGTCAAAAAACTAAAAAATATTTTTAATTGTAATTATTTAAATATACCTGATGGTCAATTACGAACATATTTACAAAGAAAAAACAATTAAAAAACAAACAGGAAGCTTGTAAATTGAAATTGAAGTTTAAGGTAGGCAACTTACAATGCACTGCACGTCACGAAGACATCTTCTTTACTTCATGTTCTCCTGATACAAAATCGCAACTTTTAGAAATTATTCGTGTTAGGTTAGCGTTTTACGAGAAACTTTAAGACGTCGATTTTTGGGTTTAAATACAAAAAATTAAGAATATTTTAATAGTAATCGTTGTAAATGGCCTAAAACTAATTAAAAATAATAAAACTTTTTTGGCAAAAAGCGTTAAGCCTTGTTAATCAAAAATTTCGATTTGTCAAAAAACTAAAAAATATTTTTAATTGTAATTATTTAAATATACCTGATGGTCAATTACGAACATATTTACAAAGAAAAAAACAATTAAAAACAAACAGGAAGCTTGTAAATTGAAATTGAAGTTTAAGGTAGGCAACTTACAATGCACTGCACGTCACGAAGACATCTTCTTTACTTCATGTTCTCCTGATACAAAATCGCAACTTTTAGAAATTATTCGTGTTAGGTTAGCGTTTTACGAGAAACTTTAAGACGTCGATTTTACAAAAAATTAAGAATATTTTAATAGTAATCGTTGTAAATGGCCTAAAACTAATTAAAAATAATAAAACTTTTTTGGCAAAAAGCGTTAAGCCTTGTTAATCAAAAATTTCGATTTGTCAAAAAACTAAAAAAATATTTTTAATTGTAATTATTTAAATATACCTGATGGTCAATTACGAACATATTTACAAAGAAAAAACAATTAAAAAACAAACAGGAAGCTTGTAAATTGAAATTGAAGTTTAAGGTAGGCAACTTACAATGCACTGCACGTCACGAAGACATCTTCTTTACTTCATGTTCTCCTGATACAAAATCGCAACTTTTAGAAATTATTCGTGTTAGGTTAGCGTTTTACGAGAAACTTTAAGACGTCGATTTTGGGTTTAAATACAAAAATTAAGAATATTTTAATAGTAATCGTTGTAAATGGCCTAAAACTAATTAAAAATAATAAAACTTTTTTTGGCAAAAAGCGTTAAGCCTTGTTAATCAAAAATTTCGATTTGTCAAAAAACTAAAAAATATTTTTAATTGTAATTATTTAAATATACCTGATGGTCAATTACGAACATATTTACAAAGAAAAAACAATTAAAAAACAAACAGGAAGCTTGTAAATTGAAATTGAAGTTTAAGGTAGGCAACTTACAATGCACTGCACGTCACGAAGACATCTTCTTTACTTCATGTTCTCCTGATACAAAATCGCAACTTTTAGAAATTATTCGTGTTAGGTTAGCGTTTTACGAGAAACTTTAAGACGTCGATTTTGGGTTTAAATACAAAAAATTAAGAATATTTTAATAGTAATCGTTGTAAATGGCCTAAAACTAATTAAAAATAATAAAACTTTTTGGCAAAAAGCGTTAAGCCTTGTTAATCAAAAATTTCGATTTGTCAAAAAACTAAAAAATATTTTTAATTGTAATTATTTAAATATACCTGATGGTCAATTACGAACATATTTACAAAGAAAAAACAATTAAAAAACAAACAGGAAGCTTGTAAATTGAAATTGAAGTTTAAGGTAGGCAACTTACAATGCACTGCACGTCACGAAGACATCTTCTTTACTTCATGTTCTCCTGATACAAAATCGCAACTTTTAGAAATTATTCGTGTTAGGTTAGCGTTTTACGAGAAACTTTAAGACGTCGATTTTTGGGTTTAAATACAAAAAATTAAGAATATTTTAATAGTAATCGTTGTAAATGGCCTAAAACTAATTAAAAATAATAAAACTTTTTTGGCAAAAAGCGTTAAGCCTTGTTAATCAAAAATTTCGATTTGTCAAAAACTAAAAAATATTTTTAATTGTAATTATTTAAATATACCTGATGGTCAATTACGAACATATTTACAAAGAAAAAACAATTAAAAAACAAACAGGAAGCTTGTAAATTGAAATTGAAGTTTAAGGTAGGCAACTTACAATGCACTGCACGTCACGAAGACATCTTCTTTACTTCATGTTCTCCTGATACAAAATCGCAACTTTTAGAAATTATTCGTGTTAGGTTAGCGTTTTACGAGAAACTTTAAGACGTCGATTTTTGGGTTTAAATACAAAAAATTAAGAATATTTTAATAGTAATCGTTGTAAATGGCCTAAAACTAATTAAAAATAATAAAACTTTTTTTGGCAAAAAGCGTTAAGCCTTGTTAATCAAAAATTTCGATTTGTCAAAAAACTAAAAAAATATTTTTAATTGTAATTATTTAAATATACCTGATGGTCAATTACGAACATATTTACAAAGAAAAAACAATTAAAAAACAAACAGGAAGCTTGTAAATTGAAATTGAAGTTTAAGGTAGGCAACTTACAATGCACTGCACGTCACGAAGACATCTTCTTTACTTCATGTTCTCCTGATACAAAATCGCAACTTTTAGAAATTATTCGTGTTAGGTTAGCGTTTTACGAGAAACTTTAAGACGTCGATTTTTGGGTTTAAATACAAAAAATTAAGAATATTTTAATAGTAATCGTTGTAAATGGCCTAAAACTAATTAAAAATAATAAAACTTTTTTGGCAAAAAGCGTTAAGCCTTGTTAATCAAAAATTTCGATTTGTCAAAAAACTAAAAAAATATTTTTAATTGTAATTATTTAAATATACCTGATGGTCAATTACGAACATATTTACAAAGAAAAAACAATTAAAAAACAAACAGGAAGCTTGTAAATTGAAATTGAAGTTTAAGGTAGGCAACTTACAATGCACTGCACGTCACGAAGACATCTTCTTTACTTCATGTTCTCCTGATACAAAATCGCAACTTTTAGAAATTATTCGTGTTAGGTTAGCGTTTTACGAGAAACTTTAAGACGTCGATTTTTGGGTTTAAATACAAATAATTAAGAATATTTTAATAGTAATCGTTGTAAATGGCCTAAAACTAATTAAAAATAATAAAACTTTTTTTGGCAAAAAGCGTTAAGCCTTGTTAATCAAAAATTTCGATTTGTCAAAAAACTAAAAAATATTTTTAATTGTAATTATTTAAATATACCTTATGGTCAATTACGAACATATTTACAAAAGAAAAACAATTAAAAACAAACAGGAAGCTTGTAAATTGAAATTGAAGTTTAAGGTAGGCAACTTACAATGCACTGCACGTCACGAAGACATCTTCTTTACTTCATGTTCTCCTGATACAAAATCGCAACTTTTAGAAATTATTCGTGTTAGGTTAGCGTTTTACGAGAAACTTTAAGACGTCGATTTTGGGTTTAAATACAAAAATTAAGAATATTTTAATAGTAATCGTTGTAAATGGCCTAAAACTAATTAAAAATAATAAAACTTTTTTGGCAAAAAGCGTTAAGCCTTGTTAATCAAAAATTTCGATTTGTCAAAAAACTAAAAAATATTTTTAATTGTAATTATTTAAATATACCTGATGGTCAATTACGAACATATTTACAAAGAAAAAACAATTAAAAACAAACAGGAAGCTTGTAAATTGAAATTGAAGTTTAAGGTAGGCAACTTACAATGCACTGCACGTCACGAAGACATCTTCTTTACTTCATGTTCTCCTGATACAAAATCGCAACTTTTAGAAATTATTCGTGTTAGGTTAGCGTTTTACGAGAAACTTTAAGACGTCGATTTTGGGTTTAAATACAAAAATTAAGAATATTTTAATAGTAATCGTTGTAAATGGCCTAAAACTAATTAAAAATAATAAAACTTTTTGGCAAAAAGCGTTAAGCCTTGTTAATCAAAAATTTCGATTTGTCAAAAAACTAAAAAAATATTTTTAATTGTAATTATTTAAATATACCTGATGGTCAATTACGAACATATTTACAAAGAAAAACAATTAAAAAACAAACAGGAAGCTTGTAAATTGAAATTGAAGTTTAAGGTAGGCAACTTACAATGCACTGCACGTCACGAAGACATCTTCTTTACTTCATGTTCTCCTGATACAAAATCGCAACTTTTAGAAATTATTCGTGTTAGGTTAGCGTTTTACGAGAAACTTTAAGACGTCGATTTTGGGTTTAAATACAAAAAATTAAGAATATTTTAATAGTAATCGTTGTAAATGGCCTAAAACTAATTAAAAATAATAAAACTTTTTTGGCAAAAAGCGTTAAGCCTTGTTAATCAAAAATTTCGATTTGTCAAAAAACTAAAAAATATTTTTAATTGTAATTATTTAAATATACCTGATGGTCAATTACGAACATATTTACAAAGAAAAAAACAATTAAAAACAAACAGGAAGCTTGTAAATTGAAATTGAAGTTTAAGGTAGGCAACTTACAATGCACTGCACGTCACGAAGACATCTTCTTTACTTCATGTTCTCCTGATACAAAATCGCAACTTTTAGAAATTATTCGTGTTAGGTTAGCGTTTTACGAGAAACTTTAAGACGTCGATTTTTGGGTTTAAATACAAAAAATTAAGAATATTTTAATAGTAATCGTTGTAAATGGCCTAAAACTAATTAAAAATAATAAAACTTTTTTGGCAAAAAGCGTTAAGCCTTGTTAATCAAAAATTTCGATTTGTCAAAAAACTAAAAAATATTTTTAATTGTAATTATTTAAATATACCTGATGGTCAATTACGAACATATTTACAAAAGAAAAACACTTAAAAAACAAACAGGAAGCTTGTAAATTGAAATTGAAGTTTAAGGTAGGCAACTTACAATGCACTGCACGTCACGAAGACATCTTCTTTACTTCATGTTCTCCTGATACAAAATCGCAACTTTTAGAAATTATTCGTGTTAGGTTAGCGTTTTACGAGAAACTTTAAGACGTCGATTTTGGGTTTAAATACAAAAATTAAGAATATTTTAATAGTAATCGTTGTAAATGGCCTAAAACTAATTAAAAATAATAAAACTTTTTTTGGCAAAAAGCGTTAAGCCTTGTTAATCAAAAATTTCGATTTGTCAAAAAACTAAAAAATAATTTTTAATTGTAATTATTTAAATATACCTGATGGTCAATTACGAACATATTTACAAAGAAAAAACAATTAAAAAACAAACAGGAAGCTTGTAAATTGAAATTGAAGTTTAAGGTAGGCAACTTACAATGCACTGCACGTCACGAAGACATCTTCTTTACTTCATGTTCTCCTGATACAAAATCGCAACTTTTAGAAATTATTCGTGTTAGGTTAGCGTTTTACGAGAAACTTTAAGACGTCGATTTTTGGGTTTAAATACAAAAATTAAGAATATTTTAATAGTAATCGTTGTAAATGGCCTAAAACTAATTAAAAATAATAAAACTTTTTGGCAAAAAGCGTTAAGCCTTGTTAATCAAAAATTTCGATTTGTCAAAAAACTAAAAAATATTTTTAATTGTAATTATTTAAATATACCTGATGGTCAATTACGAACATATTTACAAAGAAAAACAATTAAAAAACAAACAGGAAGCTTGTAAATTGAAATTGAAGTTTAAGGTAGGCAACTTACAATGCACTGCACGTCACGAAGACATCTTCTTTACTTCATGTTCTCCTGATACAAAATCGCAACTTTTAGAAATTATTCGTGTTAGGTTAGCGTTTTACGAGAAACTTTAAGACGTCGATTTTGGGTTTAAATACAAAAAATTAAGAATATTTTAATAGTAATCGTTGTAAATGGCCTAAAACTAATTAAAAATAATAAAACTTTTTTGGCAAAAAGCGTTAAGCCTTGTTAATCAAAAATTTCGATTTGTCAAAAAACTAAAAAATATTTTTAATTGTAATAATTTAAATATACCTGATGGTCAATTACGAACATATTTACAAAGAAAAACAATTAAAAAACAAACAGGAAGCTTGTAAATTGAAATTGAAGTTTAAGGTAGGCAACTTACAATGCACTGCACGTCACGAAGACATCTTCTTTACTTCATGTTCTCCTGATACAAAATCGCAACTTTTAGAAATTATTCGTGTTAGGTTAGCGTTTTACGAGAAACTTTAAGACGTCGATTTTGGGTTTAAATACAAAAAATTAAGAATATTTTAATAGTAATCGTTGTAAATGGCCTAAAACTAATTAAAAATAATAAAACTTTTTTTGGCAAAAAGCGTTAAGCCTTGTTAATCAAAAATTTCGATTTGTCAAAAAACTAAAAAAATATTTTTAATTGTAATTATTTAAATATACCTGATGGTCAATTACGAACATATTTACAAAGAAAAAACAATTAAAAAACAAACAGGAAGCTTGTAAATTGAAATTGAAGTTTAAGGTAGGCAACTTACAATGCACTGCACGTCACGAAGACATCTTCTTTACTTCATGTTCTCCTGATACAAAATCGCAACTTTTAGAAATTATTCGTGTTAGGTTAGCGTTTTACGAGAAACTTTAAGACGTCGATTTTTGGGTTTAAATACAAAAAAATAAGAATATTTTAATAGTAATCGTTGTAAAAGGCCTAAAACTAATTAAAAATAATAAAACTTTTTTTGCCAAAAAGCGTTAAGCCTTGTTAATCAAAAATTTCGATTTGTCAAAAAACTAAAAAAATATTTTTAATTGTAATTATTTAAATATACCTGATGGTCAATTACGAACATATTTACAAAGAAAAAACAATTAAAAAACAAACAGGAAGCTTGTAAATTGAAATTGAAGTTTAAGGTAGGCAACTTACAATGCACTGCACGTCACGAAGACATCTTCTTTACTTCATGTTCTCCTGATACAAAATCGCAACTTTTAGAAATTATTCGTGTTAGGTTAGCGTTTTACGAGAAACTTTAAGACGTCGATTTTTGGGTTTAAATACAAAAAATTAAGAATATTTTAATAGTAATCGTTGTAAATGGCCTAAAACTAATTAAAAATAATAAAACTTTTTTTGGCAAAAAGCGTTAAGCCTTGTTAATCAAAAATTTCGAATTGTCAAAAAACTAAAAAAAATCTTTTTAATTGTAATTATTTAAATATACCTGATGGTCAATTACGAACATATTTACAAAGAAAAAACAATTAAAAAACAAACAGGAAGCTTGTAAATTGAAATTGAAGTTTAAGGTAGGCAACTTACAATGCACTGCACGTCACGAAGACATCTTCTTTACTTCATGTTCTCCTGATACAAAATCGCAACTTTTAGAAATTATTCGTGTTAGGTTAGCGTTTTACGAGAAACTTTAAGACGTCGATTTTTGGGTTTAAATACAAAAATTAAGAATATTTTAATAGTAATCGTTGTAAATGGCCTAAAACTAATTAAAAATAATAAAACTTTTTGGCAAAAAGCGTTAAGCCTTGTTAATCAAAAATTTCGATTTGTCAAAAAACTAAAAAATATTTTTAATTGTAATTATTTAAATATACCTGATGGTCAATTACGAACATATTTACAAAGAAAAAACAATTAAAAACAAACAGGAAGCTTGTAAATTGAAATTGAAGTTTAAGGTAGGCAACTTACAATGCACTGCACGTCACGAAGACATCTTCTTTACTTCATGTTCTCCTGATACAAAATCGCAACTTTTAGAAATTATTCGTGTTAGGTTAGCGTTTTACGAGAAACTTTAAGAGGTCGATTTTGGGTTTAAATACAAAAATTAAGAATATTTTAATAGTAATCGTTGTAAATGGCCTAAAACTAATTAAAAATAATAAAACTTTTTTGGCAAAAAGCGTTAAGCCTTGTTAATCAAAAATTTCGATTTGTCAAAAAACTAAAAAATATTTTTAATTGTAATTATTTAAATATACCTGATGGTCAATTACGAACATATTTACAAAGAAAAAACAATTAAAAACAAACAGGAAGCTTGTAAATTGAAATTGAAGTTTAAGGTAGGCAACTTACAATGCACTGCACGTCACGAAGACATCTTCTTTACTTCATGTTCTCCTGATACAAAATCGCAACTTTTAGAAATTATTCGTGTTAGGTTAGCGTTTTACGAGAAACTTTAAGACGTCGATTTTTGGGTTTAAATACAAAAAATTAAGAATATTTTAATAGTAATCGTTGTAAATGGCCTAAAACTAATTAAAAATAATAAAACTTTTTGGCAAAAAGCGTTAAGCCTTGTTAATCAAAAATTTCGATTTGTCAAAAAACTAAAAAATATTTTTAATTGTAATTATTTAAATATACCTGATGGTCAATTACGAACATATTTACAAAGAAAAACAATTAAAAAACAAACAGGAAGCTTGTAAATTGAAATTGAAGTTTAAGGTAGGCAACTTACAATGCACTGCACGTCACGAAGACATCTTCTTTACTTCATGTTCTCCTGATACAAAATCGCAACTTTTAGAAATTATTCGTGTTAGGTTAGCGTTTTACGAGAAACTTTAAGACGTCGATTTTTGGGTTTAAATACAAAAAATTAAGAATATTTTAATAGTAATCGTTGTAAATGGCCTAAAACTAATTAAAAATAATAAAACTTTTTTGGCAAAAAGCGTTAAGCCTTGTTAATCAAAAATTTCGATTTGTCAAAAAACTAAAAAATATTTTTAATTGTAATTATTTAAATATACCTGATGGTCAATTACGAACATATTTACAAAGAAAAAACAATTAAAAAACAAACAGGAAGCTTGTAAATTGAAATTGAAGTTTAAGGTAGGCAACTTACAATGCACTGCACGTCACGAAGACATCTTCTTTACTTCATGTTCTCCTGATACAAAATCGCAACTTTTAGAAATTATTCGTGTTAGGTTAGCGTTTTACGAGAAACTTTAAGACGTCGATTTTGGGTTTAAATACAAAAAATTAAGAATATTTTAATAGTAATCGTTGTAAATGGCCTAAAACTAATTAAAAATAATAAAACTTTTTTGGCAAAAAGCGTTAAGCCTTGTTAATCAAAAATTTCGATTTGTCAAAAAACTAAAAAATATTTTTAATTGTAATTATTTAAATATACCTGATGGTCAATTACGAACATATTTACAAAGAAAAACAATTAAAAACAAACAGGAAGCTTGTAAATTGAAATTGAAGTTTAAGGTAGGCAACTTACAATGCACTGCACGTCACGAAGACATCTTCTTTACTTCATGTTCTCCTGATACAAAATCGCAACTTTTAGAAATTATTCGTGTTAGGTTAGCGTTTTACGAGAAACTTTAAGACGTCGATTTTGGGTTTAAATACAAAAATTAAGAATATTTTAATAGTAATCGTTGTAAATGGCCTAAAACTAATTAAAAATAATAAAACTTTTTTGGCAAAAGCGTTAAGCCTTGTTAATCAAAAATTTCGATTTGTCAAAAAACTAAAAAATATTTTTAATTGTAATTATTTAAATATACCTGATGGTCAATTACGAACATATTTACAAAGAAAAAACAATTAAAAAACAAACAGGAAGCTTGTAAATTGAAATTGAAGTTTAAGGTAGGCAACTTACAATGCACTGCACGTCACGAAGACATCTTCTTTACTTCATGTTCTCCTGATACAAAATCGCAACTTTTAGAAATTATTCGTGTTAGGTTAGCGTTTTACGAGAAACTTTAAGACGTCGATTTTTGGGTTTAAATACAAAAATTAAGAATATTTTAATAGTAATCGTTGTAAATGGCCTAAAACTAATTAAAAATAATAAAACTTTTTTGGCAAAAAGCGTTAAGCCTTGTTAATCAAAAATTTCGATTTGTCAAAAAACTAAAAATATTTTTAATTGTAATTATTTAAATATACCTGATGGTCAATTACGAACATATTTACAAAGAAAAAACAATTAAAAAACAAACAGGAAGCTTGTAAATTGAAATTGAAGTTTAAGGTAGGCAACTTACAATGCACTGCACGTCACGAAGACATCTTCTTTACTTCATGTTCTCCTGATACAAAATCGCAACTTTTAGAAATTATTCGTGTTAGGTTAGCGTTTTACGAGAAACTTTAAGACGTCGATTTTGGGTTTAAATACAAAAAATTAAGAATATTTTAATAGTAATCGTTGTAAATGGCCTAAAACTAATTAAAAATAATAAAACTTTTTTGGCAAAAAGCGTTAAGCCTTGTTAATCAAAAATTTCGATTTGTCAAAAACTAAAAAATATTTTTAATTGTAATTATTTAAATATACCTGATGGTCAATTACGAACATATTTACAAAGAAAAAACAATTAAAAAACAAACAGGAAGCTTGTAAATTGAAATTGAAGTTTAAGGTAGGCAACTTACAATGCACTGCACGTCACGAAGACATCTTCTTTACTTCATGTTCTCCTGATACAAAATCGCAACTTTTAGAAATTATTCGTGTTAGGTTAGCGTTTTACGAGAAACTTTAAGACGTCGATTTTGGGTTTAAATACAAAAATTAAGAATATTTTAATAGTAATCGTTGTAAATGGCCTAAAACTAATTAAAAATAATAAAACTTTTTTGGCAAAAAGCGTTAAGCCTTGTTAATCAAAAATTTCGATTTGTCAAAAAACTAAAAAATATTTTTAATTGTAATTATTTAAATATACCTGATGGTCAATCACGAACATATTTACAAAGAAAACCAATTAAAAAACAAACAGGAAGCTTGTAAATTGAAATTGAAGTTTAAGGTAGGCAACTTACAATGCACTGCACGTCACGAAGACATCTTCTTTACTTCATGTTCTCCTGATACAAAATCGCAACTTTTAGAAATTATTCGTGTTAGGTTAGCGTTTTACGAGAAACTTTAAGACGTCGATTTTTGGGTTTAAATACAAAAATTAAGAATATTTTAATAGTAATCGTTGTAAATGGCCTAAAACTAATTAAAAATAATAAAACTTTTTTGGCAAAAAGCGTTAAGCCTTGTTAATCAAAAATTTCGATTTGTCAAAAACTAAAAAATATTTTTAATTGTAATTATTTAAATATACCTGATGGTCAATTACGAACATATTTACAAAGAAAAACAATTAAAAACAAACAGGAAGCTTGTAAATTGAAATTGAAGTTTAAGGTAGGCAACTTACAATGCACTGCACGTCACGAAGACATCTTCTTTACTTCATGTTCTCCTGATACAAAATCGCAACTTTTAGAAATTATTCGTGTTAGGTTAGCGTTTTACGAGAAACTTTAAGACGTCGATTTTGGGTTTAAATACAAAAATTAAGAATATTTTAATAGTAATCGTTGTAAATGGCCTAAAACTAATTAAAAATAATAAAACTTTTTGGCAAAAGCGTTAAGCCTTGTTAATCAAAAATTTCGATTTGTCAAAAAACTAAAAAATATTTTTAATTGTAATTATTTAAATATACCTGATGGTCAATTACGAACATATTTACAAAGAAAAAACAATTAAAAACAAACAGGAAGCTTGTAAATTGAAATTGAAGTTTAAGGTAGGCAACTTACAATGCACTGCACGTCACGAAGACATCTTCTTTACTTCATGTTCTCCTGATACAAAATCGCAACTTTTAGAAATTATTCGTGTTAGGTTAGCGTTTTACGAGAAACTTTAAGACGTCGATTTTTGGGTTTAAATACAAAAATTAAGAATATTTTAATAGTAATCGTTGTAAATGGCCTAAAACTAATTAAAAATAATAAAACTTTTTGGCAAAAAGCGTTAAGCCTTGTTAATCAAAAATTTCGATTTGTCAAAAAACTAAAAAATATTTTTAATTGTAATTATTTAAATATACCTGATGGTCAATTACGAACATATTTACAAAGAAAAAACAATTAAAAACAAACAGGAAGCTTGTAAATTGAAATTGAAGTTTAAGGTAGGCAACTTACAATGCACTGCACGTCACGAAGACATCTTCTTTACTTCATGTTCTCCTGATACAAAATCGCAACTTTTAGAAATTATTCGTGTTAGGTTAGCGTTTTACGAGAAACTTTAAGACGTCGATTTTGGGTTTAAATACAAAAATTAAGAATATTTTAATAGTAATCGTTGTAAATGGCCTAAAACTAATTAAAAATAATAAAACTTTTTGGCAAAAAGCGTTAAGCCTTGTTAATCAAAAATTTCGATTTGTCAAAAAACTAAAAATATTTTTAATTGTAATTATTTAAATATACCTGATGGTCAATTACGAACATATTTACAAAGAAAAACAATTAAAAACAAACAGGAAGCTTGTAAATTGAAATTGAAGTTTAAGGTAGGCAACTTACAATGCACTGCACGTCACGAAGACATCTTCTTTACTTCATGTTCTCCTGATACAAAATCGCAACTTTTAGAAATTATTCGTGTTAGGTTAGCGTTTTACGAGAAACTTTAAGACGTCGATTTTTGGGTTTAAATACAAAAATTAAGAATATTTTAATAGTAATCGTTGTAAATGGCCTAAAACTAATTAAAAATAATAAAACTTTTTTTGGCAAAAAGCGTTAAGCCTTGTTAATCAAAAATTTCGATTTGTCAAAAAACTAAAAAATATTTTTAATTGTAATTATTTAAATATACCTGATGGTCAATTACGAACATATTTACAAAGAAAAAACAATTAAAAAACAAACAGGAAGCTTGTAAATTGAAATTGAAGTTTAAGGTAGGCAACTTACAATGCACTGCACGTCACGAAGACATCTTCTTTACTTCATGTTCTCCTGATACAAAATCGCAACTTTTAGAAATTATTCGTGTTAGGTTAGCGTTTTACGAGAAACTTTAAGACGTCGATTTTGGGTTTAAATACAAAAATTAAGAATATTTTAATAGTAATCGTTGTAAATGGCCTAAAACTAATTAAAAATAATAAAACTTTTTTGGCAAAAAGCGTTAAGCCTTGTTAATCAAAAATTTCGATTTGTCAAAAACTAAAAAATATTTTTAATTGTAATTATTTAAATATACCTGATGGTCAATTACGAACATATTTACAAAGAAAAAACAATTAAAAAACAAACAGGAAGCTTGTAAATTGAAATTGAAGTTTAAGGTAGGCAACTTACAATGCACTGCACGTCACGAAG
This sequence comes from Aquatica leii, assembly GCA_035610365.1. Classification (NCBI taxonomy): domain Eukaryota; kingdom Metazoa; phylum Arthropoda; class Insecta; order Coleoptera; family Lampyridae; genus Aquatica; species Aquatica leii. The sequence goes on from CM069433.1 coordinate 196,709,541, forward strand.
ACATCTTCTTTACTTCATGTTCTCCTGATACAAAATCGCAACTTTTAGAAATTATTCGTGTTAGGTTAGCGTTTTACGAGAAACTTTAAGACGTCGATTTTTGGGTTTAAATACAAAAATTAAGAATATTTTAATAGTAATCGTTGTAAATGGCCTAAAACTAATTAAAAATAATAAAACTTTTTTGGCAAAAAGCGTTAAGCCTTGTTAATCAAAAATTTCGATTTGTCAAAAAACTAAAAAATATTTTTAATTGTAATTATTTAAATATACCTGATGGTCAATTACGAACATATTTACAAAGAAAAAACAATTAAAAACAAACAGGAAGCTTGTAAATTGAAATTGAAGTTTAAGGTAGGCAACTTACAATGCACTGCACGTCACGAAGACATCTTCTTTACTTCATGTTCTCCTGATACAAAATCGCAACTTTTAGAAATTATTCGTGTTAGGTTAGCGTTTTACGAGAAACTTTAAGACGTCGATTTTACAAAAAATTAAGAATATTTTAATAGTAATCGTTGTAAATGGCCTAAAACTAATTAAAAATAATAAAACTTTTCTTGGCAAAAGCGTTAAGCCTTGTTAATCAAAAATTTCGATTTGTCAAAAAACTAAAAAAATATTTTTAATTGTAATTATTTAAATATACCTGATGGTCAATTACGAACATATTTACAAAGAAAAAACAATTAAAAAACAAACAGGAAGCTTGTAAATTGAAATTGAAGTTTAAGGTAGGCAACTTACAATGCACTGCACGTCACGAAGACATCTTCTTTACTTCATGTTCTCCTGATACAAAATCGCAACTTTTAGAAATTATTCGTGTTAGGTTAGCGTTTTACGAGAAACTTTAAGACGTCGATTTTTGGGTTTAAATACAAAAATTAAGAATATTTTAATAGTAATCGTTGTAAATGGCCTAAAACTAATTAAAAATAATAAAACTTTTTTGGCAAAAAGCGTTAAGCCTTGTTAATCAAAAATTTCGATTTGTCAAAAAACTAAAAAATATTTTTAATTGTAATTATTTAAATATACCTGATGGTCAATTACGAACATATTTACAAAGAAAAAACAATTAAAAACAAACAGGAAGCTTGTAAATTGAAATTGAAGTTTAAGGTAGGCAACTTACAATGCACTGCACGTCACGAAGACATCTTCTTTACTTCATGTTCTCCTGATACAAAATCGCAACTTTTAGAAATTATTCGTGTTAGGTTAGCGTTTTACGAGAAACTTTAAGACGTCGATTTTGGGTTTAAATACAAAAAATTAAGAATATTTTAATAGTAATCGTTGTAAATGGCCTAAAACTAATTAAAAATAATAAAACTTTTTTGGCAAAAAGCGTTAAGCCTTGTTAATCAAAAATTTCGATTTGTCAAAAAACTAAAAATATTTTTAATTGTAATTATTTAAATATACCTGATGGTCAATTACGAACATATTTACAAAGAAAAAACAATTAAAAAACAAACAGGAAGCTTGTAAATTGAAATTGAAGTTTAAGGTAGGCAACTTACAATGCACTGCACGTCACGAAGACATCTTCTTTACTTCATGTTCTCCTGATACAAAATCGCAACTTTTAGAAATTATTCGTGTTAGGTTAGCGTTTTACGAGAAACTTTAAGACGTCGATTTTTGGGTTTAAATACAAAAAATTAAGAATATTTTAATAGTAATCGTTGTAAATGGCCTAAAACTAATTAAAAATAATAAAACTTTTTGGCAAAAAGCGTTAAGCCTTGTTAATCAAAAATTTCGATTTGTCAAAAACTAAAAATATTTTTAATTGTAATTATTTAAATATACCTGATGGTCAATTACGAACATATTTACAAAGAAAAAACAATTAAAAAACAAACAGGAAGCTTGTAAATTGAAATTGAAGTTTAAGGTAGGCAACTTACAATGCACTGCACGTCACGAAGACATCTTCTTTACTTCATGTTCTCCTGATACAAAATCGCAACTTTTAGAAATTATTCGTGTTAGGTTAGCGTTTTACGAGAAACTTTAAGTCGTCGATTTTGGGTTTAAATACAAAAATTAAGAATATTTTAATAGTAATCGTTGTAAATGGCCTAAAACTAATTAAAAATAATAAAACTTTTTTGGCAAAAGCGTTAAGCCTTGTTAATCAAAAATTTCGATTTGTCAAAAAACTAAAAAATATTTTTAATTGTAATTATTTAAATATACCTGATGGTCAATTACGAACATATTTACAAAGAAAAAACAATTAAAAAACAAACAGGAAGCTTGTAAATTGAAATTGAAGTTTAAGGTAGGCAACTTACAATGCACTGCACGTCACGAAGACATCTTCTTTACTTCATGTTCTCCTGATACAAAATCGCAACTTTTAGAAATTATTCGTGTTAGGTTAGCGTTTTACGAGAAACTTTAAGACGTCGATTTTGGGTTTAAATACAAAAAATTAAGAATATTTTAATAGTAATCGTTGTAAATGGCCTAAAACTAATTAAAAATAATAAAACTTTTTTGGCAAAAAGCGTTAAGCCTTGTTAATCAAAAATTTCGATTTGTCAAAAAACTAAAAAATATTTTTAATTGTAATTATTTAAATATACCTGATGGTCAATTACGAACATATTTACAAAGAAAAAACAATTAAAAAACAAACAGGAAGCTTGTAAATTGAAATTGAAGTTTAAGGTAGGCAACTTACAATGCACTGCACGTCACGAAGACATCTTCTTTACTTCATGTTCTCCTGATACAAAATCGCAACTTTTAGAAATTATTCGTGTTAGGTTAGCGTTTTACGAGAAACTTTAAGACGTCGATTTTTGGGTTTAAATACAAAAAATTAAGAATATTTTAATAGTAATCGTTGTAAATGGCCTAAAACTAATTAAAAATAATAAAACTTTTTTTGGCAAAAAGCGTTAAGCCTTGTTAATCAAAAATTTCGATTTGTCAAAAACTAAAAATATTTTTAATTGTAATTATTTAAATATACCTGATGGTCAATTACGAACGAATGTACAAAGAAAAAACAATTAAAAACAAACAGGAAGCTTGTAAATTGAAATTGAAGTTTAAGGTAGGCAACTTACAATGCACTGCACGTCACGAAGACATCTTCTTTACTTCATGTTCTCCTGATACAAAATCGCAACTTTTAGAAATTATTCGTGTTAGGTTAGCGTTTTACGAGAAACTTTAAGACGTCGATTTTGGGTTTAAATACATAAAATTAAGAATATTTTAATAGTAATCGTTGTAAATGGCCTAAAACTAATTAAAAATAATAAAACTTTTTTGGCAAAAAGCGTTAAGCCTTGTTAATCAAAAATTTCGATTTGTCAAAAAACTAAAAAATATTTTTAATTGTAATTATTTAAATATACCTGATGGTCAATTACGAACATATTTACAAAGAAAAAACAATTAAAAAACAAACAGGAAGCTTGTAAATTGAAATTGAAGTTTAAGGTAGGCAACTTACAATGCACTGCACGTCACGAAGACATCTTCTTTACTTCATGTTCTCCTGATACAAAATCGCAACTTTTAGAAATTATTCGTGTTAGGTTAGCGTTTTACGAGAAACTTTAAGACGTCGATTTTTGGGTTTAAATACAAAAAATTAAGAATATTTTAATAGTAATCGTTGTAAATGGCCTAAAACTAATTAAAAATAATAAAACTTTTTTGGCAAAAAGCGTTAAGCCTTGTTAATCAAAAATTTCGATTTGTCAAAAAACTAAAAATATTTTTAATTGTAATTATTTAAATATACCTGATGGTCAATTACGAACATATTTACAAAGAAAAAACAATTAAAAACAAACAGGAAGCTTGTAAATTGAAATTGAAGTTTAAGGTAGGCAACTTACAATGCACTGCACGTCACGAAGACATCTTCTTTACTTCATGTTCTCCTGATACAAAATCGCAACTTTTAGAAATTATTCGTGTTAGGTTAGCGTTTTACGAGAAACTTTAAGACGTCGATTTTTGGGTTTAAATACAAAAAATTAAGAATATTTTAATAGTAATCGTTGTAAATGGCCTAAAACTAATTAAAAATAATAAAACTTTTTTGGCAAAAAGCGTTAAGCCTTGTTAATCAAAAATTTCGATTTGTCAAAAAACTAAAAAATATTTTTAATTGTAATTATTTAAATATACCTGATGGTCAATTACGAACATATTTACAAAGAAAAAACAATTAAAAACAAACAGGAAGCTTGTAAATTGAAATTGAAGTTTAAGGTAGGCAACTTACAATGCACTGCACGTCACGAAGACATCTTCTTTACTTCATGTTCTCCTGATACAAAATCGCAACTTTTAGAAATTATTCGTGTTAGGTTAGCGTTTTACGAGAAACTTTAAGACGTCGATTTTTGAGTTTAAATACATAAAATTAACAATATTTTAATAGTAATCGTTGTAAATGGCCTAAAACTAATTAAAAATAATAAAACTTTTTTTGGCAAAAGCGTTAAGCCTTGTTAATCAAAAATTTCGATTTGTCAAAAAACTAAAAATATTTTTAATTGTAATTATTTAAATATACCTGATGGTCAATTACGAACATATTTACAAAGAAAAAACAATTAAAAACAAACAGGAAGCTTGTAAATTGAAATTGAAGTTTAAGGTAGGCAACTTACAATGCACTGCACGTCACGAAGACATCTTCTTTACTTCATGTTCTCCTGATACAAAATCGCAACTTTTAGAAATTATTCGTGTTAGGTTAGCGTTTTACGAGAAACTTTAAGACGTCGATTTTTGGGTTTAAATACAAAAATTAAGAATATTTTAATAGTAATCGTTGTAAATGGCCTAAAACTAATTAAAAATAATAAAACTTTTTTGGCAAAAAGCGTTAAGCCTTGTTAATCAAAAATTTCGATTTGTCAAAAAACTAAAAATATTTTTAATTGTAATTATTTAAATATACCTGATGGTCAATTACGAACATATTTACAAAGAAAAAACAATTAAAAACAAACAGGAAGCTTGTAAATTGAAATTGAAGTTTAAGGTAGGCAACTTACAATGCACTGCACGTCACGAAGACATCTTCTTTACTTCATGTTCTCCTGATACAAAATCGCAACTTTTAGAAATTATTCGTGTTAGGTTAGCGTTTTACGAGAAACTTTAAGACGTCGATTTTGGGTTTAAATACAAAAATTAAGAATATTTTAATAGTAATCGTTGTAAATGGCCTAAAACTAATTAAAAATAATAAAACTTTTTTGGCAAAAAGCGTTAAGCCTTGTTAATCAAAAATTTCGATTTGTCAAAAAACTAAAAATATTTTTAATTGTAATTATTTAAATATACCTGATGGTCAATTACGAACATATTTACAAAGAAAAAACAATTAAAAAACAAACAGGAAGCTTGTAAATTGAAATTGAAGTTTAAGGTAGGCAACTTACAATGCACTGCACGTCACGAAGACATCTTCTTTACTTCATGTTCTCCTGATACAAAATCGCAACTTTTAGAAATTATTCGTGTTAGGTTAGCGTTTTACGAGAAACTTTAAGACGTCGATTTTTGGGTTTAAATACATAAAAATTAAGAATATTTTAATAGTAATCGTTGTAAATGGCCTAAAACTAATTAAAAATAATAAAACTTTTTGGCAAAAAGCGTTAAGCCTTGTTAATCAAAAATTTCGATTTGTCAAAAAACTAAAAAATATTTTTAATTGTAATTATTTAAATATACCTGATGGTCAATTACGAACATATTTACAAAGAAAAAACAATTAAAAACAAACAGGAAGCTTGTAAATTGAAATTGAAGTTTAAGGTAGGCAACTTACAATGCACTGCACGTCACGAAGACATCTTCTTTACTTCATGTTCTCCTGATACAAAATCGCAACTTTTAGAAATTATTCGTGTTAGGTTAGCGTTTTACGAGAAACTTTAAGACGTCGATTTTGGGTTTAAATACATAAAATTAAGAATATTTTAATAGTAATCGTTGTAAATGGCCTAAAACTAATTAAAAATAATAAAACTTTTTTGGCAAAAAGCGTTAAGCCTTGTTAATCAAAAATTTCGATTTGTCAAAAAACTAAAAAATATTTTTAATTGTAATTATTTGAATATACCTGATGGTCAATTACGAACATATTTACGAAGAAAAAACAATTAAAAACAAACAGGAAGCTTGTAAATTGAAATTGAAGTTTAAGGTAGGCAACTTACAATGCACTGCACGTCACGAAGACATCTTCTTTACTTCATGTTCTCCTGATACAAAATCGCAACTTTTAGAAATTATTCGTGTTAGGTTAGCGTTTTACGAGAAACTTTAAGACGTCGATTTTTGGGTTTAAATACATAAAATTAAGAATATTTTAATAGTAATCGTTGTAAATGGCCTAAAACTAATTAAAAATAATAAAACTTTTTTGGCAAAAAGCGTTAAGCCTTGTTAATCAAAAATTTCGATTTGTCAAAAACTAAAAAATATTTTTAATTGTAATTATTTAAATATACCTGATGGTCAATTACGAACATATTTACAAAGAAAAAACAATTAAAAACAAACAGGAAGCTTGTAAATTGAAATTGAAGTTTAAGGTAGGCAACTTACAATGCACTGCACGTCACGAAGACATCTTCTTTACTTCATGTTCTCCTGATACAAAATCGCAACTTTTAGAAATTATTCGTGTTAGGTTAGCGTTTTACGAGAAACTTTAAGACGTCGATTTTTGGGTTTAAATACATAAAATTAAGAATATTTTAATAGTAATCGTTGTAAATGGCCTAAAACTAATTAAAAATAATAAAACTTTTTTGGCAAAAGCGTTAAGCCTTGTTAATCAAAAATTTCGATTTGTCAAAAAACTAAAAAATATTTTTAATTGTAATTATTTAAATATACCTGATGGTCAATTACGAACATATTTACAAAGAAAAACAATTAAAAAACAAACAGGAAGCTTGTAAATTGAAATTGAAGTTTAAGGTAGGCAACTTACAATGCACTGCACGTCACGAAGACATCTTCTTTACTTCATGTTCTCCTGATACAAAATCGCAACTTTTAGAAATTATTCGTGTTAGGTTAGCGTTTTACGAGAAACTTTAAGACGTCGATTTTTGGGTTTAAATACAAAAAATTAAGAATATTTTAATAGTAATCGTTGTAAATGGCCTAAAACTAATTAAAAATAATAAAACTTTTTGGCAAAAAGCGTTAAGCCTTGTTAATCAAAAATTTCGATTTGTCAAAAACTAAAAATATTTTTAATTGAAATTATTTAAATATACCTGATGGTCAAATACGGACGAATGAACAAAGAAAAAACAATTAAAAACAAACAGGAAGCTTGTAAATTGAAAATGAAGTTTAAGGTAGGCAACTTACAATGCACTACACGTCACGAAGACATCTTCTTTACTTCATGTTCTCCTGATACAAAATCGCAAATTTTAGAAATCATTCGTGTTAGGTTAGCGTTTTACGAGAAACTTTAAGACGTCGATTTTTGGGTTTAAATACAAAAATTAAGAATATTTTAATAGTAATCGTTGTAAATGGCCTAAAACTAATTAAAAATAATAAAACTTCTTTTGGCAAAAAGCGTTAAGCTTTGTTAATAAAAAATTTCGATTTGTCAAAAAACTAAAAAATTTTTTTTAATTGTAATTATTTAAATATACCTGATGGTCAATTACGAACATATTTAAAAAGAAAAAACAATTAAAAAACAAACAGGAAGCTTGTAAATTGAAATTGAAGTTTAAGGTAGGCAACTTACAATGCACTGCACGTCACGAAGACATCTTCTTTACTTCATGTTCTCCTGATACAAAATCGCAACTTTTAGAAATTATTCGTGTTAGGTTAGCGTTTTACGAGAAACTTTAAGACGTCGATTTTTGGGTTTAAATACAAAAAAATAAGAATATTTTAATAGTAATCGTTGTAAATGGCCTAAAACTAATTAAAAATAATAAAACTTTTTTGGCAAAAAGCGTTAAGCCTTGTTAATCAAAAATTTCGATTTGTCAAAAAACTAAAAAATATTTTTAATTGTAATTATTTAAATATACCTGATGGTCAATTACGAACATATTTACAAAGAAAAAACAATTAAAAAACAAACAGGAAGCTTGTAAATTGAAATTGAAGTTTAAGGTAGGCAACTTACAATGCACTGCACGTCACGAAGACATCTTCTTTACTTCATGTTCTCCTGATACAAAATCGCAACTTTTAGAAATTATTCGTGTTAGGTTAGCGTTTTACGAGAAACTTTAAGACGTCGATTTTTGGGTTTAAATACAAAAAATTAAGAATATTTTAATAGTAATCGTTGTAAATGGCCTAAAACTAATTAAAAATAATAAAACTTTTTTGGCAAAAAGCGTTAAGCCTTGTTAATCAAAAATTTCGATTTGTCAAAAAACTAAAAAATATTTTTAATTGTAATTATTTAAATATACCTGATGGTCAATTACGAACATATTTACAAAGAAAAAACAATTAAAAAACAAACAGGAAGCTTGTAAATTGAAATTGAAGTTTAAGGTAGGCAACTTACAATGCACTGCACGTCACGAAGACATCTTCTTTACTTCATGTTCTCCTGATACAAAATCGCAACTTTTAGAAATTATTCGTGTTAGGTTAGCGTTTTACGAGAAACTTTAAGACGTCGATTTTTGGGTTTAAATACAAAAAATTAAGAATATTTTAATAGTAATCGTTGTAAATGGCCTAAAACTAATTAAAAATAATAAAACTTTTTTGGCAAAAAGCGTTAAGCCTTGTTAATCAAAAATTTCGATTTGTCAAAAACTAAAAATATTTTTAATTGTAATTATTTAAATATACCTGATGGTCAATTACGAACATATTTACAAAGAAAAAACAATTAAAAACAAACAGGAAGCTTGTAAATTGAAATTGAAGTTTAAGGTAGGCAACTTACAATGCACTGCACGTCACGAAGACATCTTCTTTACTTCATGTTCTCCTGATACAAAATCGCAACTTTTAGAAATTATTCGTGTTAGGTTAGCGTTTTACGAGAAACTTTAAGACGTCGATTTTGGGTTTAAATACAAAAAATTAAGAATATTTTAATAGTAATCGTTGTAAATGGCCTAAAACTAATTAAAAATAATAAAACTTTTTGGCAAAAAGCGTTAAGCCTTGTTAATCAAAAATTTCGATTTGTCAAAAACTAAAAAATATTTTTAATTGTAATTATTTAAATATACCTGATGGTCAATTACGAACATATTTACAAAGAAAAAACAATTAAAAACAAACAGGAAGCTTGTAAATTGAAATTGAAGTTTAAGGTAGGCAACTTACAATGCACTGCACGTCACGAAGACATCTTCTTTACTTCATGTTCTCCTGATACAAAATCGCAACTTTTAGAAATTATTCGTGTTAGGTTAGCGTTTTACGAGAAACTTTAAGACGTCGATTTTGGGTTTAAATACAAAAATTAAGAATATTTTAATAGTAATCGTTGTAAATGGCCTAAAACTAATTAAAAATAATAAAACTTTTTGGCAAAAGCGTTAAGCCTTGTTAATCAAAAATTTCGATTTGTCAAAAAACTAAAAAATATTTTTAATTGTAATTATTTAAATATACCTGATGGTCAATTACGAACATATTTACAAAGAAAAAACAATTAAAAACAAACAGGAAGCTTGTAAATTGAAATTGAAGTTTAAGGTAGGCAACTTACAATGCACTGCACGTCACGAAGACATCTTCTTTACTTCATGTTCTCCTGATACAAAATCGCAACTTTTAGAAATTATTCGTGTTAGGTTAGCGTTTTACGAGAAACTTTAAGACGTCGATTTTTGGGTTTAAATACAAAAAATTAAGAATATTTTAATAGTAATCGTTGTAAATGGCCTAAAACTAATTAAAAATAATAAAACTTTTTTGGCAAAAAGCGTTAAGCCTTGTTAATCAAAAATTTCGATTTGTCAAAAACTAAAAAATATTTTTAATTGTAATTATTTAAATATACCTGATGGTCAATTACGAACATATTTACAAAGAAAAACAATTAAAAAACAAACAGGAAGCTTGTAAATTGAAATTGAAGTTTAAGGTAGGCAACTTACAATGCACTGCACGTCACGAAGACATCTTCTTTACTTCATGTTCTCCTGATACAAAATCGCAACTTTTAGAAATTATTCGTGTTAGGTTAGCGTTTTACGAGAAACTTTAAGACGTCGATTTTTGGGTTTAAATACAAAAATTAAGAATATTTTAATAGTAATCGTTGTAAATGGCCTAAAACTAATTAAAAATAATAAAACTTTTTTGGCAAAAAGCGTTAAGCCTTGTTAATCAAAAATTTCGATTTGTCAAAAAACTAAAAATATTTTTAATTGTAATTATTTAAATATACCTGATGGTCAATTACGAACATATTTACAAAGAAAAAACAATTAAAAACAAACAGGAAGCTTGTAAATTGAAATTGAAGTTTAAGGTAGGCAACTTACAATGCACTGCACGTCACGAAGACATCTTCTTTACTTCATGTTCTCCTGATACAAAATCGCAACTTTTAGAAATTATTCGTGTTAGGTTAGCGTTTTACGAGAAACTTTAAGACGTCGATTTTGGGTTTAAATACAAAAATTAAGAATATTTTAATAGTAATCGTTGTAAATGGCCTAAAACTAATTAAAAATAATAAAACTTTTTTTGGCAAAAAGCGTTAAGCCTTGTTAATCAAAAATTTCGATTTGTCAAAACTAAAAAATATTTTTAATTGTAATTATTTAAATATACCTGATGGTCAATTACGAACATATTTACAAAGAAAAAACAATTAAAAACAAACAGGAAGCTTGTAAATTGAAATTGAAGTTTAAGGTAGGCAACTTACAATGCACTGCACGTCACGAAGACATCTTCTTTACTTCATGTTCTCCTGATACAAAATCGCAACTTTTAGAAATTATTCGTGTTAGGTTAGCGTTTTACGAGAAACTTTAAGACGTCGATTTTTGGGTTTAAATACAGAAAATTAAGAATATTTTAATAGTAATCGTTGTAAATGGCCTAAAACTAATTAAAAATAATAAAACTTTTTTGGCAAAAAGCGTTAAGCCTTGTTAATCAAAAATTTCGATTTGTCAAAAACTAAAAAATATTTTTAATTGTAATTATTTAAATATACCTGATGGTCAATTACGAACATATTTACAAAGAAAAAACAATTAAAAACAAACAGGAAGCTTGTAAATTGAAATTGAAGTTTAAGGTAGGCAACTTACAATGCACTGCACGTCACGAAGACATCTTCTTTACTTCATGTTCTCCTGATACAAAATCGCAACTTTTAGAAATTATTCGTGTTAGGTTAGCGTTTTACGAGAAACTTTAAGACGTCGATTTTGGGTTTAAATACAGAAAATTAAGAATATTTTAATAGTAATCGTTGTAAATGGCCTAAAACTAATTAAAAATAATAAAACTTTTTTGGCAAAAAGCGTTAAGCCTTGTTAATCAAAAATTTCGATTTGTCAAAAACTAAAAATATTTTTAATTGTAATTATTTAAATATACCTGATGGTCAATTACGAACATATTTACAAAGAAAAAACAATTAAAAACAAACAGGAAGCTTGTAAATTGAAATTGAAGTTTAAGGTAGGCAACTTACAATGCACTGCACGTCACGAAGACATCTTCTTTACTTCATGTTCTCCTGATACAAAATCGCAACTTTTAGAAATTATTCGTGTTAGGTTAGCGTTTTACGAGAAACTTTAAGACGTCGATTTTTGGGTTTAAATACAAAAAATTAAGAATATTTTAATAGTAATCGTTGTAAATGGCCTAAAACTAATTAAAAATAATAAAACTTTTTGGCAAAAAGCGTTAAGCCTTGTTAATCAAAAATTTCGATTTGTCAAAAAACTAAAAAATATTTTTAATTGTAATTATTTAAATATACCTGATGGTCAATTACGAACATATTTACAAAGAAAAACAATTAAAAAACAAACAGGAAGCTTGTAAATTGAAATTGAAGTTTAAGGTAGGCAACTTACAATGCACTGCACGTCACGAAGACATCTTCTTTACTTCATGTTCTCCTGATACAAAATCGCAACTTTTAGAAATTATTCGTGTTAGGTTAGCGTTTTACGAGAAACTTTAAGACGTCGATTTTTGGGTTTAAATACAGAAAATTAAGAATATTTTAATAGTAATCGTTGTAAATGGCCTAAAACTAATTAAAAATAATAAAACTTTTTTGGCAAAAAGCGTTAAGCCTTGTTAATCAAAAATTTCGATTTGTCAAAAACTAAAAAATATTTTTAATTGTAATTATTTAAATATACCTGATGGTCAATTACGAACATATTTACAAAGAAAAACAATTAAAAACAAACAGGAAGCTTGTAAATTGAAATTGAAGTTTAAGGTAGGCAACTTACAATGCACTGCACGTCACGAAGACATCTTCTTTACTTCATGTTCTCCTGATACAAAATCGCAACTTTTAGAAATTATTCGTGTTAGGTTAGCGTTTTACGAGAAACTTTAAGACGTCGATTTTGGGTTTAAATACATAAAATTAAGAATATTTTAATAGTAATCGTTGTAAATGGCCTAAAACTAATTAAAAATAATAAAACTTTTTTGGCAAAAAGCGTTAAGCCTTGTTAATCAAAAATTTCGATTTGTCAAAAACTAAAAAATATTTTTAATTGTAATTATTTAAATATACCTGATGGTCAATTACGAACATATTTACAAAGAAAAAACAATTAAAAACAAACAGGAAGCTTGTAAATTGAAATTGAAGTTTAAGGTAGGCAACTTACAATGCACTGCACGTCACGAAGACATCTTCTTTACTTCATGTTCTCCTGATACAAAATCGCAACTTTTAGAAATTATTCGTGTTAGGTTAGCGTTTTACGAGAAACTTTAAGACGTCGATTTTTGGGTTTAAATACAAAAAATTAAGAATATTTTAATAGTAATCGTTGTAAATGGCCTAAAACTAATTAAAAATAATAAAACTTTTTTGGCAAAAAGCGTTAAGCCTTGTTAATCAAAAATTTCGATTTGTCAAAAAACTAAAAAATATTTTTAATTGTAATTATTTAAATATACCTGATGGTCAATTACGAACATATTTACAAAGAAAAACAATTAAAAAACAAACAGGAAGCTTGTAAATTGAAATTGAAGTTTAAGGTAGGCAACTTACAATGCACTGCACGTCACGAAGACATCTTCTTTACTTCATGTTCTCCTGATACAAAATCGCAACTTTTAGAAATTATTCGTGTTAGGTTAGCGTTTTACGAGAAACTTTAAGACGTCGATTTTTGGGTTTAAATACATAAAATTAACAATATTTTAATAGTAATCGTTGTAAATGGCCTAAAACTAATTAAAAATAATAAAACTTTTTTGGCAAAAAGCGTTAAGCCTTGTTAATCAAAAATTTCGATTTGTCAAAAACTAAAAATATTTTTAATTGTAATTATTTAAATATACCTGATGGTCAATTACGAACATATTTACAAAGAAAAAACAATTAAAAACAAACAGGAAGCTTGTAAATTGAAATTGAAGTTTAAGGTAGGCAACTTACAATGCACTGCACGTCACGAAGACATCTTCTTTACTTCATGTTCTCCTGATACAAAATCGCAACTTTTAGAAATTATTCGTGTTAGGTTAGCGTTTTACGAGAAACTTTAAGACGTCGATTTTTGGGTTTAAATACAAAAAATTAAGAATATTTTAATAGTAATCGTTGTAAATGGCCTAAAACTAATTAAAAATAATAAAACTTTTTTGGCAAAAAGCGTTAAGCCTTGTTAATCAAAAATTTCGATTTGTCAAAAACTAAAAAATATTTTTAATTGTAATTATTTAAATATACCTGATGGTCAATTACGAACATATTTACAAAGAAAAACAATTAAAAAACAAACAGGAAGCTTGTAAATTGAAATTGAAGTTTAAGGTAGGCAACTTACAATGCACTGCACGTCACGAAGACATCTTCTTTACTTCATGTTCTCCTGATACAAAATCGCAACTTTTAGAAATTATTCGTGTTAGGTTAGCGTTTTACGAGAAACTTTAAGACGTCGATTTTTGGGTTTAAATACAGAAAATTAAGAATATTTTAATAGTAATCGTTGTAAATGGCCTAAAACTAATTAAAAATAATAAAACTTTTTTGGCAAAAAGCGTTAAGCCTTGTTAATCAAAAATTTCGATTTGTCAAAAAACTAAAAATATTTTTAATTGTAATTATTTAAATATACCTGATGGTCAATTACGAACATATTTACAAAGAAAAAACAATTAAAAACAAACAGGAAGCTTGTAAATTGAAATTGAAGTTTAAGGTAGGCAACTTACAATGCACTGCACGTCACGAAGACATCTTCTTTACTTCATGTTCTCCTGATACAAAATCGCAACTTTTAGAAATTATTCGTGTTAGGTTAGCGTTTTACGAGAAACTTTAAGACGTCGATTTTTGGGTTTAAATACAGAAAATTAAGAATATTTTAATAGTAATCGTTGTAAATGGCCTAAAACTAATTAAAAATAATAAAACTTTTTTGGCAAAAAGCGTTAAGCCTTGTTAATCAAAAATTTCGATTTGTCAAAAAACTAAAAAATATTTTTAATTGTAATTATTTAAATATACCTGATGGTCAATTACGAACATATTTACAAAGAAAAACAATTAAAAACAAACAGGAAGCTTGTAAATTGAAATTGAAGTTTAAGGTAGGCAACTTACAATGCACTGCACGTCACGAAGACATCTTCTTTACTTCATGTTCTCCTGATACAAAATCGCAACTTTTAGAAATTATTCGTGTTAGGTTAGCGTTTTACGAGAAACTTTAAGACGTCGATTTTGGGTTTAAATACAGAAAATTAAGAATATTTTAATAGTAATCGTTGTAAATGGCCTAAAACTAATTAAAAATAATAAAACTTTTTTTGGCAAAAAGCGTTAAGCCTTGTTAATCAAAAATTTCGATTTGTCAAAAAACTAAAAATATTTTTAATTGTAATTATTTAAATATACCTGATGGTCAATTACGAACATATTTACAAAGAAAAACAATTAAAAACAAACAGGAAGCTTGTAAATTGAAATTGAAGTTTAAGGTAGGCAACTTACAATGCACTGCACGTCACGAAGACATCTTCTTTACTTCATGTTCTCCTGATACAAAATCGCAACTTTTAGAAATTATTCGTGTTAGGTTAGCGTTTTACGAGAAACTTTAAGACGTCGATTTTTGGGTTTAAATACAGAAAATTAAGAATATTTTAATAGTAATAGCTGTAAATGGCCTAAAACTAATTAAAAATAATAAAACTTTTTTGGCAAAAAGCGTTAAGCCTTGTTAATCAAAAATTTCGATTTGTCAAAAAACTAAAAAATATTTTTAATTGTAATTATTTAAATATACCTGATGGTCAATTACGAACATATTTACAAAGAAAAACAATTAAAAACAAACAGGAAGCTTGTAAATTGAAATTGAAGTTTAAGGTAGGCAACTTACAATGCACTGCACGTCACGAAGACATCTTCTTTACTTCATGTTCTCCTGATACAAAATCGCAACTTTTAGAAATTATTCGTGTTAGGTTAGCGGTTTACGAGAAACTTTAAGACGTCGATTTTTGGGTTTAAATACAGAAAATTAAGAATATTTTAATAGTAATCGTTGTAAATGGCCTAAAACTAATTAAAATAATAAAACTTTTTTTGGCAAAAAGCGTTAAGCCTTGTTAATCAAAAATTTCGATTTGTCAAAAACTAAAAAATATTTTTAATTGTAATTATTTAAATATACCTGATGGTCAATTACGAACATATTTACAAAGAAAAACAATTAAAAACAAACAGGAAGCTTGTAAATTGAAATTGAAGTTTAAGGTAGGCAACTTACAATGCACTGCACGTCACGAAGACATCTTCTTTACTTCATGTTCTCCTGATACAAAATCGCAACTTTTAGAAATTATTCGTGTTAGGTTAGCGTTTTACGAGAAACTTTAAGACGTCGATTTTTGGGTTTAAACACAGAAAATTAAGAATATTTTTTTAGTAATAGCTGAAAAAGGCCTAAAACTAATTAAAAATTGTAAAACTTTTTTTGGCAAAAAGCGATAAGCCTTGTTAATCAAAAATTTCGATTTGTCAAAAACTAAAAATATTTTTAATTGTAATTATTTAAATATACCTGATGGTCAATTACGAACATATTTACAAAGAAAAAACAATTAAAAAACAAACAGGAAGCTTGTAAATTGAAATTGAAGTTTAAGGTAGGCAACTTACAATGCACTGCACGTCACGAAGACATCTTCTTTACTTCATGTTCTCCTGATACAAAATCGCAACTTTTAGAAATTATTCGTGTTAGGTTAGCGTTTTACGAGAAACTTTAAGACGTCGATTTTTGGGTTTAAACACAGAAAATTAAGAATATTTTTTTAGTAATAGCTGAAAAAGGCCTAAAACTAATTAAAAATTGTAAAACTTTTTTTGGCAAAAAGCTAATCAAAAATTTCGATTTGTCAAAAAACTAAAAAAATATTTTTAATTGTAATTATTTAAATATACCTGATGGTCAATTACGAACATATTTACAAAGAAAAAACAATTAAAAAACAAACAGGAAGCTTGTAAATTGAAATTGAAGTTTAAGGTAGGCAACTTACAATGCACTGCACGTCACGAAGACATCTTCTTTACTTCATGTTCTCCTGATACAAAATCGCAACTTTTAGAAATTATTCGTGTTAGGTTAGCGTTTTACGAGAAACTTTAAGACGTCGATTTTTGGGTTTAAACACAGAAAATTAAGAATATTTTTTTAGTAATAGCTGAAAAAGGCCTAAAACTAATTAAAAATAATAAAACTTTTTGGCAAAAAGCGTTAAGCCTTGTTAATCAAAAATTTCGATTTGTCAAAAAACTAAAAAATATTTTTAATTGTAATTATTTAAATATACCTGATGGTCAATTACGAACATATTTACAAAGAAAAAACAATTAAAAACAAACAGGAAGCTTGTAAATTGAAATTGAAGTTTAAGGTAGGCAACTTACAATGCACTGCACGTCACGAAGACATCTTCTTTACTTCATGTTCTCCTGATACAAAATCGCAACTTTTAGAAATTATTCGTGTTAGGTTAGCGTTTTACGAGAAACTTTAAGACGTCGATTTTTGGGTTTAAATACATAAAATTAACAATATTTTAATAGTAATCGTTGTAAATGGCCTAAAACTAATTAAAAATAATAAAACTTTTTTGGCAAAAAGCGTTAAGCCTTGTTGATCAAAAATTTCGATTTGTCAAAAACTAAAAATATTTTTAATTGTAATTATTTAAATATACCTGATGGTCAATTACGAACATATTTACAAAGAAAAACAATTAAAAACAAACAGGAAGCTTGTAAATTGAAATTGAAGTTTAAGGTAGGCAACTTACAATGCACTGCACGTCACGAAGACATCTTCTTTACTTCATGTTCTCCTGATACAAAATCGCAACTTTTAGAAATTATTCGTGTTAGGTTAGCGTTTTACGAGAAACTTTAAGACGTCGATTTTGGGTTTAAACACAGAAAATTAAGAATATTTTAATAGTAATAGCTGTAAAAAGGCCTAAAACTAATTAAAAATAATAAAACTTTTTTGGCAAAAAGCGTTAAGCCTTGTTAATCAAAAATTTCGATTTGTCAAAAACTAAAAAATATTTTTAATTGTAATTATTTAAATATACCTGATGGTCAATTACGAACATATTTACAAAGAAAAACAATTAAAAACAAACAGGAAGCTTGTAAATTGAAATTGAAGTTTAAGGTAGGCAACGTACAATGCACTGCACGTCACGAAGACATCTTCTTTACTTCATGTTCTCCTGATACAAAATCGCAACTTTTAGAAATTATTCGTGTTAGGTTAGCGTTTTACGAGAAACTTTAAGACGTCGATTTTGGGTTTAAATACATAAAATTAACAATATTTTAATAGTAATCGTTGTAAATGGCCTAAAACTAATTAAAAATAATAAAACTTTTTTGGCAAAAAGCGTTAAGCCTTGTTGATCAAAAATTTCGATTTGTCAAAAACTAAAAATATTTTTAATTGTAATTATTTAAATATACCTGATGGTCAATTACGAACATATTTACAAAGAAAAAACAATTAAAAACAAACAGGAAGCTTGTAAATTGAAATTGAAGTTTAAGGTAGGCAACTTACAATGCACTGCACGTCACGAAGACATCTTCTTTACTTCATGTTCTCCTGATACAAAATCGCAACTTTTAGAAATTATTCGTGTTAGGTTAGCGTTTTACGAGAAACTTTAAGACGTCGATTTTGGGTTTAAACACAGAAAATTAAGAATATTTTAATAGTAATAGCTGAAAATGGCCTAAAACTAATTAAAAATTGTAAAACTTTTTTGGCAAAAAGCTAATCAAAAATTTCGATTTGTCAAAAACTAAAAATATTTTTAATTGTAATTATTTAAATATACCTCATGGTCAATTACGAACATATTTACAAAGAAAAACAATTAAAAAACAAACAGGAAGCTTGTAAATTGAAATTGAAGTTTAAGGTAGGCAACTTACAATGCACTGCACGTCACGAAGACATCTTCTTTACTTCATGTTCTCCTGATACAAAATCGCAACTTTTAGAAATTATTCGTGTTAGGTTAGCGTTTTACGAGAAACTTTAAGACGTCGATTTTTGGGTTTAAATACATAAAATTAACAATATTTTAATAGTAATCGTTGTAAATGGCCTAAAACTAATTAAAAATAATAAAACTTTTTTTGGCAAAAAGCGTTAAGCCTTGTTGATCAAAAATTTCGATTTGTCAAAAAACTAAAAAAATATTTTTAATTGTAATTATTTAAATATACCTGATGGTCAATTACGAACATATTTACAAAGAAAAAACAATTAAAAAACAAACAGGAAGCTTGTAAATTGAAATTGAAGTTTAAGGTAGGCAACTTACAATGCACTGCACGTCACGAAGACATCTTCTTTACTTCATGTTCTCCTGATACAAAATCGCAACTTTTAGAAATTATTCGTGTTAGGTTAGCGTTTTACGAGAAACTTTAAGACGTCGATTTTTGGGTTTAAACACAGAAAATTAAGAATATTTTTTTAGTAATAGCTGAAAAAGGCCTAAAACTAATTAAAAATTGTAAAACTTTTTTTGGCAAAAAGCGTTAAGCCTTGTTAATCAAAAATTTCGATTTGTCAAAAACTAAAAATATTTTTAATTGTAATTATTTAAATATACCTGATGGTCAATTACGAACATATTTACAAAGAAAAAACAATTAAAAAACAAACAGGAAGCTTGTAAATTGAAATTGAAGTTTAAGGTAGGCAACTTACAATGCACTGCACGTCACGAAGACATCTTCTTTACTTCATGTTCTCCTGATACAAAATCGCAACTTTTAGAAATTATTCGTGTTAGGTTAGCGTTTTACGAGAAACTTTAAGATGTCGATTTTTGGGTTTAAACACAGAAAATTAAGAATATTTTTTTAGTAATAGCTGAAAAAGGCCTAAAACTAATTAAAAATTGTAAAACTTTTTTTGGCAAAAAGCTAATCAAAAATTTCGATTTGTCAAAAAACTAAAAAAATATTTTTAATTGTAATTATTTAAATATACCTGATGGTCAATTACGAACATATTTACAAAGAAAAAACAATTAAAAAACAAACAGGAAGCTTGTAAATTGAAATTGAAGTTTAAGGTAGGCAACTTACAATGCACTGCACGTCACGAAGACATCTTCTTTACTTCATGTTCTCCTGATACAAAATCGCAACTTTTAGAAATTATTCGTGTTAGGTTAGCGTTTTACGAGAAACTTTAAGACGTCGATTTTGCGTTTAAATACATAAAATTAATAATATTTTAATAGTAATCGTTGTAAATGGCCTAAAACTAATTAAAAATAATAAAACTTTTTGGCAAAAAGCGTTAAGCCTTGTTGATCAAAAATTTCGATTTGTCAAAAACTAAAAATATTTTTAATTGTAATTATTTAAATATACCTGATGGTCAATTACGAACATATTTACAAAGAAAAACAATTAAAAACAAACAGGAAGCTTGTAAATTGAAATTGAAGTTTAAGGTAGGCAACTTACAATGCACTGCACGTCACGAAGACATCTTCTTTACTTCATGTTCTCCTGATACAAAATCGCAACTTTTAGAAATTATTCGTGTTAGGTTAGCGTTTTACGAGAAACTTTAAGACGTCGATTTTGGGTTTAAATACATAAAATTAACAATATTTTAATAGTAATCGTTGTAAATGGCCTAAAACTAATTAAAAATAATAAAACTTTTTTGGCAAAAAGCGTTAAGCCTTGTTAATCAAAAATTTCGATTTGTCAAAAACTAAAAAATATTTTTAATTGTAATTATTTAAATATACCTGATGGTCAATTACGAACATATTTACAAAGAAAAAACAATTAAAAACAAACAGGAAGCTTGTAAATTGAAATTGAAGTTTAAGGTAGGCAACTTACAATGCACTGCACGTCACGAAGACATCTTCTTTACTTCATGTTCTCCTGATACAAAATCGCAACTTTTAGAAATTATTCGTGTTAGGTTAGCGTTTTACGAGAAACTTTAAGACGTCGATTTTGGGTTTAAACACAGAAAATTAAGAATATTTTAATAGTAATAGCTGAAAAGGCCTAAAACTAATTAAAAATTGTAAAACTTTTTGGCAAAAAGCTAATCAAAAATTTCGATTTGTCAAAAACTAAAAATATTTTTAATTGTAATTATTTAAATATACCTGATGGTCAATTACGAACATATTTACAAAGAAAAACAATTAAAAAACAAACAGGAAGCTTGTAAATTGAAATTGAAGTTTAAGGTAGGCAACTTACAATGCACTGCACGTCACGAAGACATCTTCTTTACTTCATGTTCTCCTGATACAAAATCGCAACTTTTAGAAATTATTCGTGTTAGGTTAGCGTTTTACGAGAAACTTTAAGACGTCGATTTTTGGGTTTAAATACATAAAATTAACAATATTTTAATAGTAATCGTTGTAAATGGCCTAAAACTAATTAAAAATAATAAAACTTTTTTTTGGCAAAAAGCGTTAAGCCTTGTTGATCAAAAATTTCGATTTGTCAAAAAACTAAAAAAATATTTTTAATTGTAATTATTTAAATATACCTGATGGTCAATTACGAACATATTTACAAAGAAAAAACAATTAAAAAACAAACAGGAAGCTTGTAAATTGAAATTGAAGTTTAAGGTAGGCAACTTACAATGCACTGCACGTCACGAAGACATCTTCTTTACTTCATGTTCTCCTGATACAAAATCGCAACTTTTAGAAATTATTCGTGTTAGGTTAGCGTTTTACGAGAAACTTTAAGACGTCGATTTTTGCGTTTAAATACATAAAATTAATAATATTTTAATAGTAATCGTTGTAAATGGCCTAAAACTAATTAAAAATAATAAAACTTTTTTTGGCAAAAAGCGTTAAGCCTTGTTGATCAAAAATTTCGATTTGTCAAAAAACTAAAAAAATATTTTTAATTGTAATTATTTAAATATACCTGATGGTCAATTACGAACATATTTACAAAGAAAAAACAATTAAAAAACAAACAGGAAGCTTGTAAATTGAAATTGAAGTTTAAGGTAGGCAACTTACAATGCACTGCACGTCACGAAGACATCTTCTTTACTTCATGTTCTCCTGATACAAAATCGCAACTTTTAGAAATTATTCGTGTTAGGTTAGCGTTTACCGAGAAACTTTAAGACGTCGATTTTTGCGTTTAAATACATAAAATTAACAATATTTTAATAGTAATCGTTGTAAATGGCCTAAAACTAATTAAAAATAATAAAACTTTTTTTGGCAAAAAGCGTTAAGCCTTGTTGATCAAAAATTTCGATTTGTCAAAAAACTAAAAAAATATTTTTAATTGTAATTATTTAAATATACCTGATGGTCAATTACGAACATATTTACAAAGAAAAAACAATTAAAAAACAAACAGGAAGCTTGTAAATTGAAATTGAAGTTTAAGGTAGGCAACTTACAATGCACTGCACGTCACGAAGACATCTTCTTTACTTCATGTTCTCCTGATACAAAATCGCAACTTTTAGAAATTATTCGTGTTAGGTTAGCGTTTTACGAGAAACTTTAAGACGTCGATTTTTGGGTTTAAATACATAAAATTAACAATATTTTAATAGTAATCGTTGTAAATGGCCTAAAACTAATTAAAAATAATAAAACTTTTTTTGGCAAAAAGCTAATCAAAAATTTCGATTTGTCAAAAAACTAAAAAAATATTTTTAATTGTAATTATTTAAATATACCTGATGGTCAATTACGAACATATTTACAAAGAAAAAACAATTAAAAAACAAACAGGAAGCTTGTAAATTGAAATTGAAGTTTAAGGTAGGCAACTTACAATGCACTGCACGTCACGAAGACATCTTCTTTACTTCATGTTCTCCTGATACAAAATCGCAACTTTTAGAAATTATTCGTGTTAGGTTAGCGTTTTACGAGAAACTTTAAGACGTCGATTTTTGGGTTTAAACACAGAAAATTAAGAATATTTTTTTAGTAATAGCTGAAAAAGGCCTAAAACTAATTAAAAATTGTAAAACTTTTTTTGGCAAAAAGCTAATCAAAAATTTCGATTTGTCAAAAAACTAAAAAAATATTTTTAATTGTAATTATTTAAATATACCTGATGGTCAATTACGAACATATTTACAAAGAAAAAACAATTAAAAAACAAACAGGAAGCTTGTAAATTGAAATTGAAGTTTAAGGTAGGCAACTTACAATGCACTGCACGTCACGAAGACATCTTCTTTACTTCATGTTCTCCTGATACAAAATCGCAACTTTTAGAAATTATTCGTGTTAGGTTAGCGTTTTACGAGAAACTTTAAGACGTCGATTTTTGGGTTTAAATACATAAAATTAACAATATTTTAATAGTAATCGTTGTAAATGGCCTAAAACTAATTAAAAATAATAAAACTTTTTTTGGCAAAAAGCGTTAAGCCTTGTTGATCAAAAATTTCGATTTGTCAAAAACTAAAAATATTTTTAATTGTAATTATTTAAATATACCTGATGGTCAATTACGAACATATTTACAAAGAAAAAACAATTAAAAACAAACAGGAAGCTTGTAAATTGAAATTGAAGTTTAAGGTAGGCAACTTACAATGCACTGCACGTCACGAAGACATCTTCTTTACTTCATGTTCTCCTGATACAAAATCGCAACTTTTAGAAATTATTCGTGTTAGGTTAGCGTTTTACGAGAAACTTTAAGACGTCGATTTTGGGTTTAAATACATAAAATTAACAATATTTTAATAGTAATCGTTGTAAATGGCCTAAAACTAATTAAAAATAATAAAACTTTTTGGCAAAAAGCGTTAAGCCTTGTTGATCAAAAATTTCGATTTGTCAAAAACTAAAAAATATTTTTAATTGTAATTATTTAAATATACCTGATGGTCAATTACGAACATATTTACAAAGAAAAAACAATTAAAAACAAACAGGAAGCTTGTAAATTGAAATTGAAGTTTAAGGTAGGCAACTTACAATGCACTGCACGTCACGAAGACATCTTCTTTACTTCATGTTCTCCTGATACAAAATCGCAACTTTTAGAAATTATTCGTGTTAGGTTAGCGTTTTACGAGAAACTTTAAGACGTCGATTTTGGGTTTAAACACAGAAAATTAAGAATATTTTAATAGTAATAGCTGAAAAAGGCCTAAAACTAATTAAAAATTGTAAAACTTTTTGGCAAAAAGCTAATCAAAAATTTCGATTTGTCAAAAACTAAAAATATTTTTAATTGTAATTATTTAAATATACCTGATGGTCAATTACGAACATATTTACAAAGAAAAAACAATTAAAAACAAACAGGAAGCTTGTAAATTGAAATTGAAGTTTAAGGTAGGCAACTTACAATGCACTGCACGTCACGAAGACATCTTCTTTACTTCATGTTCTCCTGATACAAAATCGCAACTTTTAGAAATTATTCGTGTTAGGTTAGCGTTTTACGAGAAACTTTAAGACGTCGATTTTGGGTTTAAACACAGAAAATTAAGAATATTTTTAGTAATAGCTGAAAAGGCCTAAAACTAATTAAAAATTGTAAAACTTTTTTTGGCAAAAAGCTAATCAAAAATTTCGATTTGTCAAAAAACTAAAAAATATTTTTAATTGTAATTATTTAAATATACCTGATGGTCAATTACGAACATATTTACAAAGAAAAAACAATTAAAAACAAACAGGAAGCTTGTAAATTGAAATTGAAGTTTAAGGTAGGCAACTTACAATGCACTGCACGTCACGAAGACATCTTCTTTACTTCATGTTCTCCTGATACAAAATCGCAACTTTTAGAAATTATTCGTGTTAGGTTAGCGTTTTACGAGAAACTTTAAGACGTCGATTTTGCGTTTAAATACATAAAATTAACAATATTTTAATAGTAATCGTTGTAAATGGCCTAAAACTAATTAAAAATAATAAAACTTTTTTGGCAAAAAGCGTTAAGCCTTGTTGATCAAAAATTTCGATTTGTCAAAAACTAAAAAATATTTTTAATTGTAATTATTTAAATATACCTGATGGTCAATTACGAACATATTTACAAAGAAAAACAATTAAAAACAAACAGGAAGCTTGTAAATTGAAATTGAAGTTTAAGGTAGGCAACTTACAATGCACTGCACGTCACGAAGACATCTTCTTTACTTCATGTTCTCCTGATACAAAATCGCAACTTTTAGAAATTATTCGTGTTAGGTTAGCGTTTTACGAGAAACTTTAAGACGTCGATTTTGGGTTTAAATACATAAAATTAACAATATTTTAATAGTAATCGTTGTAAATGGCCTAAAACTAATTAAAAATAATAAAACTTTTTTGGCAAAAAGCGTTAAGCCTTGTTGATCAAAAATTTCGATTTGTCAAAAAACTAAAAATATTTTTAATTGTAATTATTTAAATATACCTGATGGTCAATTACGAACATATTTACAAAGAAAAACAATTAAAAACAAACTGGAAGCTTGTAAATTGAAATTGAAGTTTAAGGTAGGCAACTTACAATGCACTGCACGTCACGAAGACATCTTCTTTACTTCATGTTCTCCTGATACAAAATCGCAACTTTTAGAAATTATTCGTGTTAGGTTAGCGTTTTACGAGAAACTTTAAGACGTCGATTTTGGGTTTAAATACATAAAATTAACAATATTTTAATAGTAATCGTTGTAAATGGCCTAAAACTAATTAAAAATAATAAAACTTATTTTGGCAAAAAGCGTTAAGCCTTGGTGATCAAAAATTTCGATTTGTCAAAAAACTAAAAAAATATTTTTAATTGAAATTATTTAAATATACCTGATGGTCAATTACGAACATATTTACAAAGAAAAAACAATTAAAAACAAACAGGAAGCTTGTAAATTGAAATTGAAGTTTAAGGTAGGCAACTTACAATGCACTGCACGTCACGAAGACATCTTCTTTACTTCATGTTCTCCTGATACAAAATCGCAACTTTTAGAAATTATTCGTGTTAGGTTAGCGTTTTACGAGAAACTTTAAGACGTCGATTTTTGGGTTTAAACACAGAAAATTAAGAATATTTTTTTAGTAATAGCTGAAAAAGGCCTAAAACTAATTAAAAATTGTAAAACTTTTTTTGGCAAAAAGCTAATCAAAAATTTCGATTTGTCAAAAAACTAAAAAAATATTTTTAATTGTAATTATTTAAATATACCTGATGGTCAATTACGAACATATTTACAAAGAAAAAACAATTAAAAAACAAACAGGAAGCTTGTAAATTGAAATTGAAGTTTAAGGTAGGCAACTTACAATGCACTGCACGTCACGAAGACATCTTCTTTACTTCATGTTCTCCTGATACAAAATCGCAACTTTTAGAAATTATTCGTGTTAGGTTAGCGTTTTACGAGAAACTTTAAGACGTCGATTTTTGGGTTTAAATACATAAAATTAACAATATTTTAATAGTAATCGTTGTAAATGGCCTAAAACTAATTAAAAATAATAAAACTTTTTTTGGCAAAAAGCGTTAAGCCTTGTTGATCAAAAATTTCGATTTGTCAAAAAACTAAAAAAATATTTTTAATTGTAATTATTTAAATATACCTGATGGTCAATTACGAACATATTTACAAAGAAAAAACAATTAAAAAACAAACAGGAAGCTTGTAAATTGAAATTGAAGTTTAAGGTAGGCAACTTACAATGCACTGCACGTCACGAAGACATCTTCTTTACTTCATGTTCTCCTGATACAAAATCGCAACTTTTAGAAATTATTCGTGTTAGGTTAGCGTTTTACGAGAAACTTTAAGACGTCGATTTTTGGGTTTAAATACATAAAATTAACAATATTTTAATAGTAATCGTTGTAAATGGCCTAAAACTAATTAAAAATAATAAAACTTTTTGGCAAAAAGCGTTAAGCCTTGTTGATCAAAAATTTCGATTTGTCAAAAAACTAAAAAATATTTTTAATTGTAATTATTTAAATATACCTGATGGTCAATTACGAACATATTTACAAAGAAAAACAATTAAAAAACAAACAGGAAGCTTGTAAATTGAAATTGAAGTTTAAGGTAGGCAACTTACAATGCACTGCACGTCACGAAGACATCTTCTTTACTTCATGTTCTCCTGATACAAAATCGCAACTTTTAGAAATTATTCGTGTTAGGTTAGCGTTTTACGAGAAACTTTAAGACGTCGATTTTTGGGTTTAAACACAGAAAATTAAGAATATTTTTTTAGTAATAGCTGAAAAAGGCCTAAAACTAATTAAAAATTGTAAAACTTTTTTTGGCAAAAAGCTAATCAAAAATTTCGATTTGTCAAAAAACTAAAAAAATATTTTTAATTGTAATTATTTAAATATACCTGATGGTCAATTACGAACATATTTACAAAGAAAAAACAATTAAAAAACAAACAGGAAGCTTGTAAATTGAAATTGAAGTTTAAGGTAGGCAACTTACAATGCACTGCACGTCACGAAGACATCTTCTTTACTTCATGTTCTCCTGATACAAAATCGCAACTTTTAGAAATTATTCGTGTTAGGTTAGCGTTTTACGAGAAACTTTAAGATGTCGATTTTTGGGTTTAAACACAGAAAATTAAGAATATTTTTTTAGTAATAGCTGAAAAAGGCCTAAAACTAATTAAAAATTGTAAAACTTTTTTTGGCAAAAAGCTAATCAAAAATTTCGATTTGTCAAAAAACTAAAAAAATATTTTTAATTGTAATTATTTAAATATACCTGATGGTCAATTACGAACATATTTACAAAGAAAAACAATTAAAAACAAACAGGAAGCTTGTAAATTGAAATTGAAGTTTAAGGTAGGCAACTTACAATGCACTGCACGTCACGAAGACATCTTCTTTACTTCATGTTCTCCTGATACAAAATCGCAACTTTTAGAAATTATTCGTGTTAGGTTAGCGTTTTACGAGAAACTTTAAGACGTCGATTTTTGCGTTTAAATACATAAAATTAATAATATTTTAATAGTAATCGTTGTAAATGGCCTAAAACTAATTAAAAATAATAAACCTTTTTTTGGCAAAAAGCGTTAAGCCTTGTTGATCAAAAATTTCGATTTGTCAAAAAACTAAAAAAATATTTTTAATTGTAATTATTTAAATATACCTGATGGTCAATTACGAACATATTTACAAAGAAAAAACAATTAAAAAACAAACAGGAAGCTTGTAAATTGAAATTGAAGTTTAAGGTAGGCAACTTACAATGCACTGCACGTCACGAAGACATCTTCTTTACTTCATGTTCTCCTGATACAAAATCGCAACTTTTAGAAATTATTCGTGTTAGGTTAGCGTTTTACGAGAAACTTTAAGACGTCGATTTTTGCGTTTAAATACATAAAATTAACAATATTTTAATAGTAATCGTTGTAAATGGCCTAAAACTAATTAAAAATAATAAAACTTTTTTTGGCAAAAAGCGTTAAGCCTTGTTGATCAAAAATTTCGATTTGTCAAAAAACTAAAAAAATATTTTTAATTGTAATTATTTAAATATACCTGATGGTCAATTACGAACATATTTACAAAGAAAAAACAATTAAAAAACAAACAGGAAGCTTGTAAATTGAAATTGAAGTTTAAGGTAGGCAACTTACAATGCACTGCACGTCACGAAGACATCTTCTTTACTTCATGTTCTCCTGATACAAAATCGCAACTTTTAGAAATTATTCGTGTTAGGTTAGCGTTTTACGAGAAACTTTAAAACGTCGGATTTTGCGTTTAAATACATAAAATTAACAATATTTTAATAGTAATCGTTGTAAATGGCCTAAAACTAATTAAAAATAATAAAACTTTTTTTGGCAAAAAGCGTTAAGCCTTGTTGATCAAAAATTTCGATTTGTCAAAAAACTAAAAAATATTTTTAATTGTAATTATTTAAATATACCTGATGGTCAATTACGAAGATATTTACAAAGAAAAAACAATTAAAAACAAACAGGAAGCTTGTAAATTGAAATTGAAGTTTAAGGTAGGCAACTTACAATGCACTGCACGTCACGAAGACATCTTCTTTACTTCATGTTCTCCTGATACAAAATCGCAACTTTTAGAAATTATTCGTGTTAGGTTAGCGTTTTACGAGAAACTTTAAGACGTCGATTTTTGGGTTTAAATACATAAAATTAACAATATTTTAATAGTAATCGTTGTAAATGGCCTAAAACTAATTAAAAATAATAAAACTTTTTTGGCAAAAAGCGTTAAGCCTTGTTGATCAAAAATTTCGATTTGTCAAAAAACTAAAAAAATATTTTTAATTGTAATTATTTAAATATACCTGATGGTCAATTACGAACATATTTACAAAGAAAAAACAAGTAAAAAACAAACAGGAAGCTTGTAAATTGAAATTGAAGTTTAAGGTAGGCAACTTACAATGCACTGCACGTCACGAAGACATCTTCTTTACTTCATGTTCTCCTGATACAAAATCGCAACTTTTAGAAATTATTCGTGTTAGGTTAGCGTTTTACGAGAAACTTTAAGACGTCGATTTTTGGGTTTAAACACAGAAAATTAAGAATATTTTTTTAGTAATAGCTGAAAAAGGCCTAAAACTAATTAAAAATTGTAAAACTTTTTTTGGCAAAAAGCTAATCAAAAATTTCGATTTGTCAAAAAACTAAAAAAATATTTTTAATTGTAATTATTTAAATATACCTGATGGTCAATTACGAACATATTTACAAAGAAAAAACAATTAAAAAACAAACAGGAAGCTTGTAAATTGAAATTGAAGTTTAAGGTAGGCAACTTACAATGCACTGCACGTCACGAAGACATCTTCTTTACTTCATGTTCTCCTGATACAAAATCGCAACTTTTAGAAATTATTCGTGTTAGGTTAGCGTTTTACGAGAAACTTTAAGACGTCGATTTTTGGGTTTAAATACATAAAATTAACAATATTTTAATAGTAATCGTTGTAAATGGCCTAAAACTAATTAAAAATAATAAAACTTTTTTGGCAAAAAGCGTTAAGCCTTGTTGATCAAAAATTTCGATTTGTCAAAAAACTAAAAAATATTTTTAATTGTAATTATTTAAATATACCTGATGGTCAATTACGAACATATTTACAAAGAAAAACAATTAAAAACAAACAGGAAGCTTGTAAATTGAAATTGAAGTTTAAGGTAGGCAACTTACAATGCACTGCACGTCACGAAGACATCTTCTTTACTTCATGTTCTCCTGATACAAAATCGCAACTTTTAGAAATTATTCGTGTTAGGTTAGCGTTTTACGAGAAACTTTAAGACGTCGATTTTTGGGTTTAAATACATAAAATTAACAATATTTTAATAGTAATCGTTGTAAATGGCCTAAAACTAATTAAAAATAATAAAACTTTTTTTGGCAAAAAGCGTTAAGCCTTGTTGATCAAAAATTTCGATTTGTCAAAAAACTAAAAAAATATTTTTAATTGTAATTATTTAAATATACCTGATGGTCAATTACGAACATATTTACAAAGAAAAAACAATTAAAAAACAAACAGGAAGCTTGTAAATTGAAATTGAAGTTTAAGGTAGGCAACTTACAATGCACTGCACGTCACGAAGACATCTTCTTTACTTCATGTTCTCCTGATACAAAATCGCAACTTTTAGAAATTATTCGTGTTAGGTTAGCGTTTTACGAGAAACTTTAAGACGTCGATTTTTGGGTTTAAATACATAAAATTAACAATATTTTAATAGTAATCGTTGTAAATGGCCTAAAACTAATTAAAAATAATAAAACTTTTTTTGGCAAAAAGCGTTAAGCCTTGTTGATCAAAAATTTCGATTTGTCAAAAAACTAAAAATATTTTTAATTGTAATTATTTAAATATACCTGATGGTCAATTACGAACATATTTACAAAGAAAAAACAATTAAAAACAAACAGGAAGCTTGTAAATTGAAATTGAAGTTTAAGGTAGGCAACTTACAATGCACTGCACGTCACGAAGACATCTTCTTTACTTCATGTTCTCCTGATACAAAATCGCAACTTTTAGAAATTATTCGTGTTAGGTTAGCGTATTACGAGAAACTTTAAGACGTCGATTTTGGGTTTAAATACATAAAATTAACAATATTTTAATAGTAATCGTTGTAAATGGCCTAAAACTAATTAAAAATAATAAAACTTTTTTGGCAAAAAGCGTTAAGCCTTGTTGATCAAAAATTTCGATTTGTCAAAAACTAAAAATATTTTTAATTGTAATTATTTAAATATACCTGATGGTCAATTACGAACATATTTACAAAGAAAAACAATTAAAAACAAACAGGAAGCTTGTAAATTGAAATTGAAGTTTAAGGTAGGCAACTTACAATGCACTGCACGTCACGAAGACATCTTCTTTACTTCATGTTCTCCTGATACAAAATCGCAACTTTTAGAAAT
The DNA here is from genome assembly GCA_035610365.1 of Aquatica leii. NCBI lineage: Eukaryota > Metazoa > Arthropoda > Insecta > Coleoptera > Lampyridae > Aquatica > Aquatica leii. The sequence goes on from CM069433.1 coordinate 196,740,754, forward strand.
TATTCGTGTTAGGTTAGCGTTTTACGAGAAACTTTAAGACGTCGATTTTTGGGTTTAAATACATAAAATTAACAATATTTTAATAGTAATCGTTGTAAATGGCCTAAAACTAATTAAAAATAATAAAACTTTTTTTGGCAAAAAGCGTTAAGCCTTGTTGATCAAAAATTTCGATTTGTCAAAAACTAAAAAATATTTTTAATTGTAATTATTTAAATATACCTGATGGTCAATTACGAACATATTTACAAAGAAAAAACAATTAAAAAACAAACAGGAAGCTTGTAAATTGAAATTGAAGTTTAAGGTAGGCAACTTACAATGCACTGCACGTCACGAAAACATCTTCTTTACTTCATGTTCTCCTGATACAAAATCGCAACTTTTAGAAATTATTCGTGTTAGGTTAGCGTTTTACGAGAAACTTTAAGACGTCGATTTTTGGGTTTAAATACATAAAATTAACAATATTTTAATAGTAATCGTTGTAAATGGCCTAAAACTAATTAAAAATAATAAAACTTTTTTGGCAAAAAGCGTTAAGCCTTGTTGATCAAAAATTTCGATTTGTCAAAAAACTAAAAAATATTTTTAATTGTAATTATTTAAATATACCTGATGGTCAATTACGAACATATTTACAAAGAAAAACAATTAAAAACAAACAGGAAGCTTGTAAATTGAAATTGAAGTTTAAGGTAGGCAACTTACAATGCACTGCACGTCACGAAGACATCTTCTTTACTTCATGTTCTCCTGATACAAAATCGCAACTTTTAGAAATTATTCGTGTTAGGTTAGCGTTTTACGAGAAACTTTAAGACGTCGATTTTTGGGTTTAAACACAGAAAATTAAGAATATTTTAATAGTAATAGCTGAAAATGGCCTAAAACTAATTAAAAATAATAAAACTTTTTTGGCAAAAAGCGTTAAGCCTTGTTAATCAAAAATTTCGATTTGTCAAAAACTAAAAAATATTTTTAATTGTAATTATTTAAATATACCTGATGGTCAATTACGAACATATTTACAAAGAAAAAACAATTAAAAACAAACAGGAAGCTTGTAAATTGAAATTGAAGTTTAAGGTAGGCAACTTACAATGCACTGCACGTCACGAAGACATCTTCTTTACTTCATGTTCTCCTGATACAAAATCGCAACTTTTAGAAATTATTCGTGTTAGGTTAGCGTTTTACGAGAAACTTTAAGACGTCGATTTTGGGTTTAAATACATAAAATTAACAATATTTTAATAGTAATCGTTGTAAATGGCCTAAAACTAATTAAAAATAATAAAACTTTTTTGGCAAAAAGCGTTAAGCCTTGTTGATCAAAAATTTCGATTTGTCAAAAAACTAAAAATATTTTTAATTGTAATTATTTAAATATACCTGATGGTCAATTACGAACATATTTACAAAGAAAAACAATTAAAAACAGACAGAAAGCTTGTAAATTGAAATTGAAGTTTAAGGTAGGCAACTTACAATGCACTGCACGTCACGAAGACATCTTCTTTACTTCATGTTCTCCTGATACAAAATCGCAACTTTTAGAAATTATTCGTGTTAGGTTAGCGTTTTACGAGAAACTTTAAGACGTCGATTTTTGGGTTTAAATACATAAAATTAACAATATTTTAATAGTAATCGTTGTAAATGGCCTAAAACTAATTAAAAATAATAAAACTTTTTTGGCAAAAAGCGTTAAGCCTTGTTGATCAAAAATTTCGATTTGTCAAAAAACTAAAAAAATATTTTTAATTGTATTTATTTAAATATACCTGATGGTCAATTACGAACATATTTAGAAAGAAAAAAGAATTAAAAACAAACAGGAAGCTTGTAATTTGAAATTGAAGTTTAAGGTAGGCAACTTACAATGCACTGCACGTCACGAAGACATCTTCTTTACTTCATGTTCTCCTGATACAAAATCGCAACTTTTAGAAATTATTCGTGTTAGGTTAGCGTTTTACGAGAAACTTTAAGACGTCGATTTTGGGTTTAAATACATAAAATTAACAATATTTTAATAGTAATCGTTGTAAATGGCCTAAAACTAATTAAAAATAATAAAACTTTTTTTGGCAAAAAGCGTTAAGCCTTGTTGATCAAAAATTTCGATTTGTCAAAAACTAAAAAATATTTTTAATTGTAATTATTTAAATATACCTGATGGTCAATTACGAACATATTTACAAAGAAAAAACAATTAAAAACAAACAGGAAGCTTGTAAATTGAAATTGAAGTTTAAGGTAGGCAACTTACAATGCACTGCACGTCACGAAGACATCTTCTTTACTTCATGTTCTCCTGATACAAAATCGCAACTTTTAGAAATTATTCGTGTTAGGTTAGCGTTTTACGAGAAACTTTAAGACGTCGATTTTTGGGTTTAAACACAGAAAATTAAGAATATTTTAATTAGTAATAGCTGAAAATGGCCTAAAACTAATTAAAAATAATAAAACTTTTTGGCAAAAAGCGTTAAGCCTTGTTAATCAAAAATTTCGATTTGTCAAAAAACTAAAAAATATTTTTAATTGTAATTATTTAAATATACCTGATGGTCAATTACGAACATATTTACAAAGAAAAACAATTAAAAACAAACAGGAAGCTTGTAAATTGAAATTGAAGTTTAAGGTAGGCAACTTACAATGCACTGCACGTCACGAAGACATCTTCTTTACTTCATGTTCTCCTGATACAAAATCGCAACTTTTAGAAATTATTCGTGTTAGGTTAGCGTTTTACGAGAAACTTTAAGACGTCGATTTTGGGTTTAAATACATAAAATTAACAATATTTTAATAGTAATCGTTGTAAATGGCCTAAAACTAATTAAAAATAATAAAACTTTTTGGCAAAAAGCGTTAAGCCTTGTTAATCAAAAATTTCGATTTGTCAAAAAACTAAAAAATATTTTTAATTGTAATTATTTAAATATACCTGATGGTCAATTACGAACATATTTACAAAGAAAAAACAATTAAAAAACAAACAGGAAGCTTGTAAATTGAAATTGAAGTTTAAGGTAGGCAACTTACAATGCACTGCACGTCACGAAGACATCTTCTTTACTTCATGTTCTCCTGATACAAAATCGCAACTTTTAGAAATTATTCGTGTTAGGTTAGCGTTTTACGAGAAACTTTAAGACGTCGATTTTTGGGTTTAAATACAGAAAATTAAGAATATTTTAATAGTAATAGCTGAAAATGGCCTAAAACTAATTAAAAATAATAAAACTTTTTTGGCAAAAAGCTAATCAAAAATTTCGATTTGTCAAAAACTAAAAATATTTTTAATTGTAATTATTTAAATATACCTGATGGTCAATTACGAACATATTTACAAAGAAAAAACAATTAAAAACAAACAGGAAGCTTGTAAATTGAAATTGAAGTTTAAGGTAGGCAACTTACAATGCACTGCACGTCACGAAGACATCTTCTTTACTTCATGTTCTCCTGATACAAAATCGCAACTTTTAGAAATTATTCGTGTTAGGTTAGCGTTTTACGAGAAACTTTAAGACGTCGATTTTGGGTTTAAATACATAAAATTAAGAATATTTTAATAGTAATCGTTGTAAATGGCCTAAAACTAATTAAAAATAATAAAACTTTTTGGCAAAAAGCGTTAAGCCTTGTTAATCAAAAATTTCGATTTGTCAAAAAACTAAAAAATATTTTTAATTGTAATTATTTAAATATACCTGATGGTCAATTACGAACATATTTACAAAGAAAAAACAATTAAAAACAAACAGGAAGCTTGTAAATTGAAATTGAAGTTTAAGGTAGGCAACTTACAATGCACTGCACGTCACGAAGACATCTTCTTTACTTCATGTTCTCCTGATACAAAATCGCAACTTTTAGAAATTATTCGTGTTAGGTTAGCGTTTTACGAGAAACTTTAAGACGTCGATTTTGGGTTTAAATACATAAAATTAAGAATATTTTAATAGTAATCGTTGTAAATGGCCTAAAACTAATTAAAAATAATAAAACTTTTTTGGCAAAAGCGTTAAGCCTTGTTAATCAAAAATTTCGATTTGTCAAAAACTAAAAAATATTTTTAATTGTAATTATTTAAATATACCTGATGGTCAATTACGAACATATTTACAAAGAAAAAACAATTAAAAACAAACAGGAAACTTGTAAATTGAAATTGAAGTTTAAGGTAGGCAACTTACAATGCACTGCACGTCACGAAGACATCTTCTTTACTTCATGTTCTCCTGATACAAAATCGCAACTTTTAGAAATTATTCGTGTTAGGTTAGCGTTTTACGAGAAACTTTAGGACGTCGATTTTGGGTTTAAATACATAAAAATTAACAATATTTTAATAGTAATCGTTGTAAATGGCCTAAAACTAATTAAAAATAATAAAACTTTTTTGGCAAAAAGCGTTAAGCCTTGTTAATCAAAAATTTCGATTTGTCAAAAACTAAAAAATATTTTTAATTGTAATTATTTAAATATACCTGATGGTCAATTACGAACATATTTACAAAGAAAAAACAATTAAAAAACAAACAGGAAGCTTGTAAATTGAAATTGAAGTTTAAGGTAGGCAACTTACAATGCACTGCACGTCACGAAGACATCTTCTTTACTTCATGTTCTCCTGATACAAAATCGCAACTTTTAGAAATTATTCGTGTTAGGTTAGCGTTTTACGAGAAACTTTAAGACGTCGATCTTTGGGTTTAAATACAGAAAATTAAGAATATTTTAATAGTAATCGTTGTAAATGGCCTAAAACTAATTAAAAATAATAAAACTTTTTTGGCAAAAAGCGTTAAGCCTTGTTAATCAAAAATTTCGATTTGTCAAAAACTAAAAATATTTTTAATTGTAATTATTTAAATATACCTGATGGTCAATTACGAACATATTTACAAAGAAAAACAATTAAAAACAAACAGGAAGCTTGTAAATTGAAATTGAAGTTTAAGGTAGGCAACTTACAATGCACTGCACGTCACGAAGACATCTTCTTTACTTCATGTTCTCCTGATACAAAATCGCAACTTTTAGAAATTATTCGTGTTAGGTTAGCGTTTTACGAGAAACTTTAAGACGTCGATTTTTGGGTTTAAATACAAAAAATTAAGAATATTTTAATAGTAATCGTTGTAAATGGCCTAAAACTAATTAAAAATAATAAAACTTTTTTGGCAAAAAGCGTTAAGCCTTGTTAATCAAAAATTTCGATTTGTCAAAAACTAAAAATATTTTTAATTGTAATTATTTAAATATACCTGATGGTCAATTACGAACATATTTACAAAGAAAAAACAATTAAAAAACAAACAGGAAGCTTGTAAATTGAAATTGAAGTTTAAGGTAGGCAACTTACAATGCACTGCACGTCACGAAGACATCTTCTTTACTTCATGTTCTCCTGATACAAAATCGCAACTTTTAGAAATTATTCGTGTTAGGTTAGCGTTTTACGAGAAACTTTAAGACGTCGATTTTTGGGTTTAAATACAAAAAATTAAGAATATTTTAATTGTAATCGTTGTAAATGGCCTAAAACTAATTAAAAATAATAAAACTTTTCTTGCCAAAAAGCGTAAAGCCTTGTTAATCAAAAATTTCGATTTGTGAAAAAACTAAAAAATATTTTTAATTGTAATTATTTAAATATACCTGATGGTCAATTACGAACATATTTACAAAGAAAAAACAATTAAAAACAAACAGGAAGCTTGTAAATTGAAATTGAAGTTTAAGGTAGGCAACTTACAATGCACTGCACGTCACGAAGACATCTTCTTTACTTCATGTTCTCCTGATACAAAATCGCAACTTTTAGAAATTATTCGTGTTAGGTTAGCGTTTTACGAGAAACTTTAAGACGTCGATTTTTGGGTTTAAATACAAAAAATTAAGAATATTTTAATAGTAATCGTTGTAAATGGCCTAAAACTAATTAAAAATAATAAAACTTTTTTTGGCAAAAAGCGTTAAGCCTTTTAATCAAAAATTTCGATTTGTCAAAAAGCTAAAAATATTTTTAATTGTAATTATTTAAATATACCTGATGGTCAATTACGAACATATTTACAAAGAAAAAACAATTAAAAACAAACAGGAAGCTTGTAAATTGAAATTGAAGTTTAAGGTAGGCAACTTACAATGCACTGCACGTCACGAAGACATCTTCTTTACTTCATGTTCTCCTGATACAAAATCGCAACTTTTAGAAATTATTCGTGTTAGGTTAGCGTTTTACGAGAAACTTTAAGACGTCGATTTTTGGGTTTAAATACAAAAAATTAAGAATATTTTAATAGTAATCGTTGTAAATGGCCTAAAACTAATTAAAAATAATAAAACTTTTTTGGCAAAAAGCGTTAAGCCTTGTTAATCAAAAATTTCGATTTGTCAAAAAACTAAAAAATATTTTTAATTGTAATTATTTAAATATACCTGATGGTCAATTACGAACATATTTACAAAGAAAAACAATTAAAAACAAACAGGAAGCTTGTAAATTGAAATTGAAGTTTAAGGTAGGCAACTTACAATGCACTGCACGTCACGAAGACATCTTCTTTACTTCATGTTCTCCTGATACAAAATCGCAACTTTTAGAAATTATTCGTGTTAGGTTAGCGTTTTACGAGAAACTTTAAGACGTCGATTTTGGGTTTAAATACATAAAATTAAGAATATTTTAATAGTAATCGTTGTAAATGGCCTAAAACTAATTAAAAATAATAAAACTTTTTTGGCAAAAAGCGTTAAGCCTTGTTAATCAAAAATTTCGATTTGTCAAAAACTAAAAAATATTTTTAATTGTAATTATTTAAATATACCTGATGGTCAATTACGAACATATTTACAAAGAAAAAACAATTAAAAACAAACAGGAAGCTTGTAAATTGAAATTGAAGTTTATGGTAGGCAACTTACAATGCACTGCACGTCACGAAGACATCTTCTTTACTTCATGTTCTCCTGATACAAAATCGCAACTTTTAGAAATTATTCGTGTTAGGTTAGCGTTTTACGAGAAACTTTAAGACGTCGATTTTGGGTTTAAATACATAAAATTAAGAATATTTTAATAGTAATCGTTGTAAATGGCCTAAAACTAATTAAAAATAATAAAACTTTTTTTGGCAAAAAGCGTTAAGCCTTGTTAATCAAAAATTTCGAATTGTCAAAAAACTAAAAAATTATTTTTAATTGTAATTATTTAAATATACCTGATGGTCAATTACGAACATATTTACAAAGAAAAAACAATTAAAAAACAAACAGGAAGCTTGTAAATTGAAATTGAAGTTTAAGGTAGGCAACTTACAATGCACTGCACGTCACGAAGACATCTTCTTTACTTCATGTTCTCCTGATACAAAATCGCAACTTTTAGAAATTATTCGTGTTAGGTTAGCGTTTTACGAGAAACTTTAAGACGTCGATTTTTGGGTTTAAATACAAAAAATTAAGAATATTTTAATTGTAATCGTTGTAAATGGCCTAAAACTAATTAAAAATAATAAAACTTTTTTTTGCAAAAAGCGTTAAGCCTTGTTAATCAAAAATTTCGATTTGTCAAAAAACTAAAAAAATATTTTTAATTGTAATTATTTAAATATACCTGATGGTCAATTACGAACATATTTACAAAGAAAAAACAATTAAAAAACAAACAGGAAGCTTGTAAATTGAAATTGAAGTTTAAGGTAGGCAACTTACAATGCACTGCACGTCACGAAGACATCTTCTTTACTTCATGTTCTCCTGATACAAAATCGCAACTTTTAGAAATTATTCGTGTTAGGTTAGCGTTTTACGAGAAACTTTAAGACGTCGATTTTTGGGTTTAAATACAAAAAATTAAGAATATTTTAATTGTAATCGTTGTAAATGGCCTAAAACTAATTAAAAATAATAAAACTTTTTGGCAAAAAGCGTTAAGCCTTGTTAATCAAAAATTTCGATTTGTCAAAAACTAAAAAATATTTTTAATTGTAATTATTTAAATATACCTGATGGTCAATTACGAACATATTTACAAAGAAAAACAATTAAAAACAAACAGGAAGCTTGTAAATTGAAATTGAAGTTTAAGGTAGGCAACTTACAATGCACTGCACGTCACGAAGACATCTTCTTTACTTCATGTTCTCCTGATACAAAATCGCAACTTTTAGAAATTATTCGTGTTAGGTTAGCGTTTTACGAGAAACTTTAAGACGTCGATTTTGGGTTTAAATACAAAAAATTAAGAATATTTTAATAGTAATCGTTGTAAATGGCCTAAAACTAATTAAAATAATAAAACTTTTTGGCAAAAAGCGTTAAGCCTTGTTAATCAAAAATTTCGATTTGTCAAAAACTAAAAAATATTTTTAATTGTAATTATTTAAATATACCTGATGGTCAATTACGAACATATTTACAAAGAAAAACAATTAAAAACAAACAGGAAGCTTGTAAATTGAAATTGAAGTTTAAGGTAGGCAACTTACAATGCACTGCACGTCACGAAGACATCTTCTTTACTTCATGTTCTCCTGATACAAAATCGCAACTTTTAGAAATTATTCGTGTTAGGTTAGCGTTTTACGAGAAACTTTAAGACGTCGATTTTTGGGTTTAAATACAAAAAATTAAGAATATTTTAATAGTAATCGTTGTAAATGGCCTAAAACTAATTAAAAATAATAAAACTTTTTTTGGCAAAAAGCGTTAAGCCTTTTAATCAAAAATTTCGATTTGTCAAAAAACTAAAAAAATATTTTTAATTGTAATTATTTAAATATACCTGATGGTCAATTACGAACATATTTACAAAGAAAAAACAATTAAAAAACAAACAGGAAGCTTGTAAATTGAAGTTTAAGGTAGGCAACTTACAATGCACTGCACGTCACGAAGACATCTTCTTTACTTCATGTTCTCCTGATACAAAATCGCAACTTTTAGAAATTATTCGTGTTAGGTTAGCGTTTTACGAGAAACTTTAAGACGTCGATTTTTGGGTTTAAATACAAAAAATTAAGAATATTTTAATAGTAATCGTTGTAAATGGCCTAAAACTAATTAAAAATAATAAAACTTTTTTTGGCAAAAAGCGTTAAGCCTTGTTAATCAAAAATTTCGATTTGTCAAAAAACTAAAAAAATATTTTTAATTGTAATTATTTAAATATACCTGATGGTCAATTACGAACATATTTACAAGGAAAAAACAATTAAAAAACAAACAGGAAGCTTGTAAATTGAAATTGAAGTTTAAGGTAGGCAACTTACAATGCACTGCACGTCACGAAGACATTTTCTTTACTTCATGTTCTCCTGATACAAAATCGCAACTTTTAGAAATTATTCGTGTTAGGTTAGCGTTTTACGAGAAACTTTAAGACGTCGATTTTTGGGTTTAAATACAAAAAATTAAGAATATTTTAATTGTAATCGTTGTAAATGGCCTAAAACTAATTAAAAATAATAAAACTTTTTTTGGCAAAAAGCGTTAAGCCTTGTTAATCAAAAATTTCGATTTGTCAAAAAACTAAAAAAATATTTTTAATTATAATTATTTCAATATACCTGATGGTCACTTACGAACTTATTAACAAAAGTATAAACAATTAAAAAACGAACAGGAAGCTTGTAAATTGAAATTGAAGTTTAAGGTAGGCAACTTACAATGCACTGCACGTCACGAATATATCTTCTTTACTTCATGTTCTCCTGATACAAAATCGCAACTTTTAGAAATTATTCGTGTTAGGTTAGCGTTTTACGAGAAACTTTAAGACGTCGATTTTTGGGTTTAAATACAAAAAATTAAGAATATTTTAATAGTAATCGTTGTAAATGGCCTAAAACTAATTAAAAATAATAAAACTTTTTTTGGCAAAAAGCGATAAGCCTTGTTAATCAAAAATTTCGATTTGTCAAAAAACTAAAAAAATATTTTTAATTGTAATTATTTAAATATACCTGATGGTCAATTACGAACATATTTACAAAGAAAAAACAATTAAAAAACAAACAGGAAGCTTGTAAATTGAAATTGAAGTTTAAGGTAGGCAACTTACAATGCACTGCACGTCACGAAGACATCTTCTTTACTTCATGTTCTCCTGATACAAAATCGCAACTTTTAGAAATTATTCGTGTTAGGTTAGCGTTTTACGAGAAACTTTAAGACGTCGATTTTTGGGTTTAAATACAAAAAATTAAGAATATTTTAATAGTAATCGTTGTAAATTGCCTAAAACTAATTAAAAATAATAAAACTTTTTTGGCAAAAAGCGTTAAGCCTTGTTAATCAAAAATTTCGATTTGTCAAAAACTAAAAAATATTTTTAATTGTAATTATTTAAATATACCTGATGGTCAATTACGAACATATTTACAAAGAAAAAACAATTAAAAACAAACAGGAAGCTTGTAAATTGAAATTGAAGTTTAAGGTAGGCAACTTACAATGCACTGCACGTCACGAAGACATCTTCTTTACTTCATGTTCTCCTGATACAACATCGCAACTTTTACAAATTATTCGTGTTAGGTTAGCGTTTTACGAGAAACTTTAAGACGTCGATTTTGGGTTTAAATACATAAAATTAAGAATATTTTAATAGTAATCGTTGTAAATGGCCTAAAACTAATTAAAAATAATAAAACTTTTTTGGCAAAAGCGTTAAGCCTTGTTAATCAAAAATTTCGATTTGTGAAAAAACTAAAAAATATTTTTAATTGTAATTATTTAAATATACCTGATGGTCAATTACGAACATATTTACAAAGAAAAACAATTAAAAAACAAACAGGAAGCTTGTAAATTGAAATTGAAGTTTAAGGTAGGCAACTTACAATGCACTGCACGTCACGAAGACATCTTCTTTACTTCATGTTCTCCTGATACAAAATCGCAACTCTTAGAAATTATTCGTGTTAGGTTAGCGTTTTACGAGAAACTTTAAGACGTCGATTTTTGGGTTTAAATACAAAAAATTAAGAATATTTTAATAGTAATCGTTGTAAATGGCCTAAAACTAATTAAAAATAATAAAACTTTTTTTGGCAAAAAGCGTTAAGCCTTGTTAATAAAAAATTTCGATTTGTCAAAAAAATAAAAAAATATTTTTAATTGTAATTATTTAAATATACCTGATGGTCAGTTACGAACATATTTACAAAGAAAAAACAATTAAAAAACAAACAGGAAGCTTGTAAATTGAAATTGAAGTTTAAGGTAGGCAACTTACAATGCACTGCACGTCACGAAGACATCTTCTTTACTTCATGTTCTCCTGATACAAAATCGCAACTCTTAGAAATTATTCGTGTTAGGTTAGCGTTTTACGAGAAACTTTAAGACGTCGATTTTTGGGTTTAAATACAAAAAATTAAGAATATTTTAATAGTAATCGTTGTAAATGGCCTAAAACTAATTAAAAATAATAAAACTTTTTTTGGCAAAAAGCGTTAAGCCTTGTTAATAAAAAATTTCGATTTGTCAAAAAAATAAAAAAATATTTTTAATTATAATTATTTCAATATACCTGATGGTCACTTACGAACTTATTAACAAAAGTATAAACAATTAAAAACGAAACAGGAAGCTTGTAAATTGAAATTGAAGTTTAAGGTAGGCAACTTACAATGCACTGCACGTCACGAATATATCTTCTTTACTTCATGTTCTCCTGATACAAAATCGCAACTTTTAGAAATTATTCGTGTTAGGTTAGCGTTTTACGAGAAACTTTAACACGTCGATTTTTGGGTTTAAATACAAAAAATTAAGAATATTTTAATAGTAATCGTTGTAAATGGCCTAAAACTAATTAAAAATAATAAAACTTTTTTTGGCAAAAAGCGTTAAGCCTTGTTAATCAAAAATTTCGATTTGTGAAAAAACTAAAAAAATGTTTTTAATTGTAATTATTTAAATATACCTGATGGTCAATTACGAACATATTTACAAAGAAAAAACAATTAAAAAACAAACAGGAAGCTTGTAAATTGAAATTGAAGTTTAAGGTAGGCAACTTACAGTGCACTGCACGTCACGAAGACATTTTCTTTACTTCATGTTCTCCTGATACAAAATCGCAACTTTTAGAAATTATTCGTGTTAGGTTAGCGTTTTACGAGAAACTTTACGACGTCGATTTTTGGGTTTAAATACAAAAAATTAAGAATATTTTAATAGTAATCGTTGTAAATGGCCTAAAACTAATTAAAAATAATAAAACTTTTTTTGGCAAAAAGCGTTAAGCCTTGTTAATCAAAAATTTCGATTTGTCAAAAAACTAAAAAAATATTTTTAATTGTAATTATTTAAATATACCTGATGGTCAATTACGAACATATTTACAAAGAAAAAACAATTAAAAAACAAACAGGAAGCTTGTAAATTGAAATTGAAGTTTAAGGTAGGCAACTTACAATGCACTGCACGTCACGAAGACATCTTCTTTACTTCATGTTCTCCTGATACAAAATCGCAACTTTTAGAAATTATTCGTGTTAAGGTTAGCGTTTTACGAGAAACTTTAAGACGTCGATTTTTGGGTTTAAATACAAAAAATTAAGAATATTTTAATAGTAATCGTTGTAAATGGCCTAAAACTAATTAAAAATAATAAAACTTTTTTTGGCAAAAAGCGTTAAGCCTTGTTAATCAAAAATTTCGATTTGTCAAAAAACTAAAAAAATATTTTTAATTATAATTATTTCAATATACCTGATGGTCACTTACGAACTTATTAACAAAAGTATAAACAATTAAAAAACGAACAGGAAGCTTGTAAATTGAAATTGAAGTTTAAGGTAGGCAACTTACAATGCACTGCACGTCACGAATATATCTTCTTTACTTCATGTTCTCCTGATACAAAATCGCAACTTTTAGAAATTATTCGTGTTAGGTTAGCGTTTTACGAGAAACTTTAAGACGTCGATTTTTGGGTTTAAATACAAAAAATTAAGAATATTTTAATAGTAATCGTTGTAAATGGCCTAAAACTAATTAAAAATAATAAAACTTTTTTTGGCAAAAAGCGTTAAGCCTTGTTAATCAAAAATTTCGATTTGTGAAAAAACTAAAAAAATATTTTTAATTGTAATTATTTAAATATACCTGATGGTCAATTACGAACATATTTACAAAGAAAAAACAATTAAAAAACAAACAGGAAGCTTGTAAATTGAAATTGATGTTCAAGGTAGGCAACTTACAATGCACTACACGTCACGAAGACATCTTCTTTACTTCATGTTCTCCTGATACAAAATCGCAACTTTTAGAAATTATTCGTGTTAGGTTAGCGTTTTACGAGAAACTTTAAGACGTCGATTTTTGGGTTTAAACACAGAAAATTAAGAATATTTTTTTAGTAATCGCTGAAAAAGGCCTAAAACTAATTAAAAATTGTAAAACTTTTTTTGGCAAAAAGCTAATCAAAAATTTCGATTTGTCAAAAAACTAAAAAAATATTTTTAATTATAATTATTTAAATATACCTGATGGTCACTTACGAACTTATTAACAAAAGTATAAACAATTAAAAAACGAACAGGAAAGCTTGTAAATTGAAATTGAAGTTTAAGGTAGGGAACTTACAATGCACTACACGTCACGAAGACATTTTCTTTACTTCATGTTCTCCTGGTACAAAATCGCAAATTTTAGAAAATTTTCGAGTTAGGTTAGAATTTTAGGAGAAACGTAAAACCATTGGTAAAACGCTAATTTTTTTGTTAAAAGACATTTCGATATTAATGGCTGTAAAAGGCCTAAATCTAATTTTTTTTTAATTTAGAACATTTAAATTAGGATTTAAGGTAGGCAACTTACAATGCTCTTTTTATGTTCTCTTACAGATTCTCAATTTTTTGTTTTGTTAGCTAAAGTTTAAGTTTAAGGCATTGCCAAGCCAAGCTTTTATGCAAAAAAACGTAGTCTTCTTAAATGTAAAGGTGTTATATAATTCTAAATAGTTTAAATCTTAACTATTTAGCTGAATTATGAACTAAGTAAGCAAACATACAAAAAACTGAAAAAAGTAATTTAAAATTGGGTGTAAGTAACTTGCATTGCAGATCACATAGTCGGAATATCGGTTCATCAGTTGTACCATGTTGTACCAACGGTTCTAAATATAGCAGTTAGCTTATATGTGACTTATGGTAGGTAAACTAATAGATGAGAGTACAGTAGAGTACACTTTTATTTATCTTTTCTAGTCGCTGTGAGCATCTTGATACAATATATTACAATTTGCGACCAACCTTAACAGTACTTAACAGCTTTAAGTTAACAAATAACATATTGATGAGATGAAAATTGTTTTTTTAATACAATTACATAACCCTGCAATAAAAATCGTTTTCAGAACTTGAGGTTAAAGTTTATACAAATTAACAAATACCAACACGACCTGAAAATAATTTTTATTAGCAGACAAATTTACTTTCACCAAAAGTATGACCACGTATGTCCCAAAAGATGATATGGTGTTTCTCCACGTAATTCTTGTTGTTGCTCTCCTTCGTCCACATACTTTTGGCAATTCAAAGTGGCTCCTGTTTGAGCATTTCTATAATCGTTAACAAAGTGCGCAGTTGCACGTGTGGATCTATTTTTTTTGGTATGAAAGCCGCGCGGTGCTCTATTTATCATCTAATAGAAAATTTTGGTATTTCAAATAAAAAATAGTTGCCGAGGTTTTCGCGTCCGCCGTACAATACTAAAAGAAAATCTAATACCCGTTTTCTCTTGTCTTATGCGAAGCGAAAATTTTCTATTAGTCGATAGGTGAATACTTTGTGAATGACAGTGATTGACTATATGTATCTAATACGAACACCGTCACTACTGCACAACTGCATATGTATGAATGCATACATACAATATATAAATATCTATCGCGAGTAGATACTTTAAAAAATAATATTACATCCTAAATAACAATTTTGGCCGAAGCCCGTTCATACGATACTGAGTGCATTTGCTACTGCAATCAACAGAAACTACATTTAATCTACACGATGCGCCATCGTACGTTCTATCCGTTTCTATCTTCATTTCCATTGTTTTAAAAACTAATTAAAAGGTAAATGCAAGCAATGTTTTTATTAGAGTGAACGAAACCTAGAGCGCAGTCCGTTCGATGGCGTCGACGTTTGAAAGAAAAGGCAAACTGATAACGTTGCGATTATTAGGATATTTTTAACTATTACTACAGTATCAAATAGTTTATATTGAAAAAAATACAATGACCGAAGCGAGGAAGACGCGTTCATACAGAAATCGATAGGTTTTGGTGTTTTTCTTTATAAAAAAAAATTATATACTCGCAAATTAGTGCCATTTTTGAAATAAATCAAATGTAGGTACCTTCGGCCATTGCATCATTTCAAACAATTTTAGTTTTACACAAATTTTTCTTTTACACAATCAGTTTATATCAGCCTCGCGACTATAATTTATTATCTAAGATTAATACAACGTTTTCTGCGGTGCCAGTAAAAACAACACTACATCAATTTACTCAAAATATTTGTTTTTTTATCGATAATAATAAAACCTGGATTATACTCAGTTAAATTATCTGTGACTTGATTTGAGGTCGTTGCAGTGAATAATTTATTACGTACGAGTGCAGCAGCAGCATGCACTTTTTTGAATTAATTTCGCGCGAGAGACTTTCATTAAAGTCCATGTAGGAAGCCCCATATAATAATAAACAAGGTAACAACTGGAATATAGAATATCTACTATACAAAACAAAATTGTTTTTTTTAATAATTCGGTGCAAAGTTACAATTTTTTGTCTTTTACGTAAGCGTGTTTGTTTGAGCCTATAACGCTAACAGGGTCGAGTACAAATTATCAAATAAGCAGTGGTTTCAAAGTTTTCTTTTACACGGTGAATCATAAAGAATGAATAATAGAAATTGAGTGAAAAGTTGCGTCGTATTCTTGTAATATAAAAATTGTGCTCAAAAAAAAACTAAAACGAGGACGGAGTTAAAAATATTATTCGACAAATTAGCAAAAAGCAAAAACCTATTGTTTTAGGCTCAAATCGAAGTATAGTTATAGAATTTTGGTGCAACACATTCTCTACTTTAACTAGATCACTATGAGTGCCGATGATCATTGTCAAAATTGATTGTAATCGATGATTGACTTAAGAACTAGTAAGTCAAAATCAATTTAACTGAGCATATTTGAATACGCTAAAGTTGTACGAAACAAACTCGGCGGAGATGCTAGTATGGAAGTTTACAAATGGAAGATGTCACATACCATCAACGCCTCAGTCGTTTTTTTCAACAACACAACAAACGTTACGTTTCACAACTGCGGCACCATGGATTGCTCGACTAATAGTAACTCCATAACTCCGAAAAAATGGTATTCGTTGTAAAAATAAAGTCTAGAGCACCTGTATGTACGTGATCTTGGTTTCTTTGCAAAACAATTTGAACGTCGATTATGTACAAACCCTCGCTATCGTTTTTTTTCATTTTTTTTACTTTACTTCAGTACGTTTGTGCGAATGTGCAAAATCTAACTATTATTGAAAAATGTATAAATAAATTTGTGATATCTAGGAGGCGTTAAGTTAATCGGCGTCCAAAAAAGTCTTTTTTCTTTATTCTAAACATCACTTAGAAGTACTTTTACGAAGTGACGCAACGTCGTACGATACGTCGCACTAAAACATTCATTAATATAATATTATAACGTAGAATTAATTATTAATTATTATTATTGTTTGGTTTAAAATTCCGATTACTAGTTTTGGTTTATGTGGTTTTTATTGACTGCACAAAATTTGCCGAGGCCGAAAAATGTATACGTGCCAGCCGTCAGCAATACATTCTAGTGATTGTCCAATCGTCTACTCTCCGCTGTAAGTGCAACAGATTTCTTACTATAACAAGAAAACGTCTTTGCTCTCACTCGTCCACTAATTACGTCACTGTTTCTATTTGAAGATCCGGTGTAAAAAGAGCAAGTATTTAAACAATTGGCTATACCCTGTATATACACGTTTGTGCATTTAAAAAGGAACGCGCTACGTCGATTGTCGCAATTTAGCCGAAAAGAATAAAGACCGAGAGTAGATCCGCCATTTTATGCGTTGACGATGTTTACGGTAAAAATAAATGAAAACGTTTCAAGTCAGTTTCGACCCTGTAAGAGTATAATATTGCTGACGACGGCAGTAACGATAACAACCGAGAGGAAGCCACCATCAAACACTATCGACACTAGCAAAACGCTCTCCTAATTCTTCGCACACGTGTTGTGGAGGTCTTCTTGCCGATCCACCAGGAACTGGTAGTGGAAAAGGACGTTGCAAACGCCTTTGACGTCGTCGCCGTTTTCGATGACACAGTACGCACAGCATCAACAATACTGCCACGATTGCTGCTATTGAACCTAAAGTCACTATCGTGTGATCTTCTTTTGGAGTTTCTAATCCACCTACAATGCAGTTAGCGTTAGTTTTTTAAAAAAACAAAATCAAAATTTTAAAAAAAGTTGTAACAGTGTAGGTGTTAAATCTACATGTACTTACACACATATTCTAAAAATGTACTTTTTTTAACAGAAGGAAAAACATAAAAACAGAGAAGTTGTAAAATCATCAATGCACCAAGAAAACATAAACAAATTGTAGTGTTCTTAGCGTTTGGTGTGAACAGATTTGTAATTTTGAGCACTAAACATGTGCAAGGCGGAAACAACAATATTAAGATTTTTTGTTAATAAAAAACACCAATATGAAATAATTACCAAGTATTTACAATATTTATACGTTTGACAACTAATAAACATTACAGGTAGAATAACAAATTGCGCTCAATACCAGTCGCAGTATTACTCGGCGATATTAAAATTACACCAAGAAGGGGTTGTGATTTTGTGGCCAAACTTGATTTAGCTACCCGGAGGTAGTAAATTAATGTTATTGAAATGGATCAAGTGGTATTTGGCTTTGTTTGTTTTCTACCACTTCATTATCGTGTGTATTTCGTGCGAGTCTTGGGCAACTTTCATATTATTATTTATTGTTAATTGTTTAGCCATTCGACCTTACAATGGGTTACGTTACCCTTACATCATTCTCTTAACATAATAATATAATTTGTACAGAAATTAAAAACTAAAAAAACTTTCTCCCCTAAAATCTTCCCATCGCCATCTAACTATTCTAATACTTTAGACCTAACCCTCCCCTCTTATCCTTCTTTTCTTTACTGCTTTCATCCAATCCAATCCCTCTCCCTCCTCCCCAAGCAAAGCCTTCCTCCCCCTCACATCTTCCCTTAGCTCGTCACACTCCTCACTCAAGTGCTCTATGACCTCCCATCCCTCCCCACATAATCTACATCTCCTCATTACATCCTCCTTCCAATTCTTATTTAAATTCTCCTCATTTCCGCATCTAAACTTGGCTATAAGTCGTTTCTCTCTTAAGCTTCTCCTCCCCATCAGATACTTAGGAACCCCCCTGGACACTATATTCCCATACCTTACGTTAAACTTTCCTTCCTTTATCTTTCCTTCCCTCTCTTGCACCTGCGTATTTAACCTCCCTTCCTCTCTCCTTCTTTCCACCTCTTCTCTTGCGAAACCTCCTCGTTGATAGTACAGTTTCCTTTCTTCCTGTCCATATATGTTTTTGCTATATTTTACCGTCCTTCAGCAACATTGCAAAATTTTACATTCTCTCATTTCCTTCATTTTCTCTTCATAACCCATCGCCCTTTTCCCTGCTTCTATTCTAATCTTCTCTAACTTCCCCTCCTCCTCCATTATGTACCCTGGCGTCTCCCTAGTATCCATTTCTAATATTTTATTTGTACCCTTTCCAATAGGTTTCACTCTTTCCAACCCCATACCTCCACCCCGTACATCATCACACTTTTAATCAATTTTTTAAACAGCCATCTTCTCTTCTCGATCTCCTTCCCAAATACTCATTCCCGTAAATTCCATACCTACCCTAATACCCTGATACCCTTCTTTGCTAACTCCCTTATATGCGCATCATCTTTATTATCATACCTTAGCCTATATATCCCAAATATGTCACTTCATTCACTGCCTCTATCTTCTGTTCTCCCCAACTTAACTCCTCCTTTTTCTTCCCTCCTCTCCCTTTTTGAAAAACTACCATCTTAGACTTTCTCACATTTAAACCAAAGTCTTTCCTTTCCAGATACCTTTTTATCGTATTTATCATACCTTTCTTCTCCAACTCATTTTTTGCCACCATGACCATATCGTCTGCATATGCCAACATACACACTTTAATCCCTGCCTCCATGACAACCCCACCACACTGACCTCCCTTCAACACTTCTTCTATGTCCCTTATATACAGTGCAAATAAAATAGGGCTAAGAGGACACCCCTGCCTTAGCCCCTTCCTCGTCCAAAACACTTCACTAACACTATCCCCTATTTTTACCCTATTCTTAGTCTCTTTATATATCCCTTCCAGTTTCCTCACTAGTTGTTCTTCTATTCCCTTTTTCCTTAACACCCTCCATAGCTTTTCCCTATTCACATTATCAAACGCAGCTTCTATATATGTCCATAAAGAACGCGTATACCTTACCCCTTTTCTTATCTAGCTCTCCATTCACTAACTGCTTCAATATATAAACATTGTCTATTGCCCTTCTTTCCACTCTAAATCCCATCTGCCAATCTGGTAATAGTCTTTTTTCTTCCACTTCCTTTTCCAGCCTCCTTTGTATAATCATGGCATACAATTTATAACTTACATTAGTGACACTAATCCCTCTATAATTCTTTACCTCCTTCCTATCCCCTCCCTTATAAACCGGCAGAATTAGACTTTCTTTCCAACTCCCTAGCAATTCCTCCCCTTTCCACATTGTATTAAAAATTTTCCTTATATATCCTCTCACTCTCTTCCCTACATATTTCTATTGTTTTCCTTGCGTACCGTCCGTTCCTGCCGTCTTCCTTAATTTTAGTCTATTTATTGCTTCCTCCATTTCCTCTTTCGTTATCTCCCACCCCTCCTGTATTGCATTTACCCCTTGCAATATCACTTGCCCTGGCCCTTCTATTGTTCCCTCCAAACGCTCCTTACAATAACCTAGCCACACCTTTATATCCGTTAAACCTCCTCTCCTCTTATCTCTTCTTCTCTCCTTGTTTAGAAATTCCCACCCTTCTCCTTCTTTCTTTATTTCCTTTAATTGTTTCTCCATTTCCTCTGTATACGACACCTTTCTCTCAGCACATACATTTTTAAAATTCACTTTCTTCTTCTTATACTCCTGCACATCTATTCTACCTTTCTTTCATCTTTTTCTAGCATTTCTCATCTCTGTTTTTGCCTCTACATTCTCTATTGCACCACCTATTTTTGTTCCTCTTTTTTCCATGTCTTCTCTCAAACCTTTTCTTTTCTACCGCCTTCTCCATTTCTGCAGTAAACTCTTTTAGTCCTTCTTCCCCCCTACATCTCTCCAAATCACTTGCTCCAACTTCATCTTATATCTTTCTATGCTTTCCTCAGTCCACACCTTTTTTACTCCCGATCCCCTCTGTTCCTCCTTAATTCCCTGCTCCTTTCCTTTTAAAATCACTTCCAGTGGCTGATGATCCGATTCCTCTTCATCCCACACTTTAAAACTTTCTATGTCCTCCCACATCTCTCCACTCACTATCACGTACTCGATCACCGATTCCCCCTTCCCTTCCATATAAGTATAGTCACCTCTGTCCCCCTCCTCTATATTTCCATTAAGGATTGACCATCCTTTTTTCTCACACATTTCCACTAACATTTTCCCATTCCTATTAACTGTCTTATCTATGCTAACTCTTCTCTTTACTTCCCCTCGTATAATCACTCCTCCCATTTCCCCTGTTCTCGCGTTAAAATCACCTCTCATAATAATCTTTGCCTTTTCCTCCCCCTGTACCATTTTCTCAATCTGTTCACTTATCATCCTCATATTCCGCCCATAAACTGTTAACACTTCATTATCGTGTGTATTTCGTGCGAGTCTTGGGCAACTTTAATATTGACATCTCTTGTGGTTCTTCTGTTTAACGTGTTTTGAGAGTGTGATTATGTCTAGAGTGCGACCGCCAATTAAGCTTGCGTAAGATGGTTTCTTGTAGAGAAAAATTGAAAATCGTTTTAACCGAATCCAATCCACTATCATACGTTGTTATTAAGTATAAACTAGAAAAGGTCAGAATCGTTGCAGACAAGAAACTGGGAAACAGAAGCAAATAAATGAAGTGCAGGATCGCCGTCTTCGATTTACGTTAATATGATAGCGATTTTCCAGTACCAGATCAATCGCCGATCAAGGTCGTCCCGTAACCCTTCGAACAGTTTACTATCCAATCAGAAATTTGAGATTGCAATCCTATCGGCCACATATTGTGCTACCACTGACGGCTCTATTGAAATCTGAAATGGCATAGCGTAGTCTGCAGTGATCAAACCTAATTCTGTTTAGAGATGCACAATATTGAACACGTGTTAGACATTATATCTAAGAGTCTGGAGAACTTAGCGCATCCTCCACGAACACAGGAAGTTTTCCGGTATGAATTGTAAGTTGCTTGGGATTCAAATAACTTAAGACGAAATTGACCACCTGCTAGAATCGATGCAAAGAAGGATGAGAGTGTGTGAAGCCAATAAAGGAGGCCAACACATTATTAAATAAAAATTGTATTCATGTTTGCTCGTTTTCTTTATAATTTTAATCGTGCGTTGTATCAGGCATCTTTGGCATAATCAATGTTTTTTCTTACACATCGAAAAAAAGGTCGCATCATCTATACAATTTTCTCGTCTATTTTAACTCAACCTGCTCTATTTATAAACCCGCAACGGTAACCGCAACCTATTGTGACAATTTCTTCCACAACTTGCCAAAATCTTCGCATGTTTCCACCCTCCTTTTTGGTCATTCTGTGATTTGTATACCATTTTCTGGATATGTTATCAACTCGTTTCAACTTAAAAATGTAAAGCTAGAGCCCTTACCTTGTACATGTGATGTTTTTAATCACCCTGCTTTAGAAAAAAGAAATTAACTTTCCATGCTGTGTGACGTAGTTAGTGTTTTTCGTGAGCTCAAGTCCATCTACGAAAAATTAAACATGAATGTTCAACACTTAAACAATTAAATTCAATCAAGAGGAAGGTTAACTCGGAACACGATAGGACCAAGTCCAGTGAGTCGTCTTTCTAAAAGGTAAGCGACCACCTGAACGACGATCCCGGCAGTCTACCTTTCTTTCTTGCATTACGATTTCTTCTACTTTTAATCCACCTCGTATTCTTAGAAGCAGTAATTCATTTTTTCAGTCCCCTACCTCTCCTGAGGAAGTGTTCAAGATAGTTTTGAGTATGAGTAATTGTTATGCAGCATAAATAAACAAAACCATGTCCTCTCATCTTACTGGGTGTTTGGTAGCCCATAACATTTTGACTACGAGACAGCATAGCTTTATTACAGGTGAAAGCACAGTTCTTTATAATTGTTTTGACTTTGATTTTAATTCCCCGGAATTTAACCACTCGATGGTATTCTGTTTAACCTCTGAAGTGTAATGTTAGTCGCCACCTTGTGGTGCACTCTGGATAGCATCTGTGCTAGTTTTTTTTAGTACGGATATAAACTACATGACTGGCACGGGCCTACATTTCACCACATGGTGTTGTTGTTCTTAAAACGGATACGTCACTATCCAATTCCAACTTTAAACGTAAGTTTGAGCGTTGTCAATGACCGAAACGTACCGTATGCCAATGTCGTAGTAGTCGTGTCGATGCTAATCTATAGAAAGGCTCTCTCTTACGCAGGTATAACGGTTGTTGTCCGTAGAGCATTAGTTACTCTACCCACTTTCGAGAATCGGGTTTTGCCAATTAACTTAGACACTCAATTCAAACTTTAGACCTAGCCTGGGGAGATAGGAAAGACAGAGTCCTATCGCAGAGGAGCATGGTAGAGAGGACTTGTCCTTCCAGCAGTAGAAACGTCTTGTAGCCGTCCAATACGTCTGAAGTCTATATGAGTTGCCTTGCGTCTTAGACCCATAAAACGTACAACAACCTACCCGATTCCAGTATTTCAGGATTCTGCTGCATTTATGTAAAAAGAACGGAGGTTTTACAAACACTGTAAAGTAGCAGAGAAATCTGCGAAAGGAGGAGACTGCAACGGTGAACTGTTTAACGTGATCCGGCAGCAAGACTAGTATCCGAGAGAGACAGAGAGGCTTACCGGAAACGTTCGCTATCCGGTGCTTTATTTATTTGGTGTCGGCGTCTTGGGGGCGTGAAAACTAGCTTAGGTACAGATTGGGCGTTTATTTATTTTGTCGAGCGACATTAGTCGTTTACTAGGGTGTTTAGGCACAATCCCCGCCTTAAATATCACTGCTACTCCCCATTGAGCGTGCGAGAGCTGAAGTTTGAGGTGCTGAACTAGCCAGCTAAGATCGTACAGAACTGCACATAACTGTCAACTTTCTAATTGAGACTGGATCGTAAAACCTGCAATGGGGTTGTTACAACGCCTACCATGTAACGAGAACCGGGGTACAAAGACCAGGATCTAAGAATAACTTTAGTAATTGCGATAGATTGTACGGCACTCCGGGCATGCAAAATGGGAGATTAACTAGTCTCCCAATACCCCCCCGGTGCGGTCGTACCTATGACTCTCCATGCTTTTGACCGGGTTGATTCTACAATCCTCCTGCACGTAGTTAAATTTGTTCAATCGTAAGTACTTCACTTTTATTTCATTTCACGTCGTCGTTACTATTACGCTTTTAGTAATCGAAGAGGTTGCGAAGGAAGATTCCTCTTAGAGATTGGTTTCACGCTATTAAAAAACTGCGTGCAGGTGTAGCAGCAAAATGGCGATCGCCGCCATAGTTTAACGTTATTACAGCAAGATAGATTCGGAGTCGTTTCCTGTAAACATAGTTATAAAAAGTGGAATCACCACTTTACCCTGTTTAACTCTTCGTGGGTCACCTTCTTGGCTACAGCAAAACTGAGAACTATAAAAATTTCTCTTGTACGTGATTTTACTTATCTATGTCTTCGGCGTTGTTTAGTTTTATAACTTGTGTTATGTACGTAGTTGCATTTAATCATGTTGAGTCTTCAGTGTTATTACTTATATGACGCATTTAGCTACTTTGAGTGTATCTTAGATCCTTAATTAATATTTCAGTCGAGTATATTATACAGCCTTCAGCTTGGTTTGAAACTGAGTTGCGTGTTGTTAAATTTAAGTAGAGCATTGCAAGCTTGCACTTCTCGATTGTGTCGCGGGTAGTATGACTAAAGCAGCAATTATCACTAGCTACTACAATAAGGAACTACAGGTTTAGGGGTAAGAATTACGTTTAAATGCTAATGTAAATGTGTGATCAATCTCGCCTTATGTGACAATGTCAGTTTTTTACGTTCTCTCGTTAATAGTTGTTTGCTTTCTTCTAATTTCTTCGACAGTGATTTACTCAAGGTACGCTCGGAGTGGCGTATGGCATTCTCAACTACGCCCACCCACCAACATTTCGCTAACCTTGGCAATGTGGTTGTTACCAGCGGAACCAGCTGAAAAAAAGTTGTTAAACTCCATACTATTTTTAGTTCTGATAAACCATCTTCCAAGTTTTATAATAATATAATATTCTCCGTGTTTTCTAGGCGGACGATATAATCATTATGGTATGAGATCCCGCGCTGGATCATCGAGTTAAGACACACAAGTTACAGATAAACTGCGATAAAACCAGTGGTATCCTGTTCTTTACTAAACCATTTAATGTTGAAGTTAGGGATTGGAGCACTTTGGACAATCTGATTGGTTACAACAATACTAAAACTTTCCTTTTTGCCTATTAAAGGCTACCCGTTATAGGTGATTATTTTTATTTTAGTTCTATTCTTGGGAAGAATATCGTACAGTCTGTGAATGACTTAGGTCCGGTTTCACCAACTAAAATTTAACTGTAGATTAACTAACCTACGATTAAATTTAAAATCCTGTCATATCATTGGTTAGTGGTTTTAAGCTAACCAATGATATGACAGGATTTTAAATTTATTCGTAGATTACTTAATCTACAGTTAAATTTTAGTTGGTGAAACCGGACCTAAACAGCACAATATCTCTATCCACGACTAGTTTGATTTGGTTTTCTCCACTATGTATTGACGTCCCTTTTTTTATTTTTTTTGTTTCTTTTCCCTACGTTTTAGGCGGCTGGGCAGGGTAGGGCAACCGTACAACAATATGTATTCTCTTTTCTCCTTCTGTCTTTCTTTTACTTCTTTTGAGGGAGGAAGGCGCCTGTTTTACCCAACGACTACATGTCCGGGAAGATTAATTGTCTTCGACCCGGTAGCCTCAAGCTCAGCAGTAGGCATAATACTTTTCGGATGCCGTACGGAAGGCTTGAAGCTTGGCAAAAATAAACAATTCTTCTTAACCGGCGCATGGTTGTAGTACAGGGGGGCACCGCTTCTGGCTGCAGTTGAGCGGTTACAGGCGGTAGTCTTTTTTATTTAGGCTTTGGGATAAAATTCTGGGATGTTTCTTTTCTTTTTCATTTATATACTTTAAGAGTGAAGTGATTTCCTGGGTTTTGTTCCCTCTAGTCGTAGATCAGATTTCTTCCTGGGTGAAAAAAAAACTGTTGTAGTCAAGCGAGTATAAATTGCGACGACGTTCGCTTGTGTGGTTTAACGATGGATGGCTTAACGACGCGCTGTTATATAAAGCGAAGGCTTAAGGTGTATTGAAGACTTCGACGTCACACAATCACTTAGATTGTGATAAAATTCATGTTGTTCCTTTTCTGTTTCTCTATAGTACCTTAGTTCTTTTCCTGATGGATTTCTTGGGGATTATATTCAAACTAAATTTATATCTGTGGGTTGGGGTTTCAGAAGATTTGAAGGTGATGTCCCTGACTGTTACGATTTCGATGTGTAACTTGTGAGAGATATGTTGCAGTAAAAATGCATTTTCATTTTAGGGCGCGAGTTATTTATTTTTTATTATCACAGCAAATTTAGTCACCCCGACGTGCCAGTTAACTATTATCAAATTAATTCTTTCTTTAGGATCAATAATGAGGATGTCCATAAATGCCGGAATTAAATATCTAAGTTTGAATGGTTCATTGTAGTCAGATTGTGTACGGTTCATTAGATGGGCAATTAATCCCTAAGACTCGATTGCACACTTGTGATTTATCAATTAAACGGTCTTTTGGAAGCTTGGCGCATTATGTATATATTAATCATCGGATAAACTATTCTCAACTTACTTATCATCCCATTATATTTGTATTTGTTAAACTTTAGAAAAATATTTTGGATATGCTATTAGCTAATCGCATGTTAGAAAAACTGTAAGCAACCTCTTGCTATTGTTTCATAGTTTGTGTTGGTGTCGATCGTGGACACGAACGACCTAGATATATGCATGTCATCACGATTAACTTTTTTTTGTAATCATCTGTTAAAATTATCACCGATGCGCTTTGTTTCTGACTGCATAATCACTTTAGGTTTGTATTGATCCGATTGTTTGTTTGTATTCACAAAATTCAATTTACTCATTACAAAAATTGTTTTTATTGGTGTTTTTTAATTTTATGTAATCCGTCTGGTGTACAAAAATAATACTGTGTAGAAGCATTAAATGTAATAAAATCAGAAAAAAATTAAGAAAAGACAACTCACGTGAATGTAAGAGAAGCATGCTATTCTGGAGGGCATCACGCCAGCAGAAGTACCACCAAGCACAGTGGTGGCAGGAGCTGAAGATGAGATGCTATCACAAAAGGCGCGCGTGAACCACCTGAACACACACACAACACCTGCCACCACTCTTTCGATAATCAAATAGTAAAAACATATCGTTTCGAACTTCACCATCGTCAGGAGGAAACGATATGTCACATGTGCAAACATACGTCGAATATACTTATAAGTATATTCAACGCACTACCAACTAAAATTACCTTAAAGACATGCAAAAGCAAGTTTCTTAACATAGATATACCTAACAACAAAATTTACGTTTCGCTTTTTTATTATTAGGTATTATTTAATAGTAACCATTGTGTCACTCACAGTCGGCTTCGTCAGAATCGTCGTCGGCGCCGCAATTGTTTACGAGATTACACCTAAGCTTCTTTGGTATGCAATAACCACTCTTGCTGCATTGAAATTCTGCACAATCGGGGCCTTCTTCAACTTCCGTCCAAACCGCTCTAAAACCTTGCGACCCCACTGCTTTATCGGCAGTTATAAAACTAAAAACAATTTATCTCAACGAAGTATCACAAACATAAATACTAACCTAAGTCTAAGAGCATTCGATTCAGACAAATATTCCCATTTACTCGAAGTTCTTTTTTCTCCACACATTTCTTTAGGCGTTTCGGCCAAATTTAACCAAAGTCGTAAAACTGCGGCCGGACACCCCCGATCTAAAACGTTAATATTAATCATCCGTCGCTATAATAAACAAACGTACTTTCTGGATCTCCTTCGACAGCAAAACGTTCGAAATTGATTAGAATTTTGTATTTGGGTCTAACGGTGATGTACCAATTACAAATTTTAGACGCTTGACCTCGACTAGGCCCATCGTAATTATTCGGAAAATTCGGACTAGAAATTACACCATATTCTAAACTACTCATGTTTCCTCCGCAGTCTCCAAAAATAGACTTTGCCGTTTCGAATGTGTATCTCGCCTTAAAACCGCTGTAAACGCCTTCCGCATTTGCGTGAAGTATAACTTTTAATCCGATCGCTCCACGATTTGATTCGATAGGACCTGGAGACGTCATACCGCAATATCGTCCAATTGGTTTTTCGGTACCATCGCGATAGGTATTATAAATTTCTAACCAATCTTCTCGACATACGTCAACTCTGTTAAGGAAAACGCTTAATATCAGTTACTTAGAATTCAACGTTAATACCCATAGGAGCCAAAAGTAGAATTGACGGAATCTGCTCGTACTTTAAAGTTGTCAAAAACGATTGAAACTTGTTCGTTCGGCGTGCCCAAGAATAGGTATGTACAGTTGGTATCGCTTGGATAATTAGAAGGATAACGTGGCGAATTAAATTCGCCTCTTTTTTTACTAGAACTGCGGTACGTAAATGTACAACTACCATCTGGCGCAGGTGTACCCGGAATTTGATATTCTAAAAAAAATACATAGAGTAAAATTGGATAAGTACCCCCGCTATACGTACCAGTCTCGAAAGTATAATTAGCTTTAAAACCTCTACCCATCAATTCGCCACTACTAAAAACCATAACAAGACGAGGTCCATCGGATACAACCACTTGAGGTTTATTGTCATCCCCACACATTTCGTGATCGAATTTATCGTACGAATCCGTCGTTTCTTGACCTTTCAAATAAATCTTTAAATAACCGTCGGTACAACTAAAAACAATATCGGCTAGAACCTAGTAACGTTATTCTAAACAAAAAAAATGCTTACTCTCCTTTAGGTCCTTTTGGAATTTCGAAAAGAACGAATTCGAGACGAACCCTCTCCAGATGTTGAACGTCTTGCATACCATAAATAAAATAACGACACACTAACTTAGGCATGTATGGGAACGGATAATTCGGACTAAATACGAAGCCACTTGATTCTTTTTTACTTAGAATTTTTTGATCGCATTCCGACCCTCTAATGTGTTCACCATCGTTTTTACTTATAAAATCTAAAAATCAGATTTAAGTCGTTAGAAAAACAAAGTTTAATTATCATGTATATACAGGGTGTTAATACTAAGTTGTAACATCAAAAAATGGCACTTAGGCACTTAAAACTCATTAAAACAAACAACTTGTTCAAAGTTTTGATTTAGAGTCCTAATTTTTTGAAAAATCGTCATTACTTCTTTATTTCTCAAAAAACAAGATCGCGACGACATATTAATGTTAATACAAATATTAATAAAATGTGACTAAAAGTAATATTTACAATTATTTTTAATCTATCACGGGGAATTTAAGTAGATAATCTTAAATATGCGTTTGCTTATAATCGAGGAAATTTTATGTAAATAAAAATTGCTTTTTATGCATCATTGTTTGTACTAGGTTTAGATTTTGGGATCGTGTTTTAAAAAACAAAATAAAATACGGTTTGGTGTAAACGTGTTCGTCTACAAGATAGGTAGATACGCACCGTACGTAAGTTGCCGGATAGTGTTAGCGTTGACAAAGAGTCAAGTGATGAGAGTTTGATTTCTTCTGCGCGAGTAAGTTAGTAACATATACCAAGTGTCCGGATAAAGGGAGCGACTGTATCTCGACAATGATAAGACCTAAAGGTTTGAAAAAAAATCCTTATAAATAAAGTGGGCAAGAGAAATGACTGGAAATTATTTTGAAGTTTGTAAATCCACCGCTAGGGGGTGTAACTGCTATAAAAAATCATAAAGTTCACGGCATCTCGGAAAGTTGAGTAATGGTCCATACCTTTGAAAACATAATTTAATAGCTTCAATATTTAAATATGTTGAATAGTTCAAAGTATTAAAAAATGTTGATATGGAATATAATGAAGGAAAATAATACCGTATCACTCAAGCTATCAAATTATGTTTTCCAAGAAATGGTTCATCGGCCAACTTTCAGAAATACAGTGAATTTAGATTTACAAACTTCAAAGTAATTTGCAGCTATTTCGCTTGACCACTTTATTTCTAACGATTTTTTCCCAAACTGTTAGATTTTACCATTGTTGAGATACAGTCGCTCCGTACTTTTATGCAGACACCCAGTATAATAAAACACAACTATTAAAAAAAACATTGATTAATTAAAACCAACACGCTCAACCATTCGTTTCCAGTTTTATTTCAAAGTTTCATTGTTGAAAAGAAGTGTTCTACACTGGCTGTAGTTACGTAAATATTCAGAAGAAAAAGGCATTTTTCCAAAATTTTAATACTTTGGTACATTCTTTAATTTCCGGTACAACTCCAATTCAAATAGAGTATTCTGCTTCGATTATTGTGGTAGAACACTTCGTCAAAATATTTCGATAAGTTTTGTAACATGTGAGCTTTTCTGGAGAAGCGTGTCCAGGTAAGTAAACGTCTTCGTCACGAATCGTTATTCGGTAGTATTCTTCGGTGAACTTAGTTCCAGGATTTGCTTTTTGTGTTTGCTTCCTATTTATTCGAGGAATTTGTAAATCAGTGCCAAAAATATATTTCATAAGATTTGAAGCTTTTGAATAGATCTTACGAAATTTAGTCTCATTTTTTTCTTATATTCTTTAGCATCAAATTAATTTCTTCGACATATCTTGATGATGACAAGTTATGCTGCGGAGATTGAAGAAACAGTGAAAGAGAAAGTGTAATGCTATCTTTTCACAACTAACAAAGCAAACTGACTGACAAAAAAGTTAATGCAACTCCAGAATTTTGACGTAGAGATTTAGAAATTTCTTCAATTCTAGTAGTTCCACAAAGTTTAATATCACGACGCTCTATAAATCTTGTATTACAAAGATTAGCAGTGTTCTCTTTTTAATGTCTGATGTACGAGTCTGAATAACGTCTTTTAATATTTGAGTAGCTTGACAGTTCTTTAAGAAAAATCTAGATACCTCTTAAATCACATTCAAGGTATTTATTGCGTTTATACAGTACTCAATAATGCTAAATTAAGTTTTTGAATGGCGTAGTGAGTAACTCCCGTCGGATTTTTTTGCAAGCATCACTTAATTTGGGATTTTTAATGAACATTTCAAAAGGGGTCTGGATCATCAAAGCTCCTACCCTGGCTACGTCACTAATTATTGTTATAGTAGTTCGTAAGATACCCACACGGTGGTCACCATTTTGTAATTAAATTAAATAAGCAAATGGCTCGTTTTGGCTTCACTTTTAATTTATTAGTTAGCAATCCAGTAGAAAGTAATAAACTGGAATTTATGAAAAAAAAGAAGCTAGCAGAAAGCTTCGCAAAAAAAACTTTAGCTGCATGGGGAAGCCAAGGAACCTAAGGTTTATAGGTATTGGTTTTTCAATACTGAATTACGTGCACCAAGATAGACTCGGAGTCGTTTCCTACAATTACGTTTATAAAAAGTAGAAACATGGTCCACTTCACATCTGTCTAAGGTTAATAAATTCCAAACCAATATAAACAGTTTGGATGGATGCCTCAGTAATTACTGCGAATAAAGGATCTCGACTTCGATTAGCTGTCGCTAATTAGAAAACTTTCTCTTCGACGTGGTGTTACTGATTTTATGCCGTCAGAGCAATTAATTATGTCTAATTTTATAATTTGTGTTACGTACGGCATTTCACTAAATGAAGCCTTCATCTGTATTTAATCATGTTAAGCCTTCAGCGTTATTACTTATATTAAGCCTTCAGCTACTTTCATTGAATCTAAGATTTATTTTTAGTCGAGTATATTTATACAGCCTTCAGCATATTTACCAATTGAGTATTAGGTTTACGTTGACTTGGTCTGATCGAGTCTCCTTAAATATTTAGTCGTATTCAAGGCACGTTTGGCGTTTTAGATGCCGATTGCAAGATAGCATTCCTCGTAAGTGTCGAGAGTATTATTACCCAGTAAACACACGACGTCCCAGGGACGTTCGTTTTATGTCCAAATGATGTCTTTACATCCCGGGCTTTAAAACGGACCTGTATAGGATGTCTTTAATAGAACGTCCTCAGGATGTCAATGAAGAACGTACGATGGGATGTCCTATGCGGGAAAAAGCAAATGCAAACTTAGTGCGCGTGCCCCCTTTCCTTCTTGTTCTCTGGTGCTTACTCAACACCCGTACGCTCCTTTGGTATATCAAAGTGGTACACTCTGTTTGCACTCTGTATCTGTTTTTGTTGGTGTTCTGACTACTTTATTTATCTGTACTTTTTATTATCTAACGTTTTTTGGGCGTTTTAGTGCAGAAACAAATTTATTTGGTAAGTTTTTGGTACCTTGTATTTATTTATAATGTATAAAAATCATCATTTATAATTATTATTTTGAATTATTAAAAATTAATAAAAGTTTATTGAAATTAAAAGATCACAATTATTAATAATGGTAATTTAAAACCCCATCTCGCGCGCAAAGCTATGCGGTGAATTAAAAATATTTATGTTACCTTAAAAAATTTTTTTTACTCAAAAAATTATTTAAAAAATGTTCTCTTTGTATTAAAGGTTTAAAAGTCTGACGTTATCGCACGACTTTTATCGTCGCGATTCACAATAAGTCATCCAAAAATGTCAACATGACCGATAATCGCTAATCTAAGAAACTATTACGTTATCGCGTTCTTGGTATTCATAGTTATGATTAGTGTGCGTATTCTCGTATTGTATTACTATTTCCACAATAATTAGTTAGGTAGCTAAAAATACGTCTAGAAATAATTTTGTTTTTATCACATTCCTCTGATGAAATGTAAATGCGAAACGTATAAAAATTCTTAATGAATTTTCAAAACTGACGCGTTTAAAAAATTTAAAAAAAAACGATTTAAACAATTTTTAACTGGTTATAATCGATTATCTCTTATGATTTAATCAATAATAGAATCGTCAAAAAGATCAATCAATAATTCTACAAAAGAAGTATCACTTTATCAATTCTTTAATTTAGAAAAATGTAAATTCTGATTACATAGAAATACCAAAATAATCTTTTTGTATTAACTTTTTTAACGACTCTACATGACGATTACCATCTCTTATGTAGTTGCATTGTTTCAGGCGCCACTTAAAAAAATCAGGAAGAAAGCATAAAAAACTCGCTAAAGAGAGCCAAAGAACGCCGGGATCGAGAAGATAAAAAAATGAAATAATCTAAATTTATTTTAATTGAATATAATTTGGATTATTATTTAAAAATATAGTTTTATGTAATAATAATTTGTATTTTATTTGATAAAGTTATTTTTATTCATTACGTCAAGTCGCAGAAGAGTACATTAAGTCTTCTTACTGAATAAAACAAAACAATAGAAAAAACCACAAAGTAGATGTACTTTAACTGGAAATGGTACTTTTCTTGATAAAAATATAATATACATATATAGTACATATCCTACAGTCATCTAAAAGGGACGTCTCGTTGCGGATACGCAAAGGATGTCCTATAAGGACATCGTAGGGATGCACACACTTGTGACAAAAGAACGTCCCATGAATGTCCCTAGGACGTACACAGAACCAAAATGGGATGACTTTGGGACATTCAGTAATCCGCAACATCATGTCCCCGGGACATCCTTGTGTTTGTTGGGTAGTTAAGTTGCAACTAACAGTAGCTAAG
This sequence comes from Aquatica leii, assembly GCA_035610365.1. Classification (NCBI taxonomy): domain Eukaryota; kingdom Metazoa; phylum Arthropoda; class Insecta; order Coleoptera; family Lampyridae; genus Aquatica; species Aquatica leii. Next base: position 196,774,189 of record CM069433.1, read on the forward strand.
AAATTCTAGGTTTAGGGGTAAGTTCTTATACTAATTAAAACGATTGCGCGTCGCCATCTACTACTTCTTTACTAAAGTTTCTTATTGTTAACTTTTAATCGATTTGCCTTATGTGACCCTGCCTAGTATTTATTGAATTTATTCTGTTATCGATTGAATACAACTAATTTGTTACATTCTTTCGTTGTTAGTTAAGTACCCGTAGCGTCTTCAAACCAAGGATTCTACAGGTACGCACGGAGTGGTGCTCATTTTTTCTTGTTTATGTTGATATATTATAGCATTCTCAGTCATGCTTACTCACCGAGATCTTAGCTAGCCGTGGTGACGTAGTTGTTACTTACAGAACAGAAATTTCAGTTTCGTACATTTCAAGCTGGCATGTAGACAACTTTCCAATTACACTTGAGTTGACAGTCAAATTTCGACTTTTTTAATAAACATTTTTGTGGCAAGAAAAAGAGCAGGCAAATCGGATGTATTTGTACTTCATTCTCCGCCTGGTCGTTGTCCGCTTTAGATTTCCGGTGACAGAATCGTTCGGTAAGTGCAAATTTTTCTTTTCCAAACCTGTTTCTATAAAAAAAAATTCTTCTGGATACAAAATGTATCATCTACGAAGCTCTCTCGATATCGATTTTTATTACAAGCGGATATAAAAGGTTTGTGAGAATCTTGATTCACACGTGGGTTTGAGTGTTACACCTTTTAATATTTAACACATTTTAACTGTAAATGTGCTATTGGGTTTTCCTGCTAAGAATGCCGAATGAATCTCTTACCTGTAAGGAGGATTGCTGTAATTGAGCTATCGTTGGCTTCCGTGCGTATAATCAATAACGAGAAGCTCTCCAGATTTGTATCTCAAGTAAATTACCACTGAGGACAACTTTATACATCTGAAATTAAGGTATTTATGCCGCTTTACTTTAATCACTGATTCGCGGAGTCGCGAGAGAGCGATCAAGGTTACGGTTACGTCAATGGGGAGGGGGGTGCTGGCCCGCTAGCATGATAAAAGACAATTTTTCTACCTTACACAGTCAAAATTAGCGAACTGTGAATAAATGTTATTGAATTTAACTTATTTCTATAAAATCTAAAATGCTTGTAATTTGTGAATAAGCTGCAAAAGTTGTTTATCTTTTGTGCGTAATTTTGTATATTTTTGGTTATCAAGGCCACTTCGTATCCCACCTTCATAGTTGACGTCATCTACAGGAACTGAAAAAATTTTGTTTTTTCGCATTTCAATTTAGAGTTACATATCACTTCTTAAGTCTACTACAAAACTCTACGTATTTTCTAAGTAATAATAATTTAATTTTTAATATTTAGTTATCTAATGTAACTTGTTATTACTTGTGGCGTGTGGTTACAATTGACTTGTGCACTTCTAGTTGTACATTTTGTGAGTTGGGTTCTTATCACAACATACTCTTGTTTTTTTTTGCTATCACGCGGTTGTGCTTGAGAGGTCCTCTCCTTTTCCTCAAGCGTACTTTTCTACTCGCACGAAAAGGTGGCGCAGGGCACCGAGTCACCACTCTACTCCGGTTACTACTATCTCGACCCACGACCATCTCCGGTACCAAACTACCCAAAACAATTCGTAAATAAAAGTCTTCTCTTCAATTGTGTCCAAAATGCAAAAGCAACATACGGCAAAAATTGACGCTTTAGCAAAGTACAAAGAACTATAATAATATCGACAAAAAACCGTATATAAAAATCGATCTAATTTTGCAAGTAACTTAATTACAAAACAATTGACAATTTTGGTTTTTAATATAAATTTTTAATTATTCAATACTGTAAGACAGTCATTTCAATATTAAAACTTTAAAAACGTGTTCTTACTTAATAAAAATAAATATAAAACAAATTTTAGTATTATAGTGTTAACCAAATAACCTAATGGAGGAACCGCCACAAAATTTGCCTAGTAAAACTGTAGTGTCGCGAATTTGCATAGCACAATGTTGTATGTACAAACATTCTGGTTCAAAATTTTATCTGATTTTTATATGTAAGAGATTTGATGGTCTACAGATGTAAACAAATTTTATTCTAAAAATTTAGTGTTCCATAAAACTTTGTTTTATTGCTGTTATATTAATTTTTGGCGAGCAATTCGGAAAACCTTCAACCGCGTCTGAATACCAAAAACGTTTATATCGACCACAATTATTCAAAATGTGTTTTCTTTAATTCGTCATCGTTAGTAAGAAAAAAATGTGTTCTTAAGTCAGTCCTGTATCTATTTGACACGAACGTCTATTTTGCGAATTCTTAGTCATTGATTAGATAGACCAACACAAACTTTGATGTTGGGCTGCAAAGTTTAATATAAAAGAATGGATTTCGATGATAAAATAATAAATCATAACTTTGTTTTGAAAAATAGATTGGGGAAGTAGAAACAATTGTACAGACATTGGTCGATCGCATAAATCACAGCTGGCACGTCAAACTGGACATAATGAAATACGTAAAAGAACGTTTACTACGATTTAAAGCTACATAAATGTAGATAATTTTAATTAATAATTAAATTAATTAAACAGATAATTAATAAGTTCAACAATCTGAATTTTACAAATTTTACCAAGCTTTAATATACATACCTAACTTTGTAAAAGAATTCGAGAATTCAAATATTCCTTTAAATCCTCTATTTTGTGTATTGGCAGTGCGCGATAGTGTTATAAACGATATAAATAAAGAAGCTTCTGATGAGTACAACACCAGATTACGTTGTTGACCACAATATGTTCCTATAACCGCCGATGTATTATCAGGACCGTCGTACAATTTTACGAAATCAAACGGACAGCTGCAACAGAACGTTAATTTAAACACATAAAAAACGCTTTAACTCACTGAGGTCCGCCAAAAAAGAGATCAAAATCTCTAAATTCTAACCGCACTCTTTGTCCAGGAGTGCCTAAAAACTGGTATGTACAAATCATGTCTTTTGGATAAGCGCCTGGATAAGTTGGCGACATTATTTGTCCGGTTGGTTTAACGGCTCCTTTTATTAGAAAACTACAAGGTGTATTTGCTACCGGTACACCCACTTCGTACTCCGCTGAAACAGACGCTGTTCGTTAATGTTGGAAGTATAGTCAGTTTCACGAATAAAAGGAGCATTCATTGTTTTTTTATTTAGAAAAAAATACAAAACAAAACTTTTTTGAAATTATTGTTCTTCGTCGATTGTGAGTGTTAGAAACAAAAAACGAAAGTAAAAACAGTACTCTTCAAAGTACTACTCCTTGTATCCGTAAATAGAGCCGATCATATTTTTGTTCAATTAAAAAATTACCAATTACTTACAGTCATTGATAAAGGAATATCTGCCAGTAAAGAGATCGGGCGTTGAACAGTTTTTATCAGTGTAAAAGCTGAGGGCGATGGCTCGATAGAGCGAAATTCGACGTCTCGGCGAGATAGGTCCACAGTACCGCCCTCCAAATGGTGAATTAATCAATTCGGCTGGATCCGGCTGCACCACCTCAGAGTACACATCCATGTACTCGTGGATACAGCTACACAAATTAAATACGTTAGCATCTTTTTTCGTCGTCGTTTCAAATAAACATCACGTGCAACTTTAAACAAAAATTAATAAAAATAGAATTAAATTAGACATTAAGAAGTGTAATTCTGATTTACTAAACTCCAGATGTGGAAGTGTATATTTAGTATAAAAACTATTATTCGATGGGTGCATAAAAAATGTTAGGTTAAAAAAAACAGAATATAATTTCCAAAATTTTCAAATGATATTGAACCATAAGAATGGTATTATTTGAAACCAACATATCCAATCATTTCAAAAACATAGATACACAGTCAAGAGTAACCATCAGAATTACTAATTGATTTGTACACACAACTTGACAAAATTTATCGTTATCGTAGCCTGGAATATTCTGATGTTTTCCTATATCGCGTAGAACGTTCTAGAACAATATCGAATTTTAGAGATTACTCCAGAACGTTACAATATATTAACATCCTTTTTGTTGTCAGTCAACTAAGTTTTCTGTTTCGTTTCTATACCTAAAATTAATAAAACTTTTTTGTTTAATGTCAATAAAACTAATGACTGAAACTTGATGTCGGTTAGATTCTGATAGCTTGTAGTTTAGCGAAGAAAAATAGACAGTTGTTGTTAAGCTTCATGTACAAATTAATAATGTACTATATATGTAACGTTCAATTTTGACATACCCTATATTTTCTTAGTTAGCTAGTTGGCAAGATTACATTACCTTTAGTTACTTTCGTTTCTCAATTTTAAAAATTATTTTCACTTCGAACCTTTACATGTGAAACGCCCATGCACGATTGCATAAAGCAAAGTTAACCATGTTCTTAGTTGACGCTGTTGTTAACTAACTCGTAGTTATTTATTCGACATGGTCGTTACCAAAACAATTAATCCTCTGTTCCCTCTCAGCCACTTCCATTCCAAAGAATTTTTCTGATTACCTAACCATTACATCACCTGCTGATATGTCCTGACTGAATTGAAGTAAGCTGCATCTGACGTCGACCAAAGTTTGGCCAAGTCGAGCTTAGCAGAGCTGCTAATGAATTTGGAGTAACTCAAATCGGCGAGGAATTGGTCGAAGTCAACTCCATATAATGCGATTTAAATGCGCTCTCCCGCCCTTGAAATGTTTGCAGTGATAGTAGAAGTGTCATACAATTTTTTGCAACCTCTTGCAATTGATTTGAGCGCAAAAGGTAGCCACTTATTGCCGGAAAAAATCATATTTTAATGACGTGAGTGAGCAGAAAAGATTTGGTGAATTACCTCTTCCAGGTTTTGGAATGTAGACAGGTGCAAAAAAAGTTCTTGTGAACAAAACAACCTGGTCGACGTCTTCAGTCACGATCACAACAGCTTCATATTGTGAGACTACGGATTTCGCTGTGCCGAAGTTTAGTACATTAGCATCTTCTACAGCTTGTTTAATGGTGATGTTTGAAGTTTCAAGTGCAGACTGAAGGAGTTTCTTGTTTTGTTTATTAGACAATAACTTCTCCTAAAGTGTCACTCGTTCTGCGTTCTTGATACTTTGACTGGTGTCTTTTAGGTAGTCGTCAAAAACAACCATAAGAAAGTAACCATAATAATGGTGGATGTATTTAACGTAATCTGAGAAAATCTATTGGAATGTTACATTTCGATTTCACACGATTTTCTTTGTGGAGTAGATGCCCATCATCTGCAGCAACCATGCGGTAAGAAGTTCAAAGTCAATCGGAAGCCATATGCGGGATACAAAATAGACTTGGTGGCTTTACGCATACCATCCTCATTGAACAGGGACAATAAATATAACGACAGTTTATAAGAAAGAAAGTCTTACGGGGCTTCTTGAGATTTCTTTGCTGTGCACATTTTTTAAATAATAATAATCGTGCCAAATTTGAAAGCGTTTTTATCAAAGGCAAAGGTTACCAATTTATCCTTCTTTTAGAAGAAAACTTCACCAAAAGTTAATCCAACAATCCCGGAAACTCCTGCTATACGTGTAATACACAAATTGGGTAGAAAAAAAAGATTTTATAGATATTCGCCTTACCGTTTGGGTAACTTCCTTCGTAGATGGTCGTGAGTCGAAATGTTACTAGTGACTAAAATTCTTCGGGTAAACCGTCCCTTCGCGCCACCTTTTCTTTCGTGTAGTAATTCCTATAAGAAACCGAATGTCCGGGCTAAAGAAAAGAAAATATCCCAGACCCGCAATCCTCAACTGTACGCACAGCAATAAAACAATCGAGTTATCACAGACAGAAAGTTTCGTTTATTTCCGTATTGAAACTGCACAATTCATCTTTAAAAAAAAAGAGAGAAAGAGAAGAAGGGTCCAAGGTAAAGATTCGATTACAATGTAGTTGTCGGCACACTCTTAATATAAACTATACATAAAAATCAACATGAGCTCGTGGTTACGCCACTGCTATTTACCAATATCCTTATACAATAAACAAATTTATAATAGAAATATATTGTAGACCTGGAAGCATTCGTTCCTAGATTAATATAACGCCTCAACTAAGTTAAGAGGGTGGTACTAAAACTAAACGCGTTTGTCATATCTTATTATTAAAAATCTAAATCTACCCGTAGTACTTGACGTCAAGCGTAAGAGTGAGATATCGTAACAGGGTTTGAATTACCTTGTGAGTATTTACAAACGTCGCGCCGCTTTCAATTCCCTTACAAAGAAATTTTTACAGTATGATAACAATTGACGTAGCGATATCTGGTTAGCAAAACTGACATACGAAAGCGAGTATTCACCGCAAAACTTCAAACTTTGTGTTTGCATTTCCTTTTTCTTAAGGATTGTAGCGGATTTTGCTGCAGGTAACTATGTTGAGCGTTATTATCTACCACAATAGTAAAAACCTCGTACTTAGATGAACATATTAGAGGTATTAACAGGAACTACAATACGATCTCCGAACAGGTGATTCAAAAATATATTTCCATTGTCCCTCCAACCCTGAAATATGATGCACGAAGAAAGGATTCACGATCCTTTTGCGTCTTAACGTCAGTTACACGCAACATCAAAAATGATCGTAGCCGGTGAGACATTGAACTAAAGCTCCACCGTCTGACGGCCTAATACGTAACTAACTCGTATTCGCGCGTCGACGTTGGCAAAGTTCTCAAACCTCCTACTACCATAATAATTAAAGTAACAATGGCGTTCAAACGCATCCGGAAATTGAGCCAACTAACCATTAAGATTTTTACCCCCACACAATTGCAAAATTACCTAACCTACTAAAACGCATTTTGAAATCGTTACAAGCAGAAGATGAGTGACTTTTAACTCTACCTGAGCACTACCAAAAAGATGATTCTATTGCTTCACGCTGCAGGTCATTGGACAAATTCCCTCCTAGCGAGACCCACGATCGACATAAAAACAAAACTTGAAACGGAGTTCGTAATTCAAACTACAAGTGAAAACCTAAAGCCTTCGTCAGAAACCTAAAACCAAGAAAAACTCAACCCGATAATAAAAGGAAAAGAGAATTTTGAAGTGCTTTAAAATCAAACAGACTTGATTTAGACTAGCGACGCAAAGCAAAATAATACTGCCCGAGAAACCAAACTGAACAGAACATAGAAGGCCAATAACGCGATCTGCAACTGCTTCTACTGTTTCTAGACATTTTCTTACAAGGTTACTGTTTTGATGTATTGCATCCGCATTTTTGCAGTTGGTTCTCTGCATTTAAAATCCTCATGAGCATTTAAGGATTTATTTTTCATACTATTTACTGCTTTCATGTGCAAGAGTTAGTCATACGTGACAACAAATATTTGTTGCTTAATCCCGTTTTTGACAAACTGTGACGCGTAACGTGATGATTTGATCAGGCGTTGATGAATAGAATGATGACATTCACTTTTTTCTTTGACCTTTTCCATGAAACCGCTCCATCCTTGTAAATGAATACCCGTGGAATTATCATATAGCTACAAGACATCAGCGTAGACTAAGAAATGACATTTGTACCAGCAGAGGAGCAAGTATCAAGATCTTGCATTTGAACTATTTTCAATTCAGCACTTACGTTCTTCAGAAATCGTTGAAGCTGAATGGAACCAGTTATTGTTACTAGTTCGGTTGCTCTCATCTTTTATGAGTGTTGAACATTTCCTGACTCCTGCACGACATCGTATGGAGGCACACAAATTATTCTGCCCATTGCGTGAAAGGTTTCGTGATCATCCATAGTATTGAAGTTGTCAAAAACTAACTGGCAGAAAGCGTCATCGCGCCTAGGGTTCAGCAGGGATGATTGAGGTTGACCAGTAGAAGATGCTTCAAGCAATTGTGCCTCAGACGATGACCCAGAGAAGACATTTCCTGTACATGAATAAACTAAATCCGCTAAAAAAAGATAAAAAGGTCAAACCATCCTAAATAACATACTAAAGAATTAGAACTACCTGATTTAATTTGCGGTAGGATCTCTCTAGCGACTGAACCTACATCGTCAAAATTAGCAATTATAAAATCGATGCGTAAATAAATTTAGCATCGTAGACTTTCGTTAGGTTAAACTTCTTTTTGGGTTTTTTTCTCTACGTAACTTTAACACGTTCTAACAACACGTGTTGGGCTACACGCCGCAACATAACATGGAAACGTTTGACAAGAATTAGTTTATCAGCATATGAACCTTGAGAGAAAACTATCCTAATCGATAACACCACTTCAATCTGAGTAATACAAAAAATCAAAGATCTGAAGCACCGAGGTTTATTTTATTATTTAATTAAAATTCTAAAGTATCTTCGTTCATTTATTCTTGAATTGTATTGCTGTATGATGCGTTGCATATGTTTTTTAATTTATATAACTACATATAAATCATAATGCAATATGCGTGCGTTTCTGCGGATCTTTTCGTTGCGGGTTATAACGGTATTTTGTATTATCCGGACAGGACTATCTCCAAAGCGTCTAAAACGCAGATGACACCCTAATATTTATAATTCTCTTGTTAGATCTACTCATACCACTTAAGAATCCGCAACAAATCATTGCTAATGGATTTAGTACTAAACGTGATGTTCTAAAAGATGTTACTCTAACTAAAATAATTTATAGTTTTTATCTTACATAAAAATCTAACATTCTATGTGCACCAATCTACTATTTTATAGCATTTAAAAATTAAACAAAAGCTTTTTGATGAAATGTTTTAGTTTCTTGTGGAAAATCTTTACTGAAATGTATGCATGTGAAGTGAATATTTTAGATGACGTGTGATCTGAAATAAACTTCAAACAATGTAAGAATAGATTGTGTATGTCTCACTTCTATAACTATAGCCTTCATTCTATATTTTAGTATGTTACACTTTAAGAACAATTTATGTAATAGTGCGATTACAAAACTGTATAAGAATTATATTAAACACAAAGCACATTTAATAAACATGCGATAGTAAACATAAACTATTCAAGCACTACAAGCTTCTAATAGTAACAACTAAATTGAAAAAGTTTTCAAATGATAATAAATTACGCACATTCGGCTTTTTTTTAGGTTAAAACTTCTTCAATCTAATTTATTTACTATTTGGTTTTACTACGTGTATTAAATGTGTATTGTTTTTTTTAATATTGTTGAGTTGTACAAAACTACGTGCACATCTAGTATTTTAAAACTCATACAGATATAAAAGTGTAGTAAACAGAATAAGATCAAATATGCTGTCTGAAAATAAAACAAAAAGCAACCCATCTATTTGGAATAAAACAAAAAGTTGATTTTATAGACGTGCATTTCGACAAGACAACCATATTTTTTTGCATTGAAAGAAAAATCTTATTTGAAGTACGAGGTCTTTTGAGTATTTTTTTATTACTACAAAATTCATGAAAGTGGCAAATACACTAATTTCGTAAACACGTTTCTAAAATCAAAAAATTGTGCTTCCTTTTCTAATAATATGTTACGTGTCATTAGTCATAAACTTTCACAATTCGTATTTTAACAAAACTGTAAACGAGCGCGCTTCTGGCGGTATTATTTGCGGGTGGGGATGACTTTGTGTACCATTTCCCGGCCCATTTTGATTTGGACTTGCACGTAGTTTAATTTTGGTTGGAACTTTGACCATTCAGTCGTAATTTTTTTTTGTGTTTACCAACTTTAATTTATTAAATTCAACGTTAATACATTCATTACCTACGTGTACAAGGTGTTGACTTTTTTTAATCAGATTATAATCAGTACTTCGAAGACACTTTGAGCTACTATTGCTTGCGCTACTGTTGATTAGTCACAGTTTTGTATTTCTTTAAATTAAGGCTTTAGCATTATTAATTATATTAAGCCTTCAGCTAATTATAGTGTATCCAAGATCATTATTAATATTTTACTTTCAGTCAAATAAAATTTATTCAGCCTTTAACTTACTTCCCAAATTAGTATTACTGTTTACGTTGACTTGCACGGTACGAGTAACCTTAATCATTTGTTCATATTGCAAGCCGCGTGGTGGCTAATTATATTATATATTATATACCATCAACATTTAAACAATGTACAGATAAAGTCACAAACAAAATAGACCGGAAAATGGTACACAACGAGACATCTACATCCGTAAATCCTACCGCCTGTAGCGCGCTCGCTTACAATGCGATACTAAGAATTCTGTTAAAATACGAATTGTGATAATTTATGACTAACGACACGTAACAAATATCTTGTGAGATAGATAGAATTCCAACAGAATAGCAAATAACTGTTTTTCCTGTAAACTTTATTCGCCATTTTAAGCTCTACAAACACGGGCTTTAAGCTACCCGATTTATTATCTGTCCACACTTTTTTTAACTGTCTAATTGAGTATTAGATTTGTATGTAATGACTTCTATTCATTCATATAATATTTTGCCAAAAATAAACATCTGCAAAAATATAAAATCTGATTAAATATAAAATCTAGTCTCATCCCACACTTTACTGTTTACTTTAAAAGAAAAGCCATTGGACAAACGTATAACGTTTTATCGGTTAGTGGTATATTCACTACTAAAACTGCTTTCAGTGATAATCCGCCGAAATAACAACGTACTCATATCATTTGTCAACCACATTATTTTTTGTCTGAGAAAATAACGCACAATCTAAAACTCCTCGGCAACCATCGATTGTCTAGTAGTTCACAAAAACCTATCGGTGGAACAAAATAACCAACCAAGAACCTCATGTGAGCACACTTTCCGTATGCCTTAAGTAATGTCAAGAACTCTACTTACAAATGGCTTTTACGATGTCGTTTTTGCAATTAGTGGAAACTAATCCGACGATAGAAGATGTAAAAAAACTTCTCCAAGTGATGGACTGTTTGTTTTATATAGAAGTAGTTTTAGATAAAATTCGTTTTTGTAGCAACAGACATTTATGGATAAATATAACTTAAATCGGGTCTTAGAATGGCATCACTCAACGAACTCACTCACGACGATAAGAAGTAAAAAGCTTTGCCAAGCACCAAAAACCAAATAAAACCCAATCCATGGTGAATAAAACCCCACCCTGAATACAATCTCCAAACCTAAGAAGTAGAAAGATGAAAATCAATTAGATAACGGAAGTTGAATGTTGATATATAGAAACAAAGAAACAAAAATAAAGAAGAAGAACTACGTTAGTTATTCCCAAAGTCGTCCACGGATAGTATGAGATTCTTTCCATCAAAGCATCCAAGCAGACCCTAAAAATATAAAAACAGAAAACCAATGCAGAAATTTCAAGCAAAAGGATTCTGATTGAATCTATCTAAAAGGCAGAAAAACCAATTAGTAATTCAAAAATAAAAAAAACTAAACCGTACCTGAGTGTATGAAAGTCCAAAAAAAGAAAGAAAAGGAGTAAAAGTAAATAAAAACCTTTATTGCTAATTGAGCGCTAATTGTTCATCGCGTTGGAATGTCACCTAGAACTTAGAAGCCGATGAGCGGATTAGAATATTACAAAATCAACCTAAAGCAAAAAGAATATCCTAATAGTGACCAACAACATCAGAAATGTCGGCTAAGCGGAAGTACGTAGAGTACAAGAAACAACGTTGTAGTCTTTCTCAAGTTTTAAACCAAACACAACTAAACAAAAACCAACCAAGCCTACCAAAAGAAAGAAAAAGTGTTCAAGCGCCAAAAAAAAGTAGAAAAAGAAAGCAAAAAACACAGAAATGAGAGAAAAGAAACAGACAAAGAAAGATGAGACAAGATGTTTCTACGTCCAACTAACCGCACAAGAAGAAAACCCCTAAAAAGATTTAAAAAAATGAATGGTTACCACATAGAAAATCCACAGATCAGAAATAAAAACTAAAAAACAGATATAAAAAAAGACGGAGAAAGATAAGACTTCATTTTAATTCCTGATTCGCTCTTCTTCTTGTAGGAAAACGAGAAGAGGAACGATCTAAAACACGCAAAGAAAAAATAAAAAAGAAAAGAAAAAGAAAAGGTATTATAGTTAGTCATAGAACGATAGTGTACCAATTGGTGTCCCAAATTGGAGAGTTTACTGTAAGACTTAAATGACGACAAGCAGAATAAAAAATTTAAAAAAAACTAAAATTCAAGCAAGAGTCCTACTAGTAACTTACCAATCTTAAAATGACCGACTAAGCGGATATTACTATATACAGATAGAAAGGCGGTCTGTCCTAAAGTAAGATGGTTAAGAAATGAAACCAAAAAGGAATATCACTACCGCAAAATGGGAGAAACAATTGGGTAGCATTTAAGCTTAAACCAATGAAATACTGAGGATATATTCAAGAACCAAATCACAAAATCAAAAAACCACGAGAATAGCCAAAAGTCAGAATCCTGAAGCCAAAAGTGAACTAACATTTACGACGTTCGCAACATCAATAAAAATTATATAAAAAGAAAAATTACTTACAAGACTTCCCTCAAAATATATGTATTTATACGAGCAATGTACGCCCATTGTACGTACATTTGATCAGACTGCTTTCTACACTTTGCGATATTGAAATTTCAACACCAAGAAGAGGTGGAAATTTTGTGACCAAACTTGGCAGGAATGTTTAGTTACTCAGAGGTAGTAGTGGTAATTGCATATCGTTTTTTTAAATGGTTTTTACTACTTCATTAGTGTGTGTTTTGTGCGAATCTTAGGTAATTTTAATATTGTTATCGTTTGTAGTTCTTCTGTTTAATGTGTTTCTAAGAGTGTGATTATTCCTAAATTGCAATAGCGTAAAAATTGCCGCCAATTAAGCGATTTCGAGAAAGGTCGAATGGTTGGCTTAAGTGAAGGTGGTTTTTCGTACAGGGAAATTGCAAATCACTTTAACCAAAACTAATCCATTAACATGCGCTGTTATCAAACATGGATTAGAAAAGGTCAGAATCGTCGTAGACAAGGAACTGAGAAACGGAGGCAAACAAATAAGGTGCTTCTACTTATTGTTAAGAGACCGATTTTCCAGTACCAGATCAACCACCGATCGATGGTTAAGTTTCGGACTACAATCCTATCGGCCACATCTTGTGCTACCACTGACAATTCAACACCGACATTAACGTTTAAAATGGTGTAGGTTGTAATTCCACTGGAATCTGGAGTAGGATAGAGTAGTATTCAGTGATAAATCCGGATTCGATATGAAGATGCATGATGGTGGTATGAAAAGTCAAACAAACACGTGAGGCATGTGCACCATACTGTGAGAATTATGATATGAAATGCCATAGCCTATGGAAGTGAATTGTTTGGTATTCATCCGAGGCAATATGAACGCCCGGCTATATTCTAACAAGGTAGTAGAATCCCATATTCTTCTATTTCATAGCAAAATACGATTCCAAAAACTCAATGTGAATCATTTACCATAACTATCCAGATCTCCCAACATTTCGTCTATTGAACACCTGTGGGACATTATGCTCATTCTTTACAGGCACAGGAAGCACAGGAGCACTTGCTGGAATCGATGCCAAAAAAAGTGTGTTCATCTTTTTTCCTTTTCTTTGAAATTATTATAATTTAGGTACTACCTCTGAGTATCTAAACCTTACTGTCAAGTTTGATCACAAAATTTCCATCACTTCTTGTTGATGCAGTTTCAATGTAACAAAAAATTTAAAAACTTTGACGTGACTAGGATTTAAACTCTCGCTGTAGGTGTAAAGTAAATGCCTTACCAACCACGCAACAGCGTGACTACTTGATTTGTCATATACTTTGATAAATACCAGCTATTAGTTGCTCTTAATTTTCCATTTTAAAGCCAGATCAAAATTGAAAGAAAGTTAAAACGACACTATACCATCACAATTTTATAATCAAAATGTTTGCACATTCGCGTACGCACAGCGTACCAAAGATACAACGTACTTACATATTACGTATGTGCAGTTTACGTATGTAGGATGCATGTACAAATTACGTACATAAAAAAATGTGCTATATAAGCATTGTATAAATGTTTTTCTTGTTCTAGACCAAAATCCAAAAAATTGAGAAAACTATGAAGTAATCCAGTCTAATCAAAAAGCTATGAACGTCACTGAAGTAAACGGAATGCAATAGGATTTAAAAGAGAACATTCTATACTTTTGTTCATCTTTGTAGTAAACACAACAAAAAGTTTAATATATAATACTTCTCAATGCGTGTGTAGTAGTGTAGTACTGCTTAAATTCTACCATACTATCTTAATCAAAAATAACATCAATTTTCTAATTTAAAATCAAACAGAACGAATTTCTTCCAAGCAGCCGTTTAGAAAGGTTAATATTATGCAAACAGCCATTTCACAAAGAATAAAGCAATAATAATAAAATAAGGAGAATGTAATAAGCAAGAATAGGATTGAATTGGAAAAAATCATAGATTTTTGTGGTACTCACGCAGGGAGTTCTCCGGCTGCCCCACTGCGGCAACATAAGAACAGTAAGTCAACACCTGAGGTGTGATATTTCACGTGCACAATATCTAAATACGAAACTACCTTTTCTTATGCAAAACAGTGTAAACATATAATTTTTTTATTCGATCAGATATTATACACTTAGATAAAGGTAGTCGGTATTCAAATATACTTTTTTAAAAAGATAACACACATACAATATCAATGCACATATATGCATCCTCTAATGTGCTTGCAACATAAATAGTTACTAAATGCAGTTCCATCGTTTATCTTTTATATTTGGTAAGCTTTTAGTTTATCTTTATTTATACACGTATATATTTAGATTACTAAATATTTATATTTGAACAATTACGAGATGAACATGCAAAACAAAGTAAATAAGAAAATATACTAACTCGGGTGGGGCTCCACGCAATTTAAACGAGGTAAAAACTACCTCAACGCGATGTCCAGGTCCAGCTACAAAAGTATAAACGCACTGCCGCGAATGACCTTTTGGATTTAAAAATTCGGGAGCGTGGAATGTGCCGTTCAAAGGACTTCCTTGTCGGCTCACAAATGTCTGGTCGCACTCTGCAAACAAAAATTCATCGTATAAAAATGCGCATACAAAACGAAAAATAATAATAAAGCACATAAACATTTCTAAAAACGTCCAATCTAACTGTCACTAGAAGACAAGTCGATGGTAATATCCGAACGATAAGATCGAAGATCTTTAATAAGTATTTAGTTAGAAGTTAAATTAGATTCCATGTGCGAATCCGTTTTTTATTTTATCGCCGATTGTATTAAGATAATCGCTGAAATAATCGTACTATAGATTTTTAGTTTTAAACTAAAAAATCTAATTCACAGTTTTAAGAATTTACACATAATTCTTACATTTAAACCCAACAAATGTTGATAAGCATTTATTTCAAATGTCAGTACCAAAATAATGTTTTTATATTATACATTACTTTTTTGGTTATTGTAAAACTACCTTTTTTAAAACCTTTTTAACATCTCGTAGAAACGAACCTACGTCCGACTTACATCCGCATGTAGAAAACTATCAAGTTGTTAGTTAGATAGTAAACATTACAACCGCAAATTTAACAAAAATGCAACTGGAAATTTTTTTTTATATAAACCAAATCAAACCAAACAGAAACCATCATGAGAGACTAGTATTTTGTCCTACTTGGACTCTTCAGCACTGAAATCCTCTAATGAGGCTTCCATAACTATATAAAACAGTCAGCTTCTATTTATTTATTACTCTACTTTAGTAGATTGATTTGATAAACTGTTCTTTATTCATTATCTCTAAAACTGTGTCTTACAGCGCTATGACTCTTTTATTGGTCTCAATATGTTCTTTTGTCTTGGGTGATTGCATTATTATGCATATTGCAACCACAATTGTAGCTAATTCTTAGAGCTTGCAATTTTGCAGACTGTTCCTTACCACTTACAAAGAAATTATAAACTGTTAATTTCAACTTTAGAAATGAGCTATGGAAGATGCTCATCTTCAACAGGTATACCAATGCATTGAGACAGAGTGGTGACTCTAAACTACGGTGAAATAGGCCACATACAACAACACCATACTAAGCTTAAGAAGAGGAGAAGAAGAGTGTCCAAATCTTAGAACAAGTTGACCAAAAGAAAGAAAAGTTAACCTCATTTGGTGATGCATTGCCTTTAAAACAGTTCCACAGCATTTATTTCGATGGCAAGATCAATGGACAAAGGTTCACACAAGAGCGACGAAGATAGTCATTTATGCTGACATTTTATTAGAAAGTTAGAAAACATCACCAGTAGCCGTACGACTTCGGAGGGTAACGGGCAAAAAAATACCTACTCACAACCAAGTAAAAGTGACTTATGCTTTGGGAAATGGAGTACTCAACCATTAAGTACAGGTAGCCGACATCACGGAAAAAGTAATTGTAGAAATAGACGTTATAAAAAAGTATGGGTTCTATTTGGATATGAAGAACAATGTACTTAAGATTGACGATGCAGAAATGTCTTTTCGTGTGTTAGAAAAGACAACCGTGTAAGTCTTATTAAGTGAAGACGTGATCCTGCCTAGAAGTACTAAAGGTGCGGGGATGGCACGCCTGGATGGAAAACTACATTCGCCCTATCTAAACAATGGACGAAGACTTGGTTGAAAGCATATTAATACGAGTAAAAAACACGATAACAATAAACATTTTGAATGTCAACTCATATTTAACAACGTAGAAAAAAAAGACCGTGATAGCCCAATGTGCGCCAGAGTCTCAAATTGTGAGATCTGCAACGAAGCTACATCGCCAAAAAAGTGTCCACAGCACTTATTAGACATACTCACTTTAAAATGACACAATTTCAGCTATGATCAACTAGGCAAACTTAAAACTTTGATCATCAAGATGTGTTCGCGCTGAAAAGTGGTTCTAAAGAAAGAACTGATGTGGTACTGCATAAAATCAATACTGAAAATGCTTCGCTAATACCACAATTTTCTTTCCGAACACTTAATAACAGATATGAACCAGTTAAGAAAAAAGATATTTCAACGAGGTATTGCATAGACTACAGACAGCAGAACAAAGTGACAGTTACCTTTTACCGAAAATTAACGATACTCTAAACATTGTGAAGATCACAGTAGTTATCTGCATTAGATTTAAAGAATGGTTATTGACAGGTAGTGTTTGACTTGTGTAACGCTTCTGCGACATTCGAGCGTTTAATAGAAATTATCTTGCAAGGGCTGTCTTAGAAGACATGCTTGGTTTATCTGGATGACGTAATTGCGGTAGCAAGATCGTTCAAAAAACATTTGAACAATATAAAGGAAGTGTTCCAACAACTACGTAGACCAAATATAGTTAACCCAGACAAAGTTTAAGCAGTGCAAGCATGGCGAAAACCAATCGACAAACATCAGACTTGAAGTTTTCTTAGGTTGTCCACCTATTATAGACGATTTGTACTCGGATTTGCTAATATTGCAAAATCTTTGACAAAATTGACCGAATAAAAGGCAGAATTTATATAGAATGAACACTGCGAAAAGGTTTTCTATCAACTAAAACAAGCCCTGCCACTTCGCCGATTTTAAGTTATCCAATAGAAGATGGAAAATTTGTTTTAGATACCGATGCAAGTAATCTGACCATAGATGCAGTCCTTTCACAGGTACAAGATAGACAAAAAAAGTTGTCGCGTGTTTTAACAAAGTTTTGATCAAGCCAGAGAGAAATTACAGCGTGACTAGAAAAGAATGAATAAATCAAGAGATTGCAAGTGTGATTATGACACAAAACGACGTGCCGACAGCAGTCGTGAAAACACTGATGTCTTGTAAAAGGAGACCATGTCCAGAAAATTGCAACCATTCTTCACAACTAGAAAAAAAGATCGAGTCTCTCCGAAGAACTGCTATAGTTAATGACGTGTAGGAAGATTAGAAGTTGTGGCAAAACAGTGATCCCAAATTATAAGTACTCCTAAACTGAATTCGACGTGTTTGCCAACTCGAGCTTTGACTACATTCTCTAATTACTACTAAAGCTGAACGAAATATAATGTACTCGACTAGAAGTAAAGATTAATTAGTGATCTTAAATATACAACAAAAAAATCGCTAAGTTAACATCCCTGAAAGCTTACTATAGATAGCAATACATACGTAACATGAATAGAAATAGATACACATTATATTATAATTATCAAAGAAACGTAGTTACACTGAAGATATTTTTTTAATTAGTTAGGTTTTAATTCGGTTAAGTCCTCCGGTTGCCACCGTAACATCCGCCTGAACTACCTTTTGGCGAGATATAAACTAGTTAAATGGTGTAGCAGTTCATCTTTTTACTTTCGTTTCAATGATAACGTGAATAGCAATCCCGACTGCTGTAAAACATTAAATTTTAGTCAAACAAAAAATGACGTCGATCGCTATTTACCTACCCGCAATCTTAACTTTTGTAAAAAAACTCTACCCAACGACTTTTGTAGAATAAGATTTACGTCTCGAAATTTACATCGCTAAAAACATAATAGTAAACGCCGTGTAAATTAAGTGACAATAAACGTACTTATGGTTGAACGCGTGCAGCTAGAACTTAAGTAGAAAGTGAAATGCCGAATCGATTCTGCCTTTAAAATTTAATTACAATTACGACTTTATGGAAAATTAATAATTAATGACACGTAACAGCACACTGGGCGCAGTGGGGTTCCTCGAAAATGGACGCCGGTTTTCTTAAGCAATTCTTAAAAAATGTCGAGTGCACAGAGAACAGGTTGCAGTTGATAGTGCAAAAGAGCCGAGAGTCAAAAGTGTTGCTTATTTGCACAATGGTACATCAGGAGGACACTTTAGCGTGAAGAAGACGTTAGGGAAAGTACGAAAAAGAATCTACTGAACAGACTGTAAAAAAAACGTCATACATCTGGGTGGCGATGGATTATTTTACAAAATGGACAAAAGTTTACGTCATACCCATTCAAGAAACAGCAAAATACGACTACCATGCGCTCTCTAATTTAGACAAAAACCGGAAAAAATTGCTGGAGAGTACTGTCAGCAAGTTAATAAAGAGGTTATATTAAGTACAAGCTGTAAAGAAAAGAAAATGGCAACTTTAAAGATGCTACGGCGAATTAATATCGTGTATTGTATACCCAAAGACAAACTAAAAGTAGCCCACCTTGATCGACTAGTTTTATTTGCTGGTGATGACAACTGTTACGGTCGAATTTTCTTGACGTACGCCTATGTTGTTACGGACGAAATTTTCTTTACGTACGCCTATGTATGTTCAACGTGAAATTAGATTCGGGTTGACGCCCTTTAACGCTCGTTTCTCGTTGCGGGCCATTTTGCGGGAATTCGTCACACGTAATTGATGTAAATGGTCTGTACGCATGGTACAGTTATGTTATCTATTATCATCTAGAAAACCAATTATAATTAGCAAAGGATCTGATTGCTTCAACGCGTTACAGGGTAAGCGATTGTCGTCTTTTAGTAACAATTTAGTTCGTAATTCTTTCTTCCTTTTAACAGCCATTTTACGTTCCTTTTTTTAACATCTGGTACCTTATCGATAAATGGCTATCGTAAACGACTGCTAAATACATCAGCACGTTGCCGTACAGGGGCACCAGCGGAGTTTTCCCGGCCAAAGAGTGCTACACGTGGATGACACGCGGTGACCTGTATTAACCACCTATTTGCGTTCTAACGATATTCAGTATTCGATATCAATGTACGAAGGAATGAACCTCGACAAATATTTGGATGGGACGATGCTAACTATACTTTCTTGTATCTTAAGTAATAATTGTTGTAGATGTGATTTCGTGAGACATTAGCTTGACACGATTTGCGATTCAAATTGCTTACAGGGTTATGTGTCGGGGGAAGTACTTTCTTCGCACCTGCGGAAACTCCTGTATTTATGGTAAGTGATTTTATATGTTTTATTTCGTAGTCAACCGGGTCACTCACGAAACTTTTGCTATTAGTTCTGTAATTATCGACATTGTTGTTTACCAGTTAAGTAGTAAATTTTAGTTATGTTGAGTTGCGCATGCTGTGTACTACCAACGATTGATTAACGTTAGTGCTATATTAATTTCGCACGCTTTGTTACGATAAGTTAACACTATCGTAGTAATTTATTATTACTGTGTTTGATTGTCAGTAATGCCTTATTACTAAATTATTTTGTGTACTTCGCATATTGTATGCAGACGAAATTTACTACCATCTACTCTTCGCTAGTCATGTCAATGTAACCTACGTATGTGTTGTGTGTTGCCGATACTTCGGATATTTAGTTATACTCGAACTAAAATTATTCTTGGTCCTGTTATCCATCTGTTATCAATACGAACGTTAATCTATTTATCATTATAGAGGAATTAAAGTGAAATTGTTATTAACGATTGAGTTTCTTTTTTTATTCGTTTCTTTCAGCAGTTACGAACCTACGTCTTGTTACAAGTTTATTACCACCACCACGCAGGTTCGTAAACTAGCAAAAAGCTTGTAACACAACATTGCCCAAGACCAGGTTTGAACTAGATTAATAACAAGTAAAACCAGGAATCAAGTTGATTGAATGAACTTTGACAAGCTTATGGGCATGTACGGGGGTTATAGAGAAGCTAGGTTCGGAGTTATGATCGAGAAACAACAAGACTGTTCAAAACACGAACCAATTAGGCCATGGCACACTGTGTGAGTAGAGACTTTGAGATGTCCAGAAGGATTGCAATAGCGTTTAAGAAGTGTGGGCGGTTAGATGAACTACAAAAACAGCAGCCGGCGGTATACAAAGTCTTAAAACTACGTGATGACTGATGCTCGATTTTCTATCTGGTCATGAAGAAGTACATCACGGACAAAATCGGTATAGAAAAAGTTATAGTTTATGAACAGTTCGAATTATGTTAGAAGTCGTTTTCCGAGAAACAAATGTCGATGTGTTGATCTGCAGTTATTATTCAAGTAGAGCATTGGGTCAAAAAAAAGTCTATTGACTGCTACTTTTTTACGCAAGAAAGTACCTAAATAAAGAAAACTACCATTCTATCGGTTCCGCGTCCAACTTCCGGTTCTAGAACAGAACAGTCTCACGGTCGTTCAAGATCATTCAAAGCAATTACTGAAGGAAAATAATTTTTTAGTTCCAGATAAAGTGAGAATATCAAAGGTATCCGTAAGAAGTTGGAGTTTAGTCTAGTTTTTTAAAAAGAATCTAAATAAATAAGTGCAAAGTAAGTGTTTAACGCACGTGGCAGTGTAAATAAATAAAGTAGAAAAACAAAAGTTAATCTTATCCGCGGACGGTATACGGTTACAGTGATTAATGTAATGAAAATTAATGAAAATAAATTAAGTTTCAAATTCGTTACAATAATATACAAACACCGTAAGATATTTACAGGATGTTAATACTAAGTTATAACACCCAAAAATGGCAGCTAGAACTTATTAAAACAAACAATTATTGCTGTTTTTATGTTTTTTTGAAAAATCATTATTACTCCCTTATTTTATGGAATATTTAAAAAACCACTTTATGGATTGTTGAAAATAAAAAAATTATAAAATCTTTAAACTATCTACTTTATCTTTTTTTCTATCTGTAAAAACGTAATCATTTAAAACAAAGTAGGCTTGCTGTCATAAACAAGAAAAACAAGAAACAGGAAAAAAAAATAAAACAATAAAATAAGAACGGAAGAACTAAATATGATTTTCAAAATGGCTACCATTTGCAGAAATTCAAGCCCAGCAAAGTGTTTTAATATTAGAAGAGACACTTGCAAGAGCTACCTGCTTCTCTTTTAAATATTCTGTTGCAGCCACTATTCTAGTCAGTAGTCACTAGTTCTAATTTGGTGTTTAATGGTAAAATTTATTTTAATTTCTTAAATAACTTTCTGCAAGAGTTTCTTGATGACTTACCGCTAAACATCAGACAAAGACTTTGGTTTCAACATGATGGAGCACCGGCTCACACAACCCGAGTAGCACTACTAAATAGAGAATATTCAAATAAGTGTATTGGGAGAGAAAGCCCTTCCTACATTTCTTTTTCTAGGATAGATGAGACACCAGTAAACACCGAATTAGAATAAGTAGTAGCTAGAATAGTAGCTACAGCAGAAGATATAAAAGACTGCTGGGCTTGCGTTGCTACGAATGGTAACCATTTTCAAAATCAAATTTAGTCTCTCCCTTGTTGTTTCCGTCTTCATCGTTTTATTTTTCTTGTTTCTCTCGTTTAATTTCCTTGTTTAATGGCAGCAAGTCTACTTTTTTTGTTGTTTTAAATGATTGTTGCAGTTTGTTAAAATGTATCTTGTAATTCAATTTGAAAAAAAAACTTTTTTTAGACACATCAAAAAAATTTTTCAGGCAGTTTTATTTTGAAAAATCAATCGAATAATTTTCAAAATTACTTGTTTTGAAAAAAATGGTCGCTATTTTGTTATTTAATAAAATACAAACTAATTACAAATGTTTTAGATAACCGAAATAAAACGTTGAAAGTTTTTGTATTTTTTAAATATTCTTTGATAAAGGTAGTAATGAGGATTTTTCGAAAAACAAAAAAACGCCAACTTTCATAGTTAGAGCTCGAAATCAAAAATTTGAACTTTTTCGGGAGTTATAACTTAGTATTAACACCCTTTATAAACAAATTAAAACATAAACAATTAAATCGATTAATGTAATAGTTTATGTTTCCATGTAACTTTGGCATATATTCTATAAACGTTACTACGACCTAAAAATTAATATTTTCGTATAAACGTGACGTAAGTTGATTGAGTTTGATGAAGGGTGATACAGAGAGTTTTACCCTTCCTTTCCTGCAATTTACTACTAATTTAGATGGCAATCACACAACTCGTTAAGAGACATTAACAGTTTCCACCCCTTCCTACTAATTTCTTGTTTATCATTTCGCGATTAAAATAAATTGCTTTTGAGTCTTAATATTTCTAACGTCGAACGCCACAGATTATTATTCATAACGCAAAATGTAATGGATTTTTATAAAATTAAAAATGAGCAATTAAAAATTGACTCTTTTACATAATAACATAGCAATTAATAACCAGTATGTAGGTACGTTTCTACTTGTGAATTAGTTAACAAAGTAAGATTAGTTTAAGAAACACGCCATTCTGTCATTTGTTATATTAATTACAAATTATACTAAATACGTAATTAAGTACAACCTTTAAACTTTTAACGAACTACCAAAATAACTTGTTTACCGCGTTAGTTGGTTTCTAAAATTTTTATGTACAATCGTAAAAAATTTAATTATTATTAAAAAATTTCAATTAAGTCAAAGTTATATAACGATATTTGTGTTAGACGACAAAATAATAAACAAGAAATTAAAAAAAGATATTAAATTTATCCAAAGATGTTTACACATTATGTTGAGTCGCTAACTGCATATAATAAAAAGTGAGGCAAAAATCGGGCATTTGGAAAGTACTCAAAATTTTACTTTATTTGAATTAATTTTCAATCAACCAAGAAGACCGATAGAGAAATAATAAAATTCAACATACATTTTCTCTTCTCGAAAAACGTGTTGGTTATTATCTTCGTAATAGTATGTTCTGCAAGGTCAGAATCAAAATTGGATACGAGTGTAAAATTCAGAGCGAGAACGTAAGGAATCACGAGTTATGTGCATACCTCAAAACACTGTACTATAATTAAAAAGTAAATTATAAATGTTTATTTAACGCTGAAATGAGACAGAAACCTTTAGTTACAATAAGATTAACAATGACTTGGTGTAAAAGTGTGTAAAGCTTTTAGTTTCCGCTTGCATCTTTTGTTGCTCTCTGCAAAAACCCATAGTAATTCCCCATCAAGTTGAGATTGAAACGGCCTTGATATGTGTTCTTCGCCTTTTAGCAAATTGTCCACAAATTCTGTACAATTGTCTGCTTTATGGTTTTCAAGGAATGCAAGACAAGTACAAATGCATCTCAAGCTGTTTGTTGTCGTTCCGTGAGCTTCAATCTAAGCTTAAGCAACTCAAGTCAAGTTTTTTATTTCTAATAAAACAAAGACTCTTGCTTTCAATTTTTGGTCAGTTTTTATCTTTTAGATATTGAAAACCACGATTTGTTTGATCCATCGCAGCAACAAACTGTTTTATAAAGTCTTGTTTGATATGGAGTGAAGTAAATCTTATTATGATCCACAAGAAGTATATTGTGCTGTGGCACCACAGGTGAATTTCAGGGTGGCCAATTTTTCACTACGTAGGGATTTTTATCCTTGCGACCATTCCACAGGTAAAGAAAGCACATGCTTTGTGTACTCAGTCTGCATTTCTAGCAGAAATTCTATAACTTTCAAATCATTTCAAATATTCCAATTATGCTTTGAGTACTTAAGCAGCGCCAAGACAGTGTTTATTCTTTGAAGAAGATGAAAATGCGCAATTGTAGCATCATCCCTGAATTAAGTTCTATTTTTTCAGTCTGAACTCCAACAGTTCATACTTTTCTTTCAACAAGGATAAACGCAAACTACATCGTTCAATTCGGATTGGTTGATAGAATGTGTCTTTTTAGTGTCACTGTCAGGATCATACGTAGCTTCCATAGCTTCAGCGTTACTGTCATTACCTTCTCTATCACTTTCTAGTTCATTGTATCGGATAAAAAAGGAATTGGGCTGGGTAATCTGTACCATGCACAACGGGCATCTTTAGATCTCATAAAAGTTTTCAAACGGTTCTAGCAATATAAACTATGCCACAGCAAAGAAATGTTAAACAAGCAATGAGGTTTGTCCAACTGTCGAGTCGTTTTATCAATGATTTTTCTAAAGTTGCAGCGTCACTGCACAAAAATAAAACAGTGCAATACCGAAGAGAAAACGTAAAATACTGTTCAGTTTGAAAACAGACTATTAACCTTGGACAAAACCGATTATACCACTATCTAAAATGTATAAAAAATAATTCGTGCGTTTTACAAGCGTTATGGCTTTTTTGTGTAGACAACATCCATTGATATTTTGGACAAGTACCATGTGTCTGCTTTTTGTGTTATAAATAAAACAGCAAAACGGGTGCATTTTACGAGAACAAGGAGAAAGTAGACTTACCAAACCACCCAAACTTGGTTGGTAGTAATATATACAGAGTTATATACGCTATACGGCTAGGAATGTTGTGGCCAAAATATGTGACATGTACGAAACTATATCATAGTTTTCTACATGTGGATTAACTCGTACGTAGCTCCGTTTCTACGAGATTTCGTTTAGTCTCAGATTTCTTAAAATATGTGACTTTCAAAAAATTTCAGTTTTGGGATGTATAAAAGTTTATTATAGTTACTTTTCAAAATTATTTTCATATTATACGGGATGTCGTAAAACCCTTAAAAGTATCGAGGTTGTGTTTTTTAAATAAAATCCCCTGTATGTTATTGCATTTTTGGATTCTCGGATCAAAGTAAGTCTGTGTTTTAATTAACGTTAATGAGGCCTAAACCTTATGGTTTTTTAGATAGTTTGAATTGTCAAAATATAACCTAAGTTTCATGTTTTGGAGATACTTAAGTAGTAGTATCTCAATTATAATAAACTTTGCTTCTTATACAGGGTGTCCAAAAATTAAAACCTATCAATAAAAAAATTTAAGTCGCTGTAAATTGATTAATTTAAATAAAACGCCCATATTACTTATCGAATCGAGTCTTTCTGTTTTTACACAATACGCCAAAGAATCGTTTCTTATACGATTTGCTGTTTTTTTTAATAAAAATTTTGATAAATCTAGTTGCCTGTTGTATTCAAAAATAGGTTACGATTGAAAGTGTCTCTTATGTGTCTTTTCATATCGTGTTGTGTTGCCGGTGGCGTATTGTCGAGAATTCTTTTTATGTAAATTTGATGTAATTAATTTCGGGAATTTTGGAGGAAGGAGCGAATTGTGAAATACATTTCTTCCAATCCACTGGTTTTATTTATTATTTGTTGTTGGTATGTTATTACCATTATTACTGTTCTATTCTGTGAGATTATATTTTATTATTTTTATAATTGTTAATTATTTGGTATTTCTAAACACAATAGGCAACTAGATTCATTAGAACTTTTATTGAAAAAACATCAAATGATGCAAAAAATGATTATTTGGCGTATTGTGTAAAAACGGGAAGGCTTAGCTATAGAACATTCTAATACTATTCGATTGGTAATTAAAAGGTGCATTTTCTGGCAAATTAAAAAATATAGCGTTTTATTTAAATTTTAGCAATTACAGTCACTTAAATTTCTTGATTGATAGGTTTTCATTTTTGGACACCCTGTATAAGATGTAAAGTTTATTATAATGAAAATATAAAATATGATCTGTTGTTACACTTTACTTTAAATTTTGCTCCCATGACTTAGACAATAACCCAGCAACTACAATATTTTGAATACTTGTCGTACACGTGTTTCGACAGCTGTGCTGTCATCTTCAGCGACAACTGATACTAAATCTATAATTATTAATAAAGCTAATTTATACTAAAATAATGTAACGCTTCGTTACGTCTCACTGACTTTCTCACTAAGTTGAACAATTCCGAAAAACTTAAGGATCCGTAGTCGTCCTTGTTCACCAATAAACATTTTTACAAATTTCGAAACTCTTGTATGTTCTTCTATTGTTTGTTTTCTTAAATAATTTGATGTCTTCTATTTTATGATTATTTTCGAACATATTTAGGGCAACACTGGATTTATCTATTCTCTTATCTATGACATGAACTAAGTGCTCTTTATAACTGATTTTTAAGGGTCTTTTGGTTTGCCTTATATATATTTGAGTATTCTTTACAACCAATTTAGTCTATTCCCGATTTATCGCACATATCTATTGGATCTTTCGGGTTACCTAAAAGATGTTTTATGTTATTGTTGGTGGTTGTTACTATTTTGTCTTGAAGTCTTCTAGTATATGTGAGATAATACGGAAACTTTACATATTTATTTTCTTTTTTGCTGTTAATATTTTGTAGAGTAGTCGCATTTTTAATGTTCAAATTTGTTTCTGCTTTCTAATGATATTGTTGACTGTTGATTCTCCGAAAATCCATTGTATGTTGCAATATGTTTGATATATTTTAATTCTTTGTTAAAATTATCTTTTGACAAAAGAAAATTCAATAATCTTTGAATTAAAAAATGAAATTAGCAAATTTATGTGGTAATCTATGGTTCAAATCATTGCTATAAAACGCCATGGTGTTGGTATCTTTGCGGTAAATGTAAATATCTAATTTATTGCCCTTTCTGGTTAAGTGTCCATTCGTCAAAAATTAGCGTCATATCGACCAATTCGTCTTGACTGAACGACATACTCAACAAAACACACAATCAGGACAACTGCACACTGCGCCAACCTTTTCCTAATAAAACGGCGTCTCAAAACCAGCGATATTCGCTAAACAATACCCAAAACCAACTTGGTTTTTTGGTAAAAATGTGAAAATTGTCAAAGCTAATAGAAAATCCGACATACATGAAAAACTAACAATAGTAGACAAAAACGGTTAAAGGGGTTCTAAAACGACCGCTTTGATGCGTTGCAAGCTGGCCATAAAAATTTCAATAACAATATTTATTTCCATACAAAAACTATGTATGTATTTATAAACTAAAGACATATATCTAGGGCCACTTTTTGAAAATACAACTAGCTTTTGTAATTATTTCAGATTCTAGCTCTTATACTTTCAACGGAAAAGCGAATTCTGTGGAGGCTCGCAACGCATCTAAAGCGGCCGTTTTAAAGCCCCCTTAAGATAGAATTGAAAAAAAAATAAAAGTTTGTATTAGATGTTGAAAAAAATAACTGGCGTTCTTTTTAAAAAAACCAAGATATCTATGTTTGAAAATTCTCAAGTTTAACAATTCGTATTATATAATTACGGGACCTTACAAAATAAAATTTGTCACACAAAAGACGACTCATTTTGTTTTTAATACAATACTTCAAATCGTAACTTTCTAACTGATTTTCAGAGATGTAATGGATTCTTTAAAGCACGGCAAACGTCAAATTATTCGAAAAATGTCAAATTACGCCCAAACGGTACATCTTAAGACCAAACTGTTATTCACTAAGATACATTAAAATTCAACGGGAAATTCAAAAATGTAATAATATACAAAGTTTTCCATTTAAAATATCGTAGTTAGCATCAATTTCTGGTATAACCAAAAACCTGTCATTGAAAATAATTTTAACATATGTCTTTCATGAATTTAAATACATATTGTGCAGAACATTTCTTTGAAATGAAGTTATAGAGGAAATGCGCTAGCGTTGAAGACCCGGTGCATGCATACAAAACCGTTGTTATACTATCAAGAATCAGGAACAATACAGACAGAAGAAATTCCAATTACAATTTTGTAAAAAAAAATACCAAATCAATTGCAAAACTCCTTCCAAATCGAAAAAAATTGAAGTCACTACGTTGCTTTTCTTTTTCATCATAAAATGTGATGTCGCATTACATACTAAATCTTTCATTTCTTGTGATAAGAGATAAATCATGGGTTTGATTTAACATTGGTATTAGTGTTAATGATTACTTTTCCATAGTTCTTTAAAAAGGATACTACCTAGAAGCCCGTAATTTTTGTTACATTTTTTAAATTCATTTTCTCCATGCATCCAGACCTTTAAAACGCGAAAAACTACTACCGTTGATTATTTCGACAGATACAATTTCGAAAACAAAAACTCTATAGGATTGAAATTCGCGAGAGAAAGGCAAGAAGAAGTCGCAGACGGTTCGTAGCTTAAGCAAAAGACAAATTTCTATTTTGAACGTTTCTTCGAACAAGTATAAAATCCCGTATAAGCCATAATAATATCATCGACAAGTATTGTAACTGAGACAGTTCTAAAGACAGTAGTGAGTTACTGTCCTCTTTTATTCCAATCTAAAAGTAATAAGACAAAATACATTTCTTTGTTTAGTTAAACAAATCTGAGAGCAATACTCTCTTATAAACACTTATAAAACAATGGCTTATTAACTTCCTAAAAATAAAATGAGAATAACTCGATATGATTTCGATTTCTATCCTTGGACGAATTATTAAATAAATTATTCATAATAAATAACATAATTTAACAATCAAGGAAATTTCGACAACGCCCTGCATCACAGAAACCAAGCACAAGGTACGATCGAATTTTGATACCAGGTCGCAAACTTCTAAATTCTTGTTTAAGTTATCTTAAAAAAAATCTTGTTCTTATTGGGTCGTTTCGGCATTATCCTTCTTTATCTTATACGCGCCTTCAGCGATGCAATAAACTCGGTGTCGGTCCTTTTCACTCCGATGAAACATTTAATCTGGCAACGAATAGAAATCTCTAATAATGAAAGATAAAAAATAATTAAATTTAGTAGACCAAAGCAGTTTTCGATTTTCTCTTCGAAACCGAACGGTGTGTTAGTAAATAAATAGTCGTTTTATTATGTACCTACGTTTTGGTGTCGTCATCGGAAAATATAAATAACTTGATTAGGTTTTCCATTTATTTTTGGAAAAATAGCGCACTCGAGCTTATTTCCATTATATATACATACATATTTAAATGTTGCAATAAATCCTTCAAGTAAACGTAATAACTAACCATTACTTTGGTTGAGTAAAGTTTGGCTAAAAATATATAAAATCGATATTATAACCGAGTACACATGTGCATCGCATTTAATGCCTCCCCCAATTTTAGGTTTTCACAAATTAATAATTAAACAAAAAAGAAAAGCGTTTTGTACATCGTGTTTTTTTATTTTTTAATATATTGTTACAAATACTATCAAAATGTAAAAGGATAAAATTATCATGATAATATTATGGTACAAAATAACAACGTTACCATAAAATAGTATTTATTTCTCCACATACTCCTCCCATATTAAAAATATACAAACTATAAGTGAATGAAAGTGGTTTGAGGGTGCTATCGTAACAACAATGATTCGAGGTACAACTTCATTATTTTTTTCTTCTATTGTCAGTTATTTATCTAATAACGTGTAAAACTACAGGTAATCATCACTAGCGTTTACACGAATAACAACATTTATGTTCTTGCGAACGAGTGTCCGTAACGTCTTTTCGACATCGGTATAATAAATCAGTCGACAGCGCACTTCCGACGTGGAAAAACTTCTGTAAAACGTTGCTGAAGGTTCCTCGTCACATCCTCCATTTCTTGACAAACTTGCGTGTTACCTCTTTAATCTACACTATTTAGAGATGACACAATCGCGTTGGGCGAAGGACGGGGAAGACGACGACGACAACTTTTAACTGAGTTCGCCAAAAGGCTAAGAATGCGTTGGATCGCTGATACTTTGCCCCACCACGATGATGATGACTATGAAGACCGCTAGAAGCACGAGGATACAACATATCGCGACGGCCACCATGATGTGCGTTGGTGCGCCGCGTACTGCGAGAAAGCGAACAGTCTGGAGCCGCCCCACCCCTCTACGTGGGGATGAAATATTGATTTGGTGGCCCTTGGCGTTAGCAAATGGCCAAAGTTACAAGCTTGAGGCCTGGTGGCGACACAAGAGCGCGCTCTTAAAGTGCCAATCGATGGTTTTTACACTAGAGCTTGATTTCTTTAGAATCCGAAACAAAGCGTGACTAAGCTTAAGCGGTTATTCCTATTGCGTCATTACTTGTTTTAGTCGCACTCTGTGATTGTACAAACAAAAATCTTTAAGATGTGTAAAAAAATCAATCGAAGCTTTAAATTTAAAAGAGCACGTATAAAAGCGCCGATCTGTTCTTTAAAATTTTAAGTACGGACCTGTTAGTGTAAGGTTGCTTCAACCGGGAATTTAAATGAACGTGTTTACAGAGTAGGAAATTTTACCAATTACGAAAATTTTATTTATCTTTTTATAAAAGGGTAGAAAAGGAAAACGTTTCAGCTATCGACAATGTTTAGGACTTCCAAAGTATGTCGTTTATTCTATTGTGTTTTATTAAAACAATTACTGACAAAAGTTTATACACGAGACTAAAAGAAATTAAAAGTACAAATTAAAAAATTTCGAATCTAGAAATAGAAAGCTTTTCGTTATTATTCGGATAAAAAATCATGTTGTGGCTTAAACACTGACTCAGAGTATTAGATTTCTGTCAATTTGTGTCTTATAAAATTACTATTTCATCTATTAATTTGCCAATACGTCACGTGATAACTAATAACAACTCACAAAGAAAATAAAAATTCCTCCGGACCAGCAAATTCCTTTAGACAAACAACATACACAGAAAGTAGTAAAAGCTTAAACTGTATTATTACAAGCAAAGCTCTGATGTACCAGAATAGTGCCTACTTGTGCAAAAAAAAAACGAAACAGTAAAAAAATTAGAATAAACAAAAACTGTTAGCTTACCTCAGAAAATAGAGCTAAGCGTGAGAAGAAGCGAGTAAGATATCCGTCCAAGACTTTAACAGTAACTATTCAAAAGAATACCCTGGTTGTAACTCATTATTGAAACGTTCGAGAAATTATTTACAAATGCAAGAGCCTACTAGAAGCTGTTATCCATTTTCTAGAAGATATAGCGAAAAGTAGGGAACGCTCGAGAAGGATTCGCCGATGTCTATAAGTACCGAAGAAAGAAATCGTAGGGCAGTTATTGTCGTAACGCGATATTCAAGTGAAGATAAATAAGTGATTAGCACATGCGAAGTTTTAAATAAATAACAGTGTACACCGAATCGAGTGAACGTGACTTATAGTGTAAACAAACAAGTTTGTGGCTTTATCTTATCGTCGCGTAAGTGATAGCATATTATTGTTTTATATAAATTTCTGTAAGTTTTTATCCTTAGATATTTAAATTTAATTAGTTCGGTTAATTAAAAAGTGTACATATTTCTAGAATAAGTAAACGTATTTTTAGTCGTTTTAAATAAATTAGTTTTTAATAAATAGATACGCAACATTATTATACCAACCATCCTTGACATAGACTGTCTTAGTCTAGTCAACAAGTGCCATTTTTGCGAATTCGAGTTTGCCTTCGAAAATTATGATGACATCTTTCTCATTCGATGCGTAATTGCATCTAGAAACTTTTTAAAAAAGTCCCGCTTAAAAAAATTACAAAAGATATAAACAATTTAGTAAAAAAAGGAAGTTTAGAGATATCAAAAATAAAAAAAGAAAATAACTAAGCACAAAAATAGAGCTAACAACGGGCGATCCGCGTGTATCACTCAATTTTTTAAGAAACAATTTTTCTCCCAAAAAAAATTTTAATTATCTTATAAACAATGCATTTGTTTACAACAATCATAAGGTGCCACGGTGGGGAACTGTCACCCCATTATTACAAATTGGAAATGTAAGACAACTGTATCCAACATAATGTAGAGTACACTAAACACCTTCAAAAAATGATGTAAAAAAGATTATCCGTGAGTCTAACCCAGAACGGATGACATAAAACTATTTACAATGTACACATGGAAATTGAAAACTACAATGACCAAGGGGTTATATACTGTGGTGACAAAACCTATCATCTCATACGGTGCGTTTGTATGGGGTGAAAGAATCAACCTGAAAAGCACAGCTTCCAAGCTAGGCAAAGTACAGAGACTGACATATCTGCTGATAACAGGAGCGATGGGAACTACGCTCACAGTAGCCATAGAATCGTTACTTTCCATCATTACACCTCGTTGTAATGATGGAAGCAAAACAAAATTTTCACGTAACATATTTAACACCAATACATTTGATTAATAAACACATATCAAAATATTTATTTACATGAAATTACATTTTGAAGTCGATGCTAAACACATTCGACCTAAACCTATTCCAACTGTTAAAGTTAATGTTAATAATTAATACTAATCCTACGTCAATGCCATACATCACATCGACTTCAAAAAGTAATTTCCTGTAAATAAATATGTTGAAATGTGATTATTAGTCATGTGTATTGTGTTAGATGTGTTAAATATAAATTTCGTTGTTTAATTGTAACTAAATTAAATCATTATTTTTTACTTTTTAAGGCATTTTATTTGATGCATTTCCTTTTTTGAAAATTGGTTCTTTCTTTTAAAGATTTATTATCAAAACACTTTGATCACAAAAATAAAAATTAATATCTCCGTAAAATAGTTGCGTTTTCATTTTTTAAATTGTAATTCAAGACGTTTTCGTTTTTTTTCACATCTTTTATCCATTTGCTCTCAGTTTTTATTTCGCAAATTAATTTCTTGCTGTTCTTTACTTCTATTATATACTTTATTTCAATTTTCTAGTAAATAAAATTAATTCTATTTTATGTTCTTATTGTTAATTTTTTTTTTTTCCTTTTTCTATAGTCTACAAAACTAGCTCTGTTCTTCTGTTTTTCTTAATTTTTGTTGGTTCTGTATTTTAAGTTTTATAAAATAAAATTTAATTTATGTATTTAAAAACAATATATTATTCCGTTGTATATTCTTTTCTAATAATCTTCCACTTTTTACATTAAGTTTAAGAATCGGTATTTACACTTTTCTTCCATGAAATTATTCACATGGATAATCAAAATTTACTATTTTGGTTTTCATTGTCATCAATGATATTAAAGCTCAACAAGGAGTGCATTTCATTGCAAAAAATCAAGAATAATAAATTGCGACAATTCAAAAAAGGAGATGATTATTTTTCACAATAAAAAATTATTCATTTTAGAAAAATTAGAATAATTTTATGATGGTTGTTTAAACAAAATGAGCCAATATGCTTAAAACAAATATTAAAACTAATTCTACGGTAAAGTATAGAGTTCTAACAGAATCCATTAGAAACATACAAAAAATTATTCAGGTAATTCGTAATGTGCGAACTCACTTTGTATAACATACTAGTTAATAACCAATGTCTACAATAATACCTGATACAGTAAACATCGTTAATTTCTTTTTTAAATTATTCACGCACATAATTTCGTTAAAATTTGCAGCTGCCGCATTTCTGTTTAAATATTAAAGTATCAGCGTTAAACCCTGTTCAAGACGTATATGCTCGCATGACGATAGGCTGCTCAAGACGAGTAGATTTGCATGGGTATTTTAATTGTTAATCGCTTAAAATGAAACATCATATAGTCTGTGACAAGTTGATGCCAGTCTGTCATTCTTTTTTTTATGATTCAACTGCTCAAGACGAGTATATTCGCTAGTATTATTTCATGTGTTGCAAAAGTTTTAAATTGCAGTTTTTTTAAGTTGTTCAGTTACTTTAACCTAAAAATAAATTGTTTCTCTAAATCATTAACTGAAGAATACATTTTAACTTTATTAGGAAAGAGTGATAGTTAAGAATAGTGTGGTCTCTTAGATCCTAGCTGCAATGATGGCTAGATCAATTCTCACGAAAAAATCAAAGAAAGTAAGTCGCGTCGGTAGAACCACCTACGAAAATTGCGCGAAAGAATTTTTTTTTGCAGGAAAAGGATGCATCTCCAACAAAACAATGTTTTTTTACGGATGCTATAATGAAAAATATAACTGTAATATGTAAAGAACATGGTAATTCCGTTTACATTTAAATTTTAGGGACGGGAGAACGAATTTTAGTTGCATTATATGGAGATAACTTTGACCAATCCCTCGCCGTTTTGAACTACTCGACATTTATCAGCAGATGTGCTAAGCAAGCTTGACTTGGCCAAACTTCCGCCGACATCAGATGCAGACTACTTTTCACTCAAAGGTGATGCAGTCATTTGATAATCGTAAAAATCCTTTAGAAGAAGAATGGGTGAAAAGAAACAGAGGAGCTGTACTGTAACCTGTGGCTGCAGAAAATCTGCACTGAACTGTTCCAGAATCTGCAAATATTGTACTGGGCAATTCTGCGAAAACAGACCCGAAATTGTGATCGACCAAAACGATGACACCGATCATGATTTCGCTGAATTCGCTCAAAAAAAAAGACACCGTGAATAAAACCTCTCAGCGTTTTCAACCAAATTGGCCTCGACAAAAAATTTTGTGCAGAATCATTATAAAGAGTTATAAGCAAAATACTAAAACAGTGCCGTTTTTTATTGATTTTTTCAAGATAGTGGAAAACGCAAAGAAGTGAAGATAATAAAAACTTGTTTTTTTACTCCCTAACCATTCCAAACAACATATAAAAAATAAGAGATAAAAATCGTTAAGTGCAGAAAAAAGGTTAAGCTAACTATATAAAATTTTCACATTTAATCAATTTTGATTATAATAAATAAACTTTAATTGCAACCGGCTAAGATAGTTGAAAGTTTAATCTTAATCTAAGTAATGTCAATTTGTTTTAGTTTTATTCATTCATTGATGGAACTGAAATTTCACCAATTCACATTTGATTAAAATATCTATTGTTATTAAAATTTTGTGAGTACACTCGTTTTGAAAAAAATCGAGACAAACTTTATGTGACGAACAGAAGTTTTAATGGTGTAAACAGGGTTTGACCGTAGAAACCGCCTGTTTCGTTGTAGGTAATCCTACCCAACGCAGCAGGTGTCAATACCTGTAACCGATAACATTGAAATGAAAACAGGAAAACTAATTTTATTAAATTGAAATGAATGCTCTATTAATTGTTAATTTTTGTATTGTTTATGATGTGAGGGTTTTGCACATACATCTTTATGTCAATAAACGCCTTAAAAAATAGTTAAAAATTGATAATAAATTTACAGTAAATAGTGGTAGTGTTTTAATTGTAAAACTAATAATTTTCTCTGAATATCTTTACACAAAGTATACTGTAATTATGACATATGACAATCTACAGGCCTCCGGCTTGCCCGTTTTAATTTAATTTAATTGAAATAAGCCGATATAATTAATGTTAGCAAAGTAAATTCCATAATTTCTTAATAAGTAATAAGCAAAAGCCCTTATACAAGAATTCTGGAAATCATTAGATCAAATTTTATTTGTTAATCAAAATATAAAATGTTTATTTATCTGTCGGTTCTATTAGGCTTGTTTGGCGCAAATATGGATTAAAATTCTTTTGAATTAAATTGAATCTCATTTTTCGTAAGAAAACGACTACCGATAAAAATACCCAAACTGCTTAGAAAATTGATGACTTATTTAGAAATAGAGCAAAAAGAAAGTTACTAACAAAAATATATAATATATAACTAATAATGCGTATGACACTCCTAGTTGTTAATATATTCTTGTAATCGTGGGGGTATAGATGCTACCAATGCCTCAATGAAATCTTCGTTTATGGCATCCCACGCATCTTGAATTGCATCAACAAACTGAACGCGGAGAGATAAAATTTAGCACTTTTTGGATTTGATTTAACTTCATGACTTCAGCTCAAACGTTTTCAATGATGTTAAAATCAGGTTGTTTTCCTGAATTCAAATCTGCATTATTCTTAATAAATGTATCAGGGCATTATCCTTA
Source organism: Aquatica leii (assembly GCA_035610365.1). Taxonomy (NCBI): domain Eukaryota; kingdom Metazoa; phylum Arthropoda; class Insecta; order Coleoptera; family Lampyridae; genus Aquatica; species Aquatica leii. The sequence continues at coordinate 196,810,716 of CM069433.1, forward strand.
AAAAACAAGAAATAATAGATTAATATTACGGTAATGATTCAAAAAAGGCTTTCATGTAGTATTCTGTAGTAGTGGAGATTTTAAGATAGTAATGTAACAATAAAAAATAATTACTTCACCCTTAGCATCCAGGCGCCTTTCAACAGCCCAACAAACTCTTGGACCACGGCAGTTTACCCATTCCCAAGTATTCAATGAGAAACTGCCACTGTAGTAATAGGGACACTAAGTACTTTTTCATTGTTCGATTTATTCGTTCAACCATGCTATCAAATTGAGAATGGAAAGGCGTAGTCTTAGTTTTCTTAATTACGAATAATCGGCAAACTTCTTGAAACAGCGAAAACTCAAAGTTGCAGCTTTGGTCAGAATGTAATTCCAACGGAACTCCAAACTGACAGAAAAACTCTTTTACTAAAACTTTGCTAAAACGTTTGACTATGGCGTAAGCTCCCGTTCATTTCGTGAAATAATCCATCGCTACCAGGGTGTATTTGTTTCTTAAATCAGATTTTGGAAACGGCCCTGCTATGTCAATGGGTAGAGGTTCCCACGTTATACTGTTTCCTTTGTGTTTTGCGTTTTTTTGATGGATCATTTCTTAATGCGCAGACTGTGCACGTACGGAATCATTCCATGACGTTCTCTTTGCAATTTACCCAATGTCTTCGGAGACATTCGATTTTTTCTTTAAGTAGCAAACAATCACTGCAGTCTGCCAGATATTATCTTCCAGACAAGGCATCCGATGACTACTTTCGGCACGGTGTTCTGAGTCATAGTCATATTCTTGCAGTCCCTCGATCCATTTTGCTACTTGTTCTTCCGGATTACGGAACTAAAAATGTTATTTTAAGGCAGCGTGCTCTAATCTTAGTAAAAATTTTCGTTCATACAAATATTTGTAGAAGTGTTCTATAAACTTTATGACTGCTAACAGCTCTCCCCTAGTCACGTAGTAACTCTTATCTAACCCGAACAAAACGTTGTTAAAATGCACAACGACTTTTGCTTGTCCATCTTGCACCTGTTAAAACACTGCATCTATAGCCTGATTACTTGCATCGGTATCCAAAGCAAATTTTCCATTTTTTCTTGGATAACTTAAAATTGACGATGTGACTACGGCCTATTTTAGTTGATGGAAAACGTTTTTTAGTCTCCATTACATTTTAATTCAGCTCTGTCTTTAGTCAATTTTGTCAAAGGTTTGATAATATCGGCAAATCTGGGTACAAATTGTCTAAAGTAGGTGCACAACCCAAAGAAACTGTGAACTTTATGCTTGTTGATTGGTCTTGGTCATGCTTGGATTTTGTGTCGGTCAGCTTTGACTCCATCTCTAGATTCAACGTGGCCAAGGTATTGCACTTCCTTTTTAAACACGTGGTACCTCTTTGGGCCCAGTTTTGGATTTGCCCCACGTAGTTGTTGAAACACTTTCTTCAAGTTGTTTGAATGTTCTTCAAACAACTTGTTAACCACGATCACATTGTCTAGATAAACCAAGCACGTCTTCTGAGACAGTTTGCGCAAAATTTTCTTCAGAAAACCCTCAAACTTCTCAAGACCGTTACACAGGCCAAAGAACATCATAGTGAACTGTCACAATCGTTAAAGCTGTGTTTTCACGATCCTTGAGTTCTAATTCTACCTGCCAGTAACCACTCTTCAAATCCAACGTGGAAAACGATTGGGATCCTGACAAAGTGTCTAAAGTGTCGCTAATTCTCAATAAAGGGTAGTTGTCCTTTTTAGTCACGTCATTCAGCTGTCTGTAGCCTACGCAAAACCTTACTGATCCAACTTCTTTCTTACTAGCACCACTGGGGACGCCCATAGACTATTTGAAGGTTTAGTCACACTCTCTTTTTTTGTATCCGTAATTATTTGTTCAGCTCCTATCGACCGAGCATCTTCGGTATTAATTTATTGTTTTACCACGTCAGTGCTTCTTTTGGAACTACTCTCCAGTGCAAACACTTCTTGTTATTACTGGATCAAGGCTTTTACTTTAACGAGTTGCTCTTGACTGAGGTTTTGGCACTTGGTGGTAAGAATGTCTAATAGATGTTGTAGGTATTTCTTTGGCGACGCAGCTTCACTAGAATCTACGCATTCCACAACTGCGGATACTGGTATACATTTGCCTACCACAGTCTTTCAACGTTACTGGATTTGAGTTAACATTCAAGATCGTTACTAACATCATGTTTTTCACTCGTAGTAATCTTCTTCTAACTAGTAGTCTTTTTTTAACCAAGTCGTCTTCCATTGATTCAATAGTGCAAACGTAGCCTTTACAAAGATTTTCAGTCAGACGTGCCATCACAACACTTTTAGTTCTTTCATACAGAGGCACGTCTTTACTCAATAAGATTCGCACTGTTGGCTTCTCTGACGAATAAAAAAGAATTTCTTTACCGTCGATCATCAAGACATCGTTTTTATATTGCAACGGTACCCATACTTCTTTGTAATGCACATTCCCAAGATAACTTCCGTGATGTCGGCTACTAGTACTTGATGGTCGAGTACTCCATTTTCCAAAGAATGGTTACTTTTACTTGTCCATAAGTAGGCATTTGTTTGTTCGTCACCGTTCGAAGTCGTATTGTTATTGATGACGTTTTTTCATTTTCCAATAACATGTCAGAACTAATAATGGTCTTCCTCGCTCCCGTGTCAACCAGTAACTGAACACTTTGTCCATTGATCTTGTCATCGAGATATTTGCTGTGCAATTGCTTCATAGGCAATGTCATTTGAATGGTTTCGGTGTAATGCTTGTTTTGCTGCTGCAAATGCATTAAAGCGTCATCCAACGTCTTAAGGTTAAGGAAGGTGTCTGGTGCTGTAGGATACGCAAGCCGTGTCAATCCGGTGATGTCAGCTTCGAACTGTTGAAGATTGTTCGCGGCTTTATGAACACGACTTTTTATTTGGGCGTAGAACACATGTTGAAGATGAGCATTTCTATATTTCATTTCTAAACGGGAAAGTTCGTAGTTTCTTGAGAGGTGGCCAAGAACAGTCTTTTACGAAATTTTATTTATTTTTTATTAGCACGCGCGTTAAACACTATTTATTTAGACCGATGCTTCACACTTCCGATTTTTCACTAGAATAATATTTCAAACTTCTCTCGGACAACTTTTATGTAAACGCTTTATCGGCTTTGAGAGCATTCCGATAATCACATCGAATCAATTTGAACAAAGCTTTTATGCGTTTCAATAATTACAGTATTCTTTGTGTAAAGGTATTCAGAGAAAATGATTGGTTTTACGATAAAAACAGGTTACAAGTATTGAAACCTGCTGCGTTGGGTAGGACCACCTATAGAAAAACGAGCAAAAACCCCGTTTACACTATTAAAATTTTTGTTCGTCACAAAAAGTTTGTCTCGATTTTTTTCAAAACGAGTGTACGTGTTTTTGTTTGAAGAAGAGTCTCACTTAATCAAAAGAGCGAAACAATTGTAACACACGTCAAGTTAATTTAATATAGTAAACACATGTTTATTTTAAATTTCTAATTAACAACTTATAAATCCATTCTACAATTAATAAATCAACGTTTATTTGTTTTAAAATTAATTTGAAAATTACACTAAAATTTTCAGTTGTTCAGTTTATTCTTTTTCGCGTTGAGGAACTCATTCATCAAAATGAGAAAACCGTCGGTTACAATATCGATATCGGCCATTTCTAGAAGATCTTATATTAGTATTATCACGTATTATTAATGTTAGTTAAGTAATATATTTTTTGTTCATTTAAAAATTACAAAAAACAGGTATTGTTTCAAAATTTTAGTGAATCGATGGGAAAGATCAAAATTAATGTAAATACTTTAAATATATGCGTATAATTAAAAAAAAAAGAAATTAAACATCCCACTAACTTGATAGATAAAACCAACTGCTTGGCTCGAGTCATAAAAGGGCGAAATTTGCAAACTAAATAAAATTATAATTACTTTTTAGTTTGAACAAACATTCGCTGGTACTATTCTAATGTTTCATAATGACACAGTTCTTGTTTCAAGTATCAAAGTTCTCTATTTGACTTTACAAAGTTAATAATAACGTGTTTAATACTATATGGTACTATCTTTACCTATACTATAAAAGCGCGCGTTGTGCTTTTGATGTTTCATATATCGTTGCAAAGATTTATTTTTTTTATATTGTCTGACTTCGAAACTTTTTTTCATTTAATATATCAAGTTTTAAAACTTTTGCCTTTGTTAAAAAGTTTCACCGTTATGTGTATTACTTTGTCCAAAAGTTGTTCAATTATTTTATCTGAAACAAGTTAACACTTGATTGATACTTAGAAATTAATAACGTGCGGTCCACGTTTTTATCGTTCAGAATTCAAAAGTAAAAGAAGATTACAACGTTCTATTCTAACAACGTCGAATGCGAAAAAATATATTCAAATTAGTAAATCAGATGTGTTCGGCGGGCATATGACTTTTGAGGCCGAACTTGGTAAAATATTGCAATAATTGCTAATAGTTTAGTTTATTTTATTTGAACTTTACAAAAATTACTGTTATTTATTCGTTAATAATCGTCACAAGAAGTTTTAAAATATGACACCGGATACCCTGCATCCATAATACACCTGAAATTTACAGTTAGAACTCATTAAAACAAACAACTTTTCTTAGATCAAATTTTTGATTTGCAGTCCCAGTTCATAGTTATTGGTATTTTTTTGTTTCTTGAAAAATGTTGATTAGACAATTGGTGCAAATTTGAAAACATTTTGATTTCTTTTATATATCAATTTAATTTCTACTCCGGTTCCTCAACGCTTTCAATCGCGTTGTCTAGATTATCTGTCGGCATCGAATTCGGTTCAGATCAACACTCAGAAAAAAAACGAGAAAATGTCATTAATTTAAATAATTGTGCAGTGCTTTGTGAATTACTTAAATCGTGTTTTATTGAAGAGTGTTGTAGTGTTGAATTGAGTGCTACAAAAGCGAATTACGGTAAGAAAAAACTTGATGCAGGATCTCTTTATGAAACCAGGAAAAATAAGAGTCTCTTAAATTTCTTTAAAGTAAACGTATACTATATGATTACTGATAGGGCAGCAGATAAGTTAAAATATGGTTCGATCTAAAAAAAAATTCCAAAATAAAACACTGCCTTTCAAATGATTTTTTACTCTATTGCGAAACTTAATGAAACAAAAATCGCGATGATCTCTATCAAGAACTTTGTCAGTTTGTGTTGTACTACGATTTTGCTGAACTTTCTGTCATCACGTTTAAAATTTTAGTTAGATATTTTTAAATTCTTACTAATGGTTTTGTATTTAAATAAAAATATTATAAAAAATTGTGGTTGCTCTATAAAAATCATTAATTTCTACATAAAAATATTTTATTTTCTTTGACCTGAGCGAAGCCACTAGAGTAATCCAGTCTAGTCCGCCTCTGTTTGTAGGCAAGTTAAAATTGTAGACGTATCTTTTTAAAAAGTTACATTCTCAAGCTATTAAATACTGTCCAATTATTGAAGTCATAAAACATATTTTAGTAATTTATTAAGAAATTTAATAAAGATACAGAAAGGTATACCATCCTTAGCTATAAGACATACAATTATTGTTTTCATTATCTTGATTTGGTCGAGCGTTTAGCTTTTTGAAAATTCATTATTTATGTAGAGGTTTAATTATTATATGATTATGTACATATATAAGAGAACTTACCGCTAGTAATTTGAATACATATGGCTTGAAGGCAGAGGATCGACAGAACAAAACTTCTCCCTGAGGTGTGCCGGTGTGCTGGGGCCATACTGTGTCCTGCAATATTATAAATAAATGTATCTACTACATTTATTAATAAACTATAACATATTAATGTTGCATGATTGATTCAAATTTGTTTATGTAAATACAAATTGTAATTTAATTTTAAAACAGCTACAATGTGGTTTTCATTAAATTAACTGAAAATTAATAACTTGGATAATATTTATATATCACATGCATACCTATAATTTCATTTTTATTTACATAATTTTAATTGATTTTATACCTAAAAACAGTTTCTACATACAATTTGAATAGTGTACAAAACCTCACTTTACTTTGCATATGATGGCGGCACAAAAACCAGCCTAATTACAATGTTCGTTCATTTGCATAATAATTCATAGTCGATTAAAGTAAGTTATAATTTATAACAAGTTAATTGCTAATGACATTCAGTCATACTTTTATTTTTTTCAATCTCAAAAAGGAAGGACATTGCTAATACGGTCCTAAGTAGGCGTCGGATATTTGTCCACTAAAGACACTTGAAATATGCATAAAAAACATTAAATAAGAGCTACCTCTGTTTGTTTGAATAAGGTAGACAATGTAGGGTTTGATATAATAGCACAACTCTGGACTTCCATTGCTTTATTCCTATATTTTAACAAAAAATAAATAAATATACACAACGTTTTGATTGCTAGAGTATCCGCAAGCACTAGAGATCATTCAAGTCTAAGAAGAAATAACGAAGCTACTACAATGCTGTCTCAGGAACTCATTATTCCAAGAAAAAGACAGAATCTTTAGCCAGGACGACAGCCTTTCAATGGTTCGAATCTCAGGCAATAGAGAAAGCTAAATTTAAACCTAGGATATAACTTAGGTATGCAGACGATACGTTGATAATTTAGAACCACAGTGATCAACAACTTCTTGCACTACCTGAACAACATCAAACCACCCATCAAATTCACCATAGAAAACGAAAGGGGAGACTCGCTACCATTTTTAAACGTTCACGTGAAAAAAAACAATGGAAGGATCGAAACAACTGTTTGTAGAAAACCAACACATACTGACCAACATCTGAACCATGCATCTAATCACTCAACAACAACGCCGGGAACAAAGTAGCAAAGTCTCTATTCCACAGAGTCCACAGGTTATATAACACAGAAAAAGGATTTCAGGATGAAACATAACATAACATAATACAGTGTTTAAAACATCAACTACCATTAGATGTATGATCTTTGACACATGACCACAGACCAGTAAAGAGACCAAAAATTGCATCTACTAAGTCCCGTGTCATACGTAGGGGAAACTAGAAGACCTTTAAAAGTCAGATTGAATAAAGACAAAATTCATACGCAAAGAGGTGTTACGTGCATAAATTTAAATAATGCATTACCCTGTATATTGGTTTAATTAAAAATTACTTTTATATTTCTCGAAGCCATCTATCGGGTTCGTTGGTCTCTGCGTATTGAGTAGGCGATATCCGGCGAGATACCGGCATTTTGACTTTAACATCGTGCATGTGATAACCTATGTCTGCGTGAGTTAAAAATCGTTTTCTCAAATCATCCACGTGTTGGGACACGATGGAAAATAGAAGTCTTCTTAACTAACTAATTTATCCACGCAGAGTAAGTGGTTTTTGTTCTTTCTTTGATTAAAGGTAATTTTTATGTCTTTTCATTAGCGCCATGTGCTACCTCCTAAATATGGGTATTCTTATCGTAATCTAAAATCTTCAAGGGAAAATTATAATCGGAAGCTGTAGAGCTAAGAACGCTGCGATACAAGTGCAGAATTTCGATTCGGAGGCAATTAATACCTTGATGAATATCACCTTGTTCGGAAGATCCTAAGTACTGGATACGATTGAATTCTCTTCGGAGGCAATAAAATTAATACCACCGTCGACGAAAATTTAGTGTAACAGTATACGATAAGTGTCGGTTCGATTACTTTCCTTTAAATGTTTCTTTTACTTATAGTTTGTGAGTCGCTAGGTAGACACGATTATTTTCAGGAAGTTTAATTACAGGAAGCCAATAGGGAAAACGTTTTTCTGAAGGTAACCCTGAATTTGGTAAGTCACTTTTTACTTAATTATTCGTTGTCGCTACGGTGATACTCACGACTTATTATATTTACTAATCGTACGTTCGAATTGATTTGTTGCTTATTATTGTTACTCAACTAGTCTAAGTAAATGACTTATCGCTTGCTGATTATATCAACAGTCAATTATCATTATTAATGTTATTTACTGATGAAGATTTATATATGTTATGGTGGTTACACTTTTGTTTGACGTGTAGTGTAAGTTGCCGATCCTGCTGATATTCTATTTTCTATATTCTCTCTAGTACCTGTTATATTTGTACTCGGACTAAGATTATTCATTGTCATGCTATTCAAATTCTAATCTATTTATCTTTATAGAGTAATTAAAGTGCAATTGTTGTTAACGACTTAGTTTCTTTTTTTTCGTTTCTTTCAGCCTTACGAACCTTAAATTGAGTTACAAGTTTATACCGAGCGGGACAGAAGTGACTTTGGATAAGCTCTGGCGCCCTTAAACATATTTTCTGTATTATCTGTGAACCCCCCCTCTCCCCGACTATTGTGAGTTGGCCGTGCAGGTTCGTAAAATACCAAAAGCTTGTAACAGAGGGAAGATATCAAGATACGGCATCGTATTAGCACAAAAAAAATCAAAAAAGCAGAAGACATCAACAATAACAAAGAAGTCTTTAGCCAACCTACCATATGAAGTACCTACCCTAAAAATATTGTAGTCATTTATGCTCACCCATCTAAAAAAAAACTGGCGTGGTCACTGCTTCTGCTAAATAGTAAATACATGCATAATAAGTATAAAAATATTGTCAAAAAGCGGTCGAAACGTTAAGAATTAACTGATAAATTGTGTACATCTTTTATTAGTGCCGACATAGTGTGTACTGATGCTGTACTGTATATGTGTAAGGCGATACAAAGACTGAAACAGTTTGGTTTACTTATACTAACGTAAATAACCTCCCACCAAATACTTTTGCCTTGTCATTGGTGAGAGCGCTTAGTAACCTTTCAACCCGTAAGAAACGTAGCGTAGCTACTGATAAAACCACCCATGCCGATTAGTTTTTAAAGTGACGAAGATGGAACCAAGAAAGACCATAACCCGCAACGCCTGATCCAGAATGGACGGATGCAAACAGCGTCGATTCCCAGAATGGACGGCTGAATACCTAACTTGCCAACATGCAAGCGTGGCGTTTAATTTTCAACCCGAATTCAAAAAAGAGCCACAAGAAATAAAATGAAACATATTGAGGCTTTCGGAAATAAAGAGAAGAAGAGAACAAAGCATAGACTTAGATACAAGATATAGACTTTACTACTGAGAAAACGAAAACGTAACGTATAAAGGTATTGGATTTTTAGTTAAAAGACATTCCAAATCCCAGGTATTGCAATGTAAGCCTATGTCGGACAGAATGTCATAACAGAACTACACAGAACTAAATTGAGAATTGTCCAGGTTTCGGCGCCAACATCCACATCAGACGACAAAGAAATCGAAGTATTCTACGAAGACCAAACAACAACCATAGAAGAAGAAATAACAAAATCAACCGTTCTTATGCAAGAGTTCAATTCTAACAAGTAAGTAAAATACCTATACCAATACCTATAACGGCAAAATAACTTCTTCAAAAAGAAACCTAATCGGAAATGTCCATGGGAAATCACCAAATAGAACAAACAAAAACAAAATAGATTTGAAATGAAAGAGGTCTTTTTGAAAACGTTACAGTTTTAAATAGATTCATCACGGCTAGCAATCATCGAATGCAACAAACAAAAATTTACCTAAATAAAAAAACAAAACAAAATTCAATTCGCAAAGCGGACAACGCTTTATCAAAATCGATCACTCTCAGCAACTTAAAACGAAAAGTAAAAGTAAAAATGACCACCGACGTAATCCACTCCCGTAAGTATCTAATAGTTTAAAATTTCTCCATTAAATTTAGTCCGCAAACCAGCGGCATAGTAAAATATAATTACAACTACATTTTTTTTTAAAGTAATGACGCATAACAAGCACAAACAGGTTTAAATCTGAAAATTAGTTTGATAGAATACAGCTACACGAAACAAAAAATAGAACAAACAAAATATAAATAAAATAAACAGTAACCTAAAAAATAGCTTCTGAATGCCAAAATAAAAGCAACTAAAAAACCAAAGAGAAAAAGAGCAATATACGCGATATTAAAAAAAATAATGGAAGAAACAGAAAAGCTCTCAAGTAAAGGTAAAAACAAATTGGTTGCGTGTGCAGAAATGAATAAACAAAAAATTAAAAGTGACATGAAGAAGAAACAAAAATAGAGAACAAAGATAAAACAAAAGAAAAAATTACAAAATTCTACCTCTAAGAAAACACCAGATGCCAATACACAAGAGAGCTGATGATATAGAACAAGCTTTAAAACAAATAAGAAACAATAAAACAGCTGATATCCGAAATTCTGGTACAAATTTTAAAGCATGGCAAAACCGACTCTAAAAACTCTTTTCAATGAATGCTTCCTAAAATTTGTGAATCCTACTAGAACATATATATCTTAAGAAGCATCGTTTTCAATCAATGTATTCTTTCGGTTATAATATCAAACCTGAACGATTACTAAGGACAATCTGGAAAAGATTGTTAAAACACAAAGATCTGTAGAGAGAGAGAGAGAGCAATGTTGGAAGTATGGAAAAAGCGTATAATATCGACCATTGTAATTACAAATTTTTGTAATTGTCAAATCGACAAATGTAATGTATTATATAAAACATATCTCATTTTGATAACGGAAGAAATTGTTAAATTTAGAAATCGACCAAGCTGACATGCAAAAATTGCATTTCGTGCTTGCGACACCAATCAACAAAAAAACAAAGTAGTAACATCAACATAAATCGGACTCGATCAAACTTAAATAATAAAAAAACCCTAACAAACTACATTCAGAACTACGAAAAAACAAGATAACAAAAATAATGTAGAAGAAGAAACAACTTACTGTCTTCTTTGCGATGAGTCTTACAAAGAAAACTAAGTTATGTGCCAAACCTGCAAAAATAGGGCTCATAAAGCCTATGCAGATATCAGAGACGTAAATTATTATTACTGTGATAATTGTACCTCATAGTTAAGTACATTTCATACCTGTAAGGATTTCACGATCGGAATCTATACTAAGATGAAAACGTCTTCCGGATTGGGATCGTGTCATTGTTGTAACCACAGTTGTCAACGTTTTGTCTACTGCATCAAGACGCAAAATCTACCCATGACAAGGATTTGAATTCGGTTCCTCTTAATAAGTGTTTATCATCCCCTTATTTACAATTTAATAATAAGTTTTTAGTGCTGCTATGGGTTCTCCTCTATCGCCTGTTGCAGCTAACATTTTCATGGAATCTTTTGATACAGTTGCTTTGGATTCATCAATATTAAAACCTAAAGTATGGTTTAGGTATGTTGATAATCCGTTTATTGTTTGGTCTCATGGTCATTACAAATTGTCTAAGCTTTTTGATCATCTAAACAATCAACACCCAAATATCAAATTTACTACGGAAATTAAAACTAATGGTTGTCTCGCATTTCTCGCTGTTCTTGTGACTTATAAGCCCAACGGACTTCTGGGCCATTCTGTGTATGGCAAAGTTACCCGTACAAGCATATTCCTTCCTGCTTCGTCTCATCATCATCTTGCACAGAAACGTTCTGTTATTAAATCTTGGGTTTATTGCGTTAGACGCAGAACTCCGTCATTTAGAACCTTGATAAACAATGGTTATAACAAGCAACATATTCAAGCAGTTAATCGTCATTTACATCCATGTGCCTAAGAACATTTTTATTTCCGAATCCAGTCTGAAATTAACATTTTTACCCTATATACATACTTTTCCAGATCAAAAATAGGAAAACTTCTTTGTAAAAAAATTCTCAGGTTCTCCTAAAGACAAATTTCCTATACTTTCATTTCAAGGAATGTATCAATTTCCTTGTTCGTGTGGTTTAATCTACATTGGTAAAACCTGTTACGTGCCATTACCTATTAATTTTCTAAAAGTCGTAATTGTAATTAAATTTTACTACGCCGCTGGTTTGTGAACCCCATTAGATGGGATATTTTCAGATTATTCTATATTCACGGAAGGGGATTGCGTTGGTGGTCCGGTTTTTGTTCACTCCCTGTTCTAAGTCGCTGTGAGTGGTCGATTTTGATAAAGTTTCTGTCCGTTTAACTCGATTTCTCTGGAATAAAAAATTGTTTCTGTATACTGGCAGAATTAAAGCAATTTTCGAATTAGTAGCCACAGGAAAAATGGCGTCGGTCATGTTGCATTTTAGCAATTTTAAATTTTTTTAGCGAGTTTGGTAGTCGAGGTTAATTCAAGTGGCATTAAGCTGCAAAAAGAGTAATGTCCACAGAAATTATGTCGCATATTCAATGACCTCCAGAAACTGCGTTATTATTTAAGTCAAACGCATTGTTAATTTGGTTATACCGTACTAGTTATATTAGACTTTAGCTACTAAGCATTTATTTAAAGAACATAATTAATCATTTAATTTCAGTCAAAGTTATAAAACGCCTTCTACTTTATGTTATGCAATTGTTTTGAAAACGCTGAGTGTATTTCAATCAAGTTCCCTTTTTTTGTAAAAGTAGTCAAGGCCAGATTTTGGCAAACTCTGGTCGTAATGTAAGCTTACATACTTCGCAAGTCTCGGAAATAACTTTGAACGTACTTGCCATTAGCAACTTGCTTTAAAGAACTTTGGTGGGGTAAGTTTTCTAATTTTCACTTATTTAAACGTTAGTCTTAATCATTTTTTGTAATTACCAACTTGTTCGCGACTACATGTAAACATTAGTAGTTGATCGATTTTGCGTTATAAGTTTACGCTTTTACTTGTTATTAAATCTGCTAAAGTACTAGTACCCTTATCTCTGAGCCGAAGATCTTACCAGTACAAGAAATGGCGCCTTTTTTAATTATAGTTTTCTTAACTACGCCACTTAGCGAATACGCAGCTAGCCCTGGTGACGTGGTTGTTACCAACAGGACCCACTATAGCATAAAGTGGATTACCTAAGTCTGTAGTCGTTCTTAGTTAGATTGTCGTTTGCTTTCTCAAGTTCGTCGTTTTATTTTTTGTCTTTTCAGAGTTTAAAAAATGGTTTGGTTTACAGGTTGATTACCTAACTCTTTAGAAGTTCTTAGCTAGCTTTCGGTTGCTTGTTTATGTTTTTCGATTCCTCTGATGCCATGCCATCATCTTACAAAAGTAGGCGAAACTTTAGCAACTGCGGTTACAACAATGATACGGTCCCAATCCGGAAAACGTTCTCATCTTAGTACATTTCATATCTGTTCATTTGTTTTCTTCTTTATTTTTATGTTTAAAATGATGTTTCACTATTCTGAATGTATTTAACTAGTAAATAAAGTTTATATTAATACTAACCTTGTTTACGCAATGTTTAATTTATAAACTTTACGTAGTCTATATTACACATTTACATCATCTATATTACACCACTAGAGTCGATATTATTAAGAATAAATAAATTTTTAGTTTCACAATTATGATTTTAACTAGCCAAATGCTGACAGTATACTTAGGTAGCCCAAATGTGTTTGAACGCAGTAAACAGTGCATTTTTATACAATTTAGAATAATTATTTCTTAAGTGGTCCATATTACACGCTTTTCCCCTATGATTAGCTAACAGAAAAACAAATAAATGAAATAAAAATAAAGGAGAAGTACTGAACACTGGAGAATACGTTGCAAGATTAAAGTGAAGCTTTGAAAGACATAACGCAAGACAGAACGATGAAAGATAAAACACTACTCTCCAGAATTGGATACCATGGTTAGGAGACAGAACCAGAGCCTTAATTAAGATGTTGGATGGATATCAAGTAGACAAAAAAAATAAAATGTTAAAAAAAGCACTTCTGAAAGTTCGAAATCTTCTCCAACTGAGAAATGCCGATTATTACTCGAAGGGAAACTTTGATAAAAGCTGTAATATATTATACAAAAAATGTTAACATTATTAAAGAAGATGTTGATTAATTGAACCACGAAGAAGTAGAGACTATTGAAAAAACTCACATCGATTTAGAAAAAAAGAGAATTAGAGAGGATTTGGTATCCAAGCAAATTTGTCATGTGTAGCAGCGATCTTCAATATATTATAAGTTGGTAACAGTGATCAGCATCTGCTACTTTCTAATTTTAAATTTAAAAATACATGTGTTTTTATTCTGATAATTTTAACATTGACTAACGAAGAACTAAAACCCAATACGCTTATCTGATCTTAATACCAACTTTACATATTGCACACACAAAACTTACAACTTTCGATTTCACAAAGTTGCACTTTGTAACACTGTTTTTGGAAAAAATAGTTGCAGTAATTTTATATGCAAAATAGAAAAAAAAGACGCAATATAAATTCATATTTAAATGCATATTTTCATTCATATTTCAATTGTTTTTAGTACATAACTATACAAAGCTCTCTTTTCGATACATAAAACAATAGTACATAAATTCATTTTCTAGAAAAGACTGAAATCTGTTTTTACTATATATAATATATAACTCTATTTTACTTACGGCGACACTGCACACCTTGCTTAATACGATAAAAATTAGAAATATAACAAAAACATTTTTCATTATTAATTTATTGTATTTAAAACCCCCAAATTTTTTCTGTTACAAAAAATCCATCACAAATAGTCTGTAAAAAGAATTGTGACAAAATCAGTAGCACGATAGTTCAAAAATCAGAAATATTTTTAAGTGATTTAACAAACCACTAGCGTTTTTCGAAATAAACCGAAACGACTTTTATAAGTAAAATAAATATATTAAAAACGTGCACACAAAAGAGGTTTAAACAGAATATCGCAATATGTTCATAAATGAACAACATAAAAGTTGCATTTCGTTCTTTCATTTCAGCCTGCAATGCAGTATTCCTATTGCGTTTTTCATTATTCAGAAAGCTTCACCAACTATTATTAAGTTTTAGTTTACCCATTAAAGATATAAAATAATATCAATTTTTTTTAAACAAATTAAGTTGCAGTTTATGTTCTTGTACTTTATTCATAAAGGTAACTTAAAGAGTTTGTTAATTAGCAAAGTGTTTGTACTTTAATCAACGAGATACTCTAAAACACATGTTACATAAACATCGCATTGTTTCCGTTTTTAATTCTTTAAATAAAAAGGTTACAATTAAACTTGCAATAATTCACGCGTGTCTACGGCCAATTCTTCTCGCAGCGTTGCAGTTTTCTTTTTGGTAATTTATAGACGCTATATCAGAAAAACATTCATTCTCTTTACGTTCTATGTAATCCTATTATCGTGGTCTAAACTAATTGCCAATACTGCAAATAGAGCTTTTTGAAATGATAACCACAAATAGTAAAATGGCCGATCGTAAACGTCTTGTTCATTCTGACGCACTTGAAATTTACCCTCTTGAAAAGGAACTCTGCTTTTAAACCCTTGCATAAAATGGCAATTAACGCTAAAGTAAACAAACGCGAGTTCCTCGCACACATCCTTTCAAGATTTTAATTATATCGTCACGACAAATCTGTCAACAAATGTTTAAAACTTTCTATTACACATGCCAACTTTGAAACTAAATTAATCTAAACGCTCCGTCACATGAACATCAAACTTCAATAGTTTGACATGTAGTGTAATTTAAATTTACGTAACCACTACTTTCAATATATATGTATATCTAAAAAGCAGAAAGCAATTTGTTAATAATTAAATCCATTGTATGTTCATAAGGTGTATCGAATTTATAGATAACAGATTTATAAAAATATAAATGTTCGCACCCAATAAACATAAGTCAAATTTTATTTTACATTTTTATTCTTTTTTAAGATCGTCAATATTGCGTTTGACTTTAACGTATTGTTCTCTTGTTTACAAACGTAAAAAACATCGTTCGCCTCAACATTGAAGCGTTCCCAAAGTATTTGGTACCTTCCAAACGATTGTCAATGGAGATTGAATGTTCTAGATCCAGATAAAGTAAAAATATAAATTGAAGTTTAGTTTACTCAAAAGTGTTTAATGCGTGTGCTAGTAAAAATAAACAGTGTAGATAAATAAAAATGAAAATTATCCGCGGTGATTGTTTATAAATATCCAGTGATCATCATATTAAATTACTTGTAAGTTGTTTTTCTTAAATATCGATATGTTTTATGTGTGTTGATGGTTAGTTTATTAAAAATTAGTTATATTTATAATAATCGTATCTAAATTATGTGTACACAGTTTTAATAAATTCTTTACATCGGTATCCGGCGTCGGGACGCGATCTTAAATTGTAAGCAAACAAGTAATTTAATATCGCTCCATGATAAATTTCGTTTATCACTGCATGTAATTTAGACATTAAATAATAAAGAATCGTTTTTAATTTAAAAAAAAAGTGCTAAAAATAATAAAAAGTGAACAAACAATACCGACAAAGTAACTTGGTGGTTTTAAAGTCGCAGATTTAAGGCCAAAGTCTAGAGCTGATTAGTGTGTTTCTGAAACAGTAGATGGCGTTTGAAACAGCCCAAAAGTTTTTCCAAGATTAATAATAAACTGTTCATTTTTATGAAGTTTTAAAAACTGTTTTATATTTGTTGTTTTAGAGATCAGAGAGGATATTTTTCAAAATTTGATTTTGTAATGAAAATCGATATTTTTTTTTTGATAAGTAGGTTTTTTAAAGAGATATTTAAAATCGAAGGTATACAAGTAATAGATAATTATTTCTAGAATACAATCCATACTTTGTATTGCAAATTGAATAATATTTGCGAACAGCATTTTGATTTGAATATTTCTCTTTGATAAGTGCCGCGTTGCGACGCAGGACGCAGTCTGCGTTTGCGCAAGCGGCGGGTGCTAAGCAAGACCGCCCCGTAATCGTGAAACCTCAGGATTTTCTCTTAAATCACACGTTCTCATGATAAAGGTATTAAATCTCACAATTTTATAAATGAACTACATTTTTTATATTTTCTTAACAAAAACAAATATCAAAAATTGTCGTTTATAATGTGTTATATATGTAATGAGTACTTATACATGCGTGCATTACGTCATTACTACTTATTATCTTTATTATGTTTCACGAAACACAATATACCTTCAAACTTGCAACAACAAAACAAAGATAAATTCATTCATCAAGATTCAAACGAAACATTATCATGCCAACGCAACGATTTGAAAAAAACCGATTTGTATTTTCGTTTCTGGCAAAATCTTCTTCACTGTGTAAGGTATATTGTGCTTTTTTTCCGAGTGGAAAAATTTTTGAATTTATTACAATAAAATTATTTTTCTGAAAAAATGAAGTACGCTTTGCAGTTTAGCTGAAGAAAAATTTCTAAACCTTACTTTTTTAATTTAAAAAATGGATCCATCGAGTATGGTTGAAGTTTAATAAAAGGGTTCAAATCTTAAGTCATAACAACCATATTAACATTTAATTTATTTTCTTTGTTCTAATTAATTGGCGACATGTTTCGGCTTGTAAAAACAATTAAGCCATCTTCAGGCGTAGTAAAACTAGGTAAAAAACGTAATTACAAAACATTCAATTGATTAAAATTTACAAAAATTATAAAAATTTAAATTATGATAAATAACTTTAAACTTACTTGAATTAAGTAGTACATTTATCTAGTGTCAGGTAAGAATTATTGATTAACACGTTAAACAAGAACACTTCTTAACGAAAAGAGTGCACATAATTAATAAATAAAGTAAAATTATTACATGTTAACGTACAGACACACAAACAAAATGTGATATATAAAATACCTCTAAATATGACCCTGACTTAAGTATCGATATATGTATAATAATGTATTAAATTTTTAACAAAATTCGAACGTTAAAATTATGACCAAATTACTAAAAAACTCTTTTCGTTAAGAAGTGTTCTTGTTTAACGTGTTAATCAATAATTCTTACCTGACACTAGATAAATGTACTACTTAATTCAAGTAAGTTTAAAGTTATTTATCATAATTTAAATTTTTATAATTTTTTGTAAATTTTAATCAATTGAATGTTTTGTAATTACGTTTTTTACCTAGTTTTACTACGCCTGAAGATGGCTTAATTGTTTTTACAAGCCGAAACATGTCGCCAATTAATTAGAACAAAGAAAATAAATTAAATGTTAATATGGTTGTTATGACTTAAGATTTGAACCCTTTTACTTACTTTTTTAGTTTGAATGTCTTCCACACTCCAGTGATAATGTAGAATGAATTTTCCCCAAATAAATTTAAATAAAACTCAAGCTAAGAATCATCGTCTTAAAATCATCATGATAGAATCATTACAAAAGTTTTGTGGTTCAAAAAGTGAAGAAAAAGTCAAATCTACAATTTAGACGATCGAGGCCGTGTAAAGATATACAATAATTGTTTTATATTAATAATATAGTAATAAAAATTAATTTTTTTGTTAATTTAGTTTGAGTAAAAATTTTCCAGCTGTATTGCAGTCTGAATATTCGGCGATAAAAACATACGAGCAAAAGTCAGGAGAAAAAGTTATTCCATGCGGTTTATTTATCGATCTAGAATTTGGATTTCTTGCAGCTTGTCCTGATGGAATTTTTACCTCAAACAATGGTATAGTGGAAATAAAGTGCCCGAAGACTGCTGAGAATTTTAACATTCAAGAAGCAATAACAAATTTGAAACAATTTTGTTTGAAAAATGATTTTAAACTTAAAACCACTCACAATTATTATTATCAGATTCAGGGGAATTGCATATAACTGAAAAAGATTTTTGTGATTTTGTTGTGTGGACCAAAAAAGATATCTTAATTGAAAGAATTTATAAAGATGATAATTTTTGGAATTGTAAAATGAAGCCACAGCTCATCAGTTTTTATAAAAATAAATTGCTGCCGGAAATAATTGATCCGCGTCTATGTCGTAATATGGACATAAGGGAAAACTAAAATTTTGTTGGAGCTAACAAATATTTTTATAATAATTGTATACTTTACTTGTAAATAAAACATTAATGAAATATGACTGATTATTACACTCGAACATTCAACCAATGCAAAAAACGTGGAAATGCATATATTAGTAGCGGTAAACTTTGTCCATTTTTCGTTTTGTTTCTGTTGTCTCATATTGCAGGTGGTGTCAAGTTGCGAAAGCGGCTAGATGAAAAATAGAAATTAAAATTGATTTTTGATTGGTACCGGTAGGCATATACTAAAATTTAAAAATGTGTTTTTAATTGACAAAATGTGTAGAATAAAATGTATACCTTCAATTGTGAAAAAAATGTTTTTTTCCAAATTTTTGAAAACAAAAAATTGTAAAAAAATTTTTTTTTTGAAAAATAAGAAACATCCTCTCTTAACAATCACGTTCTTATTATAATACCATTTTTAAACTATATTTAAGCGGAAGGGTTTTTGAAATAACTTGGAAATACTTTTTCATGTCTTTTATCTCTCTCGCACACTTGGCAGTAGACTTTAGCCTTAAAAAGAAAAGTAGAAGAACGGGATCTAGAAAAAAATGGTACTAAAATTGTGTTACAACGGCTTCGCAAGAATTTGGAAAAAAACGAAATAGACGTTAATTTGTATTTGTTTGAAGTTCCCGAAGTATTGGATTTTGGTAGCCTATTTAGAAAAATCGATGACAATTCTCAGAAAATAGAAGAAACACTGTTCAATAATTCTCAAAAAATAGAAGAAAATACTAGAAAAATAAAAGAAAACTCTAGAAAAATGGAAGAAAACTCTTAGAAAATATAAGAAAAATTTAATTTAATAGAAGAAGATAAAATAAATAACTAGAAGATAAATTAAAACATAAATTAGGAAAAAATTCGAAAATTATAGAAGACAAACTAAAGAATGCAACTGCTTAAAGAAATAATTAAACTAATTATTACGACGAAGGAAGCGTCACGAGCAAAGGATTATTAATAGAGCATCGGAAAGAAACGACTAACAAGTTTATGGTTGTACCTTCAAATTTTGCTGGTAAAGTTCCATGGTCAACCTACCGCAAAAAGTTTGAACCGGTAGCTATAGCTAATGGTTGGAGCAATAACAGAAAGCGACGTCTTTAATAGTGACCTTACGTAGAGAAATAAAAAGTCGGATGACGCTTTAAACCATACCTTAAAGTTTTAAGCAGCAAAACAAGCGTCGCGTCGTGGCGATCATAAACTCCACTGTGCTCTAGAAGTACCCGCACAAACACAAGAAAACATCAAGGAAGTCCGACGTGTAATCCGCGAACAAACAGTTCGTAGAAGAAAAATGACGTGTTGGAAATTGCGGAAAAGTGACCAGCGTCCAGAAAAGTAAAACAAGTTGACTGAATGAAGCGAAAATCGACTTAAACGAGTCATGGCTCGAACATTACTATTCAAATGGCATCGTCTATAGAGCTGTAGCGCACTCTTTATATCGATAGCAAGATCAATGGACGAAGTATTCAGTTACTGGTTGAAACAAAAGCAGCGAAGACCATCATTCGTCTTTACATGTTATTGGAAAAAAAGACATCACCGGTAACGGTACGACTTCGAATGACAACGAGCGAAGAGGTACCTACTCACGAACAAGTAAAAGTAATCATTGGTTTGGGAAATAAAGTACTCAGCCATCGAGTACTAGTAGCCGACATTATTGAGTGAAGACGTGATCATGCCTAAAAGGACTGAAAGTGTGGTAATGGCACGTCTATATGGAAATCTCCAGGAAGGCTGCATTTGCGCTATTGAACCAATGGAAGGCAAACTGATGGAAAAGGGACTACTGGTTGGCAAAATATTAGTATGAGTGAAAAACCCGGATCAAGTAACATTGAGAAAAAAATACCGTGGTGAGCTAATGTACGCTAGTATCTCAAATTGTAAAATGCGTGA
Organism: Aquatica leii; assembly: GCA_035610365.1. Classification (NCBI taxonomy): domain Eukaryota; kingdom Metazoa; phylum Arthropoda; class Insecta; order Coleoptera; family Lampyridae; genus Aquatica; species Aquatica leii. Next base: position 196,831,589 of record CM069433.1, read on the forward strand.
ATTCTAATAAACAAACCACCTAGATGGTAATGGATTAATTTACGAAATCGACAAAGATTTACGCCATACCCAATCAAAAAGCAGCTACAAACGTTTTGGTAAAAGAGTTTCTCTATCGGTTGGGAGTACCGTTAAAATAGCATTCCAATCAAGGGCGCAATTTTGAGTCTATTGTTGTTGTTTTACAAAATTTGTTGGATGTTGGGAATTAAGAAAAATAGACAGACCGATCATATGTTTACAAAATCACAGGCCCCTGTGAAGTTTTGCAGCGTATTAATGACGTCATATACTGTATCAAAAAACCACTCAAAGGCAAACCAAAAGTAGTCCATATCGACCGTCCGCCCCGTATGGTGGCGATAACAACGTTACTCAAGACCAGGCCCAAATCAGAGTAATAACAAACAAAACTAAGAATTCAGTTGTTAAAATGGACTACGATAACTTTATAAGCATTTAAGAAAGTTCTGGAAAATTCTAGATTCCGAGTTACAACCGATAAGCAACAAGACCAGTTCCAAACACGAAAAAATTACATGTGACACTGTGTGAATGAAAACCTTGACATGTGCAGAGGAATTGCGATAGTATAAGAAGCAACCGGCGGTTGGCAAACTGTTACAAATACGTGATGTTCGACGCTCCATTTTCTATCTAGCCACCAAAAAGTACTCACGTGCCATAAACTGTTATACAAAAATCTGCGACAAACATTATGCAATCTCAAGAAAGAAATTGAGTTTCAAAACATTAAAAAGTTGGCGGTATCCAAGCTTTATTGCCGCTTTCTATGGGTGGCGCATCTAGTTTCTTTTACTGAGACAGAAGAGATAGAATGTTCTACATCTATATAAAGTAAGAACGTAAAAGGTATCCGAAGGGCGTTAAAGTTTAATCTAGTCAGAAATGTGAGGTGTTAAGAATACTGTGTCGGTCTAAATAAATAATAATGTCTAACGCGTGTGCCAGTGAAAACAAACAGTGTAGATAAACACAAGTAAAACTTATCCGTAGATATTGTTTATAAATATTCAGTGATAGTCGTAAATTACTTGTAAGTTATGTTTCTCAAATATCATTACACTTTTCTGTGTTTTTTTTAAGTTAGGTTTGTATAATATATTAAATAATGTGTAAATAGTTTAAATATAGTTTCAAAATGTGTTACAATAGAAAGAATATAATATGGAATTGTCTAAAACTACTAAAACTAATTATGAAATTAGTATAATAAGCATTGACTACCTACTATACGCAGAAGATGTAGTGCTAATAACATATAATCATAAAAAGATGAAGAAGTTGACGAAAACATGGATCAAAGCAATAGAAAATTTAAGAATGGAAGTTAATATAAAGAAATGTAAAATAATAATAAATAACAAGAAAAGAAAATATAGAAATATACGTTAAAGAAAAAAAGTAGAAAAAGTAACTGCATACAAATATTTAGGAAAGATAATAAAAGAAGATGGGAAGATAGAAGGAGATATAAACAACAAGATAAATGAGAGTTTAAAAGTTTTTTACGGGTTAAACAAGATAATTTTCAAGAACAAGACAAAAAACTAAAATAACAGTGTATGCGAATAAAACCTGGAAAAACAAAGATAGATAGAAAACGAAAAGAAGAAATAATACAAATGACGCAACGAGAAACAAGAAACAATAACCACAAAAATAGAAAGAAAGCAGCTGAATGATATAGCCACATAATACGAATGAATCAGAATCGATTGGTAAAAAAGATAGGCAAAGTAGGTAAAAAAGGAGAAGAAAGACCAGAAAAAGCTGTGTTGGGATGTTGATATCCGCTTTATTTTTTCGGTTAGTTTAAAATAAATAGTGGACTGTATTTCTTGATATATACATATATTACAGTTTATAATACATTTTCACTAACATTAATTTATTCGGTAATTGGATTTAGTTACCAGCAAGCCGAACTATGCTGGGAGACGCTACATTGGTGACTGTCGAAAAATATATATAAAATCGGTTATAAAAATTACATATTAAGAAAAATTCCACCACCTCTTGTTACAAAAACTAATTCTATTGGTTGTTAGTAATAACTTAAATTTTAAAGTGTGAGAAAGTTAGGGGTCGTTGAATGACTCCCGTTACGTATTTACAACTACTACGTGCCTTTACACAAAAAAAAAGGATTTTACAATAACTGCTTATAACTAAAATATTAAAATCTTAAATATACACTAAGACTTAAAATACACAACCGGTAAAGTACAAAGGTAGTACCGAACATGCCGCCCGCCTTGAAAGCACTGACTTTCAACATGTATAAGGTTTCACAAATGTCGATTACAAGCACTACACTAATTTGCTTCTATAGGAAGTGGACACATTTTGGTAACTGCGCGTTTAATTATGCCTTTCGCGGTTTTCACTGTCACTGCGCGTACAACGCCGTCACTACCGGGATGAGTAGCGATGATGCGTCCGAGATGCCACTGTAATGGTGGGATGTTATCTTCATGAAGTAACACAACAGTATTTAATTTTATGTTAGGATATTTTACTTTCCATTTTGATTTTTGTTGAAGTAAGTTTAAATATTTTCTTTTTCAACGTCCCAAAAAATGTTGTTGTAGTTGTTGTATTCTTTCTCAGCGGGACAAGCGATTTTTATTGATTATAGTAAGATCTGGTTCAACCGGTGTTACAAGTGGGTTTCCGATTAGGAAATGTCCAGGTAAGAACGTGAAAATCATTTGGGGATTCGGATATGGGAGTTATAGGTTTAGAGTTTAAGATGGCTTCAATTTGTACCAATAATGTGTACATTTCTTCGTATGTTATGGATGCATTACTAATGATTCGTTTTAAATAAAATTTGACAGACTTTATACCACGTTCCCACAATACCCCAAAATGCAGAGATCTAGGTGGAATAAAATGCCAAGCTATACAATCTAAACTTAACTCGTTCAAAACATTCTTTTTGAAATCGATACGATTTACAAACTTATAAATTTCCTTTAACTCCTTGTTAGCTCCTACAAAGTTAGTTGCATTGTCTGAGTACATATTTACACCATTCCCTTTCTAGCCATAAATCATTTAAGTGCCGCGAGAAAAATTGCAGAGGTAAGATCGATTACTAATTCAAGGCGAATGGCTTTGGTAGCTAAATAAATAAAAAGTGCAATAAAAGCTTTTGATTTTTTGCCTCTGCCACGATTCTGTTTGATAAATATTGGCCTCGCGTAATCTATGCCAGTATGAATAAAAGGACGAGACGGTTCTACGCGGTGGGCCGGTAAGTCACCCGTTATATGTTTAGCATGACTTGGGTTTGATTTAAAACATCGGATACATTTATGTATAACACCTCTAACAAGTGTTCGACCAGAAACGGGCCAAAATCTTTCTCGAATAATTGAAAGTGTTAATTGCGGACCTGCGTGAAAATATTTGTTGTGAATATGAGAAATTATTAATTTTGTTACAATATGATTAGGTAGAATAATAGGATGCTTTTGATCATAAGAGATGTTAGCATTGTTCAACCTGCCGCCAACTCTTAAATGTCCATCACTGCCTAAAAAAGGTGATAACGATAATAATTTACTTGTTTTATGAACAGGTTTGTTAGATTTAAGGTTTGAAATTTCTCTATTAAATTCGTTCGCTTGGATTGCTCTAATTATGACGTCGGTTGCTTGCTTAATCTCCTTATTGGATAAATTAACGTCGATTACTCTTTCTTTGATATTTTTACAGTTATTGATAAATCGAAGGCAATACGCTATAACACGTTGTAATTTGTTATAATTTGAATATTTAATGAATATATCATCTAGATTAGATTTTATGATTATGTGACAGAGTGACCTTTGTTCGGGTATTGATTCAAGGTTATTAAATTTTGAGATTGGTGCTGGCCGTGGCTGCAGCTCCTTTTTCAACCAATTTGGTCCTGTCCACCATAACGAATTATCTAAAAGTGATTCAGGTGTGGCACCTCGAGAGATTACGTCTGCGGGATTATATGTAGATTCAACATGATGCCAGTTTTCAATTTTTGTTAACGTTAATATTTCTGATACTCTGTTTGCCACAAACGTTTTCCACCTTTTGGAAGGAGCTGATAACCATGATAGAACAATGGTTGAATCAGTCCAGTTGTAGTGTTTGTCAATTTTTAAATTTAAAATTTTGGATACCTTATTTTTAAGGCGAGATAACAATAAAGCGCCGCATAATTCTAAACGCGGTAACGTTGTTGCTTTTAGAGGGGCTACCCGGGATTTAGAGCACAACAAATTTGTTGAATAATTGCCTAAATTGTCTTTAACACGTATATAAATGGAAGCACCAAAGGCAATTTCAGAAGCGTCGCAAAATGAATGCATTTCAGTGAATACGATAGTATTCGTGCTGATGACTCTTCTCGGTATTTTGAGTTTATTTAATTTGGATACCTGCTTGATATATTCACACCACAATGAGTGCAAATCTGTGGGCAATGACTCGTCCCACCCAATTTTTAATGACCACAACTTTTGGATAAGAATTTTAGCGGTAATTATGACAGGTGATATTAATCCAAGTGGATCAAATACTTGACATATTGTTGATAAGATAAATCGTTTAATTACTCGTTTGAAAGAATAACTATCTATGTTAACATTAAATTTAAAATTGTCTGAATCGGTATTCCACAATAACCCAAGAGTTTTAACTTCGTCGTTTACGTTAAAGTCTACAATGTTATTTAAATTTTGTGAATGTGATTGAAATAATTGTCGGTTATTACTTGCCCATTTACAAAGCTCAAAACCAGAACTAGATAATGCAGCAGTAATTTCGTTTTTAATTGAAAGAATTTCATCGATAGTATTTCCGCCTGTTAGTAGATCATCGACGTAAAAATCTCGCAACGCAATTTCGTATGCCTTTGGATGGGTGTGTTTAATGTCGATAACAGCTTGTTGTAAGCATCTAATAGCTAAAAATGAGGCTGATGCAGTGCCGTATGTTACAGTTGTCAATCGGTATGTTTGAATTGGTTCATTAATATCAAAACGCCAAAATATACGTTGGTAATCTCTATCGCTTTCGTCTATTTTTACCTGTCGATACATTTTAGTTACGTCGGCTGATAATGCATATTGATACGTTCGAAATCGAGTTAATAAAGAAAACAGATCTTGCTGAATGGTTGGCCCTACCATTAATATGTCGTTTAAACTGTGATTGTTGGTAGTTTTCATAGAGCCATCAAATACAACTCTAAGTTTGGTTGATAAGCTTGATTCTTTATAAACGGCATGGTGGGGTAAATAAAAAACATTTTTTGTGCTGTCGTCGTTTGGAATTAATTCCATGTGCCCTAACGATAAGTAATCTTGCATAAAACGAACGTAATTTTGTTTTAAATCATCGTTTTTTTGCATTTTTCGTTCTAAGCTATAAAATCGCTTTAAAGCTTGTTGTTTTGAATCCCCTAACAAACTATTATCCCGAACTGGTAATTTCACGGTAAATCGGCCATCAATATTACGTTTATAATTACGTAAAAAGAGTTGCTCGCACTCAGATTCTTCTGGTGTGTAATTATTATAGTTTAATTCCTCTAACTCCCAAAACTTTGCTAATTGGTTTTCTAATTGTAAAAAGTTACAAGAAACTTGATGAGTTTTTGAATTATTGATTGAACCGCCTATTATCCACCCAAAATGAGTTTTCTGTAAACAAATGTTGCTTGGATCTAATTTAATTTTTCCTATACATAAAAGGTCCCAGAATAATTCTGCACCTATTATCATATCAATTTCACCCGATACATTAAAATTTGGATCTGCAAGATTTATATTTTCTGGCATTTTTATGTTCAAAAGTGAAAACGTGTTGTTTGGTAAATTTTCAGTTAATTTTGGTAGTATTAAACATAAAATGTTTGTACTAAAAGCATTATAACAAGATTTTATTTTAACGTTTGTTACCTTGTTTGTTTTTGAAACTCTACTGTTTATGCCACTTATCGAAATATTGCGATTTTCATAAGACAAGCCTAGTTTGTTAAAACATTTTTCAGAAATTAAATTAGACTGAGATCCAACGTCTAATAAAACTCTGCACCTTTGTGGTAAACCTTTATGATCATAAATATAAATTACTGCTGTCGACAATATGACTTCTTTACTAATAGAATTAATTTTGCTCGAATGCGTTACAACAGCGGAAGTTGATGGAATTGGTTCATTATTGGTAGTAGTGTTTAGATTACTTTCTAAATGTAGCAAAGTGTTATGCATTTTTTGGCATTTTCGACAAGTTGATGCAAAACAATCTCGAGTTTGATGATTTGAACGAAGACAATTTATACATAATTTTAAGTTTTTTATCGTTTTAATACGATCATTCACTGATAAATTTAAAAATTGATTACATTGATTAATAAAATGCGAATTTTTGCAAAGTAAACATTGATTTGATGTATGAGCAAACGTATTTGTACGCATTGATTTGTTTAGGTTCGATTGGTTATTCTGAATTTTTGATTTTTGGTTGAGCGTGGAACTATTTTGATTAGAACTCATACTAAGTTTTTTATTGTAATCAAGTGCCTCTAATGTTTGACACCTGTTAATTAAAAAATCGGTTATATCGGTCATGTTAGGCAATTCAGATTTAATTGACGATTCCCAGTCCTTTCGGCTTAAATAATCTAGCTTAGTTGTTATAAGATAAATGATTAAAATATCCCAATTCTCGGTAGGTAACCCTAAAGTATTAAGAGCTTTAAGATGCTTATTTACATTGTCAAGTAAATCTCTAAGTGATGCGGAAGAGTCTTTGTTAACAATCGGTAGGTTGAATAATGCATTTACATGAGTTTGAACAATAATTCTTTTGTTTTCATAGCGTTGTTTTAATAACTGCCACGCGATTTCGTAATTTTGAGCGGACACAGTTAACGAACTTATAACGTGTATAGCATCGGAAGTTAAAGAAGATTTTAAGTAATGAAATTTTTGAATTTCACTTAAATGTGTTTTTTCGTGAATCATTGACTTAAAGCTGTCATAAAAAGACACCCAGTTTAAATAATCTCCATTAAATTTTGGTAAACTAATTTCAGGTAATTTTACCTCAGTTGAGTTATGATTATTATTAGCATTATGGTTATTAGTTGTTTGATCGTTTTGAAGTAGAGCAATTTGTTTTTTGAATAATGATTTAGTTTGAAAATAATCATTCATAAATGATTTTAATTCATTATTACTTTGTTCTAAATCAGTTTCCGACTGATTTGTTGCAATTTCAGCGTGAATCGCTTTAAACTCGTTTAGCAAAGGTTGTACATGTTCAAAACGGGTACATAATTCCTCGATATCAAATTTTGTTGAATCAAAATTGTCAACAAAATCTCGCAATATTGTTAATTCTGTCTTAACAGAATTTAGTTTGAAATTTAAAGATTTTAGCTTAGCCATTTTGAATAAGGTATAAAGTCGTATAGTTTATAATACAACACGCGATAACTTGATTTGGATATAACACGTAGAAATGTACACATATGATAAAAAAGATGTATAATAGGAAAAATATAGGATAACCCACTTACTTGATTGATTGTTGATATGTCGATAGACCTTGGTTAATTTTGCTGATTGGATCCGGTTCGATGTGGACCAAATGTTGGGATGTTGATATCCGCTTTATTTTTTCGGTTAGTTTAAAATAAATAGTGGACTGTATTTCTTGATATATACATATATTACAGTTTATAATACATTTTCACTAACATTAATTTATTCGGTAATTGGATTTAGTTACCAGCAAGCCGAACTATGCTGGGAGACGCTACATTGGTGACTGTCGAAAAATATATATAAAATCGGTTATAAAAATTACATATTAAGAAAAATTCCACCACCTCTTGTTACAAAAACTAATTCTATTGGTTGTTAGTAATAACTTAAATTTTAAAGTGTGAGAAAGTTAGGGGTCGTTGAATGACTCCCGTTACGTATTTACAACTACTACGTGCCTTTACACAAAAAAAAAGGATTTTACAATAACTGCTTATAACTAAAATATTAAAATCTTAAATATACACTAAGACTTAAAATACACAACCGGTAAAGTACAAAGGTAGTACCGAACAAGCTGGATGCAGAAAATAGAAGAAAAAAAAAACTTTAGCACTGGACCGAACAACTTGGAAAGTAGGAAGTATAAAAATATTAATCAAAACGTGTTTGTTTTTATTCATTATTAACGTTTCGTTATCCTCTGCCAGACACGTCCAAATAGCGTTTTAAAGATATTACATCTTTTAAAATACGTGATAGTTTTGCCATATTATGAATGTATAACATTTTACGTTAAATTTGTGACACATCTAAACAATTATTTGACGTTTTCTTAATGTCTTTTAATAACTCTTAACCAGAACGTGTTAATTCTGATTTAAGCTCGTGAATATTGCGTTTGAGCTTAACGTATAGTTCACGTGTCTATGTAAACGAGTAGTTACAAGAAGAATTACAGCCAGAGCTTGATGGATCTTTCTGTTACCAATTGTTTTTGTACTGTTTCTTTTTTATTTTATTATAAAAATTTTGTTTTGTTTATTTTAGACAGAAGGTGCTAACGTTTGTTTCTATCTATTCTCATAAATGATTTTGTTACATTTTAACTGTCGTTTAGACAACTTTGCAAACGTAGTCGCATGGGAATAGGTTTCTCGTAAGGTAGTCAAGTGTTTAGCCGTAACACGGCCCAGTCTTGGTTTGATTTTCGGCGGAATGCAAACCATTTCTTATGTTGATCAAATATGGTGCGTGTAACTAGCGGTAGAACGCAAAGGATCGGTAAGGGATACAATTTTTTGTCATCCATGAACCTTATGGATACGTTTCTTTTAGAGAATTCTTCTGCACGCATCACATTTAAACCATTAAAAGGGCAACGGAAACATATTTTTCAAACTACTTCTTTGAAGATAGCTTTGGAGGTTAATTGATTCACACGTGGTTGCATTTCGCAAATTTCTTATTTCTTTTACCTTCTGTTTGTTACCCCCATGCGCATCTAATTACGAGGTTGTTGCCGTTGGGGTTGGCAATCATTCAAACCGTAACCGTAACAAAAACGGTATGATTCTTAATCAAAAAAGTGATGCTAACACCGAGGGATACTTTTCTGTGTAATATCTTGTTGTAAGGCATTTATTACTTACGTACGGCGTACTTAAGCGTAGCATTTATCAGAGTTCGCCTTTAACAAGTTGAAGTTTGTTGGGTAAATAAACACTCTGTGTGCTAGTTCGACTCACAACCATCTACTTCAGTTAAACCTACTATTATTAAAAGTATGTTATAGTCTAGTCCACAATTGCCATTTTTTCGAATTTGGGCTCCCCTTCTTCGAAAATTATGATCAAGGTGTCATTTGATGCGTAATTGCATCTAGAAACTTTTTGAAAAAACCCAGTTCCACTCAAAATTATAAGTTATACAAAATTTTGTAAAAAAAGGGGTTTCGATTTTTGAAAACATCTCAACTATCGGAAATAAAAAATATTCTTAAAGAGCAGGAAACTTACTAACAAAATGTCCTACCGCTCGGAACCATACGACCAATGTTTATAATTTTAACTAAGCGGCAAAAATAGGGTGTTTAAATGGTATATGAACTTTTTCGTTTATTAATATTCATATTTAATGGGTTAAAAAAAATTTTAAGTGAGCGAATTCACGGGCACGCACGAATGCCAAATCACCCGTTTTATCCTTATTATCGCAGCTTAATTAAAATTATAAATATTGGTAGCAGAGTTGCTAGAGAGACTTGTTTTAAGAAATTTTAAGAAACCTTTTTTTTCCGATATCTGTAATAGTATACGAGATATTTACAAAAAACGAAACCGCTTTTTTTGCTAATTGACTTGGATTTTTCCAAAAATTTCTAGATGCAATTATGCATCGAATGACGACATTTAGTTTCTTTGGAGGTTTATAGTAGGTTACTTATAAGATCTGGGTGGATGTAAAAATCGTTTTAATTTGGGTGTAAATTATAATTTAATGCTATCAACTAAAGATAAGAAAAATTTACTAAATTACGAATTTGTTTTTATTTGGTTTTTTTTCGCTTTCTAATATAAATCGTGTAATTGTATAAACTCAACATTGTATGCTTTTGTTTTTATATACACGGATTTGAGTCAATGACACTAACAACAACATACTTTCAGCATTAAGCTATTTTAGTATCATACTAATAAAACGTAATAATTTAGATACCAATCGAGTATATTAAAGTTTGGTGACCATGTATTGATTATGTATGTCTGTTTTTCATTTAAATTTTAGTAACATTCCCGTTTAAGAAATTACAGTTGCTTAAACTTATCTACTAATGTTTTTGACTCTATCGGCCTTTTGAACATATAAACCCTTTGAAGTAAAGATCGTAGTCGTTTATAGAGGAAGTGACCTGGAGTTAACTCTCATCAACTATTTGAAGCGTAATTCACCTAAAGGAACGGTAATATTATTACTTGAATACACGAATGTTTATTACCATTTTCGTTTCAATTAAAAAGTACTTTAGCTTATGTAATGTGGTATTAGTTTCAGTCGAAAAATTCAAATTTAAAGAATAAAAAGAATTTGTTTAAGTGAAAGAAAAAGGAATACTTAGTTATACACGCCCAAAACCGAATCGATAAATGTCATCTAAAAAAAGAAAGTGTTAGTTTGGAAAATCGGGAAAAACTTAATAAATGCGCCCTCTTTAGGAACTGTTCGTTACTTTTTGTGTAAAACCACACCTCTTTCAGAAATTGTCGTTGAAAACAGCACCGCTTTCAGAGCTTTCAGTGCTTCAGCTTGCCGAAGGGTATCGCGGCCGCAGTATATTCTATTGGCATTCGCGCAGTTGCCTAAACTCGAGAGAGAAACGACAATTTTGCTCGCTTTTCAATTCACTTTTCGATTACCCTCATTATTCATGCATGGTACAATACGTTTTGTTCGAGCACGTCTATGGAAATCAAAGTAAACTTTATTATACACTCTTAATTTCTATTAAAAAACTTTTATTCTAACCTAATCCTAAATTTAGTAAATCTTTGGTAGTTGTTAATTTCATTTTAAACAAGTTCTTCAGAAATTGTTCTAAAGAAACCATCTTTCAGCAATTTTTCTAGCTGCAACCACTAACCTAACACAAAACGTATATAAGTTAAAAGGTTTATTAGAAAAATTTTATGAAAGAAATTTTTGGTAAAGTAGTAAAGTTTGACCCATTCCAAAAATGTACATCACAGGTTCTTTATAGCTACACATTTTTTTTAAGTGAAAAGTTCTGAGGCGAACAAGATAAATTTTGTGAATTGTGGTTCTATTCTTTTAAACAATGCATTTTGTCATTATAATTTATATTTTTATTATCTAATAATAAACATAACTTTACTGTGTAGAAATCGCTAACATTTAAATAAGTGCTTTATCAATTTAAAAAAGAAAGAAACCATGCTAAAATATCTAACCTTCTGCAAATACAAAATCGAATCAAAATATCAAGTTTGTGCTAGTTTGCGGATACTTTAAGCGGACGTCGGCAACTATAAAATATTTCAAGGGCTAAAAAAATTGAATTTTACCATAAATATCTTTTACGATATAACAGTACCACAACAAATCAGAGTAAAAAAAACATTACAATTTAATCGAGAAAGCTTCTACAGCCGGTATCTATACTACGATTAAAACGTCTTCGTGGTTGTAACCGTGCGAATGTTTTAACCGAAGTTGCTAACGTTTGGCTCACTTTCGTAAGAGGTTACATCAGAGCGTGAAATAAAAAACTTAAAGAAGTAAACTATAATCTAACAAAGAATCACTACAAAGGTGAACCAAGCCAGATTCTAAACTACATAGAATTTGTTGCTGTATTTATAGAAGTATCGTACCAGTAACAAACGGAAACCAAAAAGGGGATAGTTCAAAACCGTCACGATTGAAGTGTGTTTGATGATTTCTATGGTTTCTCGGACTTCCCTACTGCGTTATCAAAATCTATATTGTAGCCTGTAGTAAAATAATGTTCAGCATCAGCAAACTAAGAAATCTTTTTTTTATACAACGATTATGTTCTAAAATACGCGTGATGACGGAACGACAAGTTTCGCCAATGTACCAGGTGTTCGAATAAAGACACGAAAACGCAGCTGTATCTCGGCAATAGTAAGGCCTAGAAAGTTGGAAAAAAATCTTTAAAAAAAATATATTATTGTGTTTAGTATATATGTGTATTTCTGGCTCTTGTTTGTTTGTCTCGACTATTTAACTAATAGCTGGGTTGCTTTCGTAACTAGGACCTCAGTACCCACTGAGTCAGTTAACTTTGCGCTTAATTTGGGGATGTTTATTGATATCTTTAATTATAAACTGGTTGCTTGATAAACCTAATTATATAATGGTCTGGTATTTACCTTCAGTTAAAAGACCGAAAGGGGTTCTTTGCCTGTTCTTCCCCTCTTACTGCGGGTAGGCAAAATTTCGGTCCAAATTTAACAAGTTCTACATGAATTAAAAAACTATGATTCATTTTTTTACTGTGTGTTTTATTTAACCAACTACAGACTTCTAACATATGGAGATTAAGCAGTGTATAACGAACAGAATACACCGTAGTAGAGAGGGGAGTTAGCTTGAGAATCACAGCCACAGCGCGATGTCGCTGATTTTTTGTTCGCCAGTTTTAGTTTTCAAACGTGAGTGGGTTACATCACAATATTTTTTCTTATCTGTCACAATAAGGGAGACAAAAGCCAATGCATTTTTCAGAATTTACATCCTGAACCATTCAACCTATTTGAATGTTTTTAATGTTTTAATTTAATTATAACAAGTACAAATAAATATCATAAAGCAAAATGATACCATATCAATCAAGCTTTTGCCCACTTTATTTATAAGGATTTTTTTCCAAGCCCCTAGGCCTTACTATTGTCGAGACACAGCTGGTCCGTATCCTTATGCGGACACCCGGTATACTAAACCACATAAACAAGGAATTTAGTATACAGCTTAAAATAAAACTATATGAAATTTGTCCTTCAGAGAAGAAAAAAATTAAGAGATTTTTAATGCCGCGTTGAATATGAGTTTAATACCATTTTTAGAAAACAGATTCCCTAATTGATCTGTGAATGTAAGGTAAAAATGCCAATTTCGGATTAAAATCGGAAGTAGAATTGTCTTTGAGTACGGAAATATAGACGACTACCTGAATAAGGTTCTAGTAAGATAAAGGAGTTTCCAGTCTAGATTCTTAGATTGGCAAACAGAAAAAGTGCGATAATCCAAAAATTCAATAACAGAACGTTTCAATGCCGGATGATGAGCATAAAGATAGCTGGCCGTGTATGTGGATTTGCGATAAACAGAATGGCCTAAAAGTCCGTCGAGTTTAAGTGTCACAAAAACGTCGTAAAATTCTTTTTGATTTCCATAGTAAATTTTATATCAGAATGTTAGTTGTTTATATAATCAAGAAACCTAGACAATTCCTGACGACCATGAGACCAAACAATAACGGTGAGATCAAGATACCTAAACCAAACTTTAAGTTTGTCTATGGACTTTAGGAGGCAAGTCGACGTTTAGTTTAAGAAAATAGATTAGAAGGTTTGATGGTTTTGCTGACCGCGCGTTCAATTTTTGAAATAGGATTTTGAGTGAAAGAAGCTTTCATATCCTTTGGAAGTACAGAATGTATTTTCTCAACTTAATCAGTTTTCTTCAAAATGACAGGAACGTTTTCTTCGTCGACTGGAAGAACAATGATATCGTGGTTCCTATAAAGACTTTTCAAAGCTAACTCTTTCTACTTAGAAGGGTTAGGTTTAGAAACTTTAAATGATTTAATAATGTTGCGAGTTTGAATACGAATGGAATCTGAGATGTGGCGGAAAAGATGTTTTATAGAGACTCAACAGCACATAAAATGTCTTTTTTAGGAATGTGTTTAGGAGCAACAGCGACATTGAAACCTTTGGATAGTACAGGTTCCTGTTCTGAAGTAAAAGTCAAAGTTTCTGATTTTGTAATTCCAACTAGTAGCGGCCTGGTCCATAAGGGTTTTAAAATGCGAGGCCTCCAGACGTTCATTAAAACAAAAACACAAAACAAATTATTATGAATTAAAATATTTAAACATTTTTATAAGACATAAGTTAGACTGCTAGTCAGTAACGTTGTCAAAAAAATTTCAATCATCCGGAGATAGAGAGTTCGCTAACTCAAGATAAAAGTAAAAAAGTTGTTTAGATATCGTGTCGGCTGGTTTGCTTAATCCATTCGCATATCAACGCTAGACTAGCACGGTGAAGAACGTTTTTAAAAAACGCGTTTGAACGTGAAATTTGATTTTGAGAAGTTTAGGAATGATGTGATCACGACAACGACTAAGAAAAATTAAAGTGCACAAACGTTTGATGAGTTTGTGACGGAAATAAAAAAATACAAAAGTTTTAAAAGATATATTTTCCCCGTAGAGATTTTTAATGCAACCGCGAAGGCTTCCACGGCCGAAGTCTATACTAAGATTAGAACGTCTTCCAGGTTTGAACCGTGTTGATGTTGTAACCAAAAATGCCAACGTTTCGCACAGTTTCGTAAAAGGATTCATCAAGGCGTAAAAGAAATCAAAAAATTAAAAAAGTAAACGATAATCTAACAAAGAATCACTACAAGGTTAAGTCACGTATATGAAGTTTATAATGTACCTCTACAGAGTCTGATCACTTTCCAACTCAAACAAAAAAAAAAGAAAAAAACGATAACTTAGAAATAACTGTAATATTGTAATAATCTATTTAAAAAAACTAACCAAAATAAAATTCAAATTCAAAACCACAGCGCATCTATGTACTTATTCTAGTGTACTATAAATTCTACACTACAGTTCCACGTAGTTCTCAATTCTCAATCGATTCTTTAAATTTTGAATCGTTTAGTAAAAAAATCGGCCATAAAAAAATTTTAACTTCCATGATATGGAGCCTTGCATATTTCTGTTTGTTTTAGTTGCACATGACATAAGACCCTATATTTATTTTGTGTTTATGTTTGTTTGTTGATATATTCGACTACAGAGTATAGGTGCAACATAAAAGATTTTTTTGCTACGATCTTGCTCTCAAACATAATGTTTGGCAAATGTGGTATTTTTGCTCTAACTTGATATAAATAAAACTGAATAAATATAATATTTTATCTGTGCTTTGTTATTTATTTAACCTACCACAACCCTTCTAAAGATAATGAGCACTGTATACGTAACTTAATACAAAGTAGAAAAGAGACTTATAGCTTATGATAGTTACAGTCACATCGAGATGTCGCTGTGCGCTTTTAGTTGCGGGTTTTAGTTTTCAAACGTACGAATTCGTTACATCATAATATTTAATTCTATATTTCCTGTTTTAAATAAATTAAGGTCACAATTTACGTTCGTAAAAATACTTAACAAACTTTCTGATTTAGAAAAAAAAAATTTTTTTTATAGTTTAGAACCCTTGATAGAGTAAAGCTCCAAATACCAGACACTCAATAACAAACTCTACTTTTATTGTTTAGTTGTTTGTTAATAAACAATAAAAAATAATAATCGTATTTTTTTATCTGTACTTGACAAGCAATTGTGCAATTGCAATGAAGTATTGATTGTTAAAAGCGTCCATAACAAATTGTTTCAGTATTGAAAAATCCGACAAAACCAAATCCTTTTAAAAAATAGCCTACTGCCGATTTTATTTGTAAAACTTTTCATTCCAGTTTATAAATGACAATAATTGTTCAATTTGTTCAAAACCGTTTCGTATTTGAGAAAAAGCATTCTAGTGTCGAAAATTTGAAAAAAAAACTTTAGTGTGGATCAGTAAGTAAATGTTTGTCATCAATAACAAACACGCCCACTCGCAAATTGATTGTAAAACGTACGAAGCAAATCTATAAAATAACAGAACGCGACGCTCGGTAGATGGCGATACAGTCATTAAACGTGAAAATTTTTAAACCTAAGTATTTTGAAAAAATAAAGTTTGAAGTATCGTTAGCACACGCTTTAAGAAAATCTACCGAGCTTTGCTCTTAAATAACCAATAAAACTTTTATACGTCTGAACGTGCCTAACAATAAATCATTCTTAATTTGGCCACAACTCCAATTATTCTTTGTATATGAAATTGTTGAAATACTTATAGTTTTTTGTTATTAAAAATTTAAGTTGTTGTTTCTGAAATAATGAAGTAATAAAAAATTTGAATCTACCAATTTACAAGTTAATATACAAATTACGAATCTACAGTTGTTGTGACGTTAAGTCGATAACGTCTGGAATTAACTGCAAAATATATCTTACTAAACGTCAAGTAATTTTCAATCCTCGATAACTAAAATTACTTGAAGTTTTCCACTCGGTAAATAAATCGTGTGTTGATTACGGTCGTTTTCCGCCCGAGCTTTACATGTACGCAATTGTTAGCGCGAAACGTAACACCCTTGCGTGTTCATAAACAATATTACTTCCATAATCATTTGTCCGAACAATACGATAACAAAATAAATTTTAAAAAAGCACGATAAGACTAATAAGGAAACTCGTAAAATTTTTGCTAACGATATTTTTAAAAAAGTCAATAAGAAAAAACAAATAAAAGTGTAGCATCAAAGAATTGCAAATCAAGTCCCAAACAAAGCATTTTCTTCATTTTATTCATATTTTCTTTATTCTCGAAAAAAACAAATAATTCGAAAATAAAATTGATTATTTTATTCAAACTATTTTCGTGAATTATTTGTTGTTTATACAGGATTTTTTTATTTGTTTAGGTACGACTGCTATGAAACCAAGAAGATAAAGATTAGACAAAAGTGGAAACTTTAGACTGGCTGTTCATAGCTACATCTACTCTTTGCGTTCATTGCCGTTCAAGTTTCATTTTTCTGATATAAGTTTTATATACAGAGTGAGTTACGACTATTCCCTCGGTCTGTTGTGCCGAAACGATAGAAGATATAAACTTAATTTTTTACGGAGATATGTAAAGTGTTAAGAAATTTCATTTTAAATTATTTTCAATTATATCAAGTGCTTTAGAAAATTGTAACATATTGAAACGTTCGCCTAGTTGTTTTCAGCTTTGAGAGCGTTCACGAAGTTATTCTTCACTTCTAGAACGTTTGGGAAGGATGTAGAACATTCTCAGGATAGATAACAAAAATATATAAAAACGGTTTAAAGTGAGTATAGGCAGTTATTTCGAAGTCGGAAGTGTTAAGAAGATGTTTAAATAATTAAGTGATTATATAACGGAATATAAACGTACGTGCCTTTAATGTAAACAAGTGTCAATTTTAATATAAACAGAAGTTATCCGCAAGCATTATCTTTTGAGTGATTGGAATATATAAATTAGTGTGTTTTTCTTAAATATCGTTAGATTTAATTAGTTCGTGTAGTTATAAACGTGTAAATATTTTTTGTATACCTAAATAAATTAGTTTTAAAATCGTTACAATATGTTACAGTTTTCTAAAGCTGTATAGGTGAAAATAATTTAATAGGTTAATTTTTTTTTCCTAACGCTTTGGCACAAGAGACCGAGAGAATAGTGGTAACTCACCCTGTAGAAATCTAGAACTGATGCTTCCTTTCTTCTTCTTATTATGTTTACATTCATGCCATCTCAAATTTTGTTGTTTCTAACTCTATATGCACAGTTGCCGCTTTGACAGCATAATGGGAAAACGTGATATATACGCATAAAGTTTAATTTTTAATCCGTTTTTGCACCGGTAAACATTTCTTCACTTGATTAATACCAAAATATATTAAAAAAAACGTTGTTTAAATATTCCTTGGAGCTTTTAACTAATGCTATAAAAGCAGTAAGCAAAAGTAACACAAGTATTAGAAAAGCAAACAGAACATTTAGATACAAAGATCAACTTTACAGAAGAATACAAAACGATTCTAGACAAACGGTTAGAGATCCAGTATTTATCAAAAATCAGGAAGCAAAGATAGTAAAAGAATTGGTAGATTTATCTAGATGCGGCTTCCGCTAGAGGAAATCTGAATTTTTAAATACACTAGAAAAAATCGTAGCCGATAATAAGAGACAGACTCCATTCACAAATCCGTTTTCTAAAAACACATCCAGAATTATCACTTTGTGAACCCGAAGAATTGACGAGAGCTATCATAATAGAACAATACAACAAACAGTGATCTTTTGATTTAAAATGATATCTGAAAGAAACAAATAACACAGATATTTGTCTGACCCAGATAGAATTTTGAATGGAGATGAAAGTGGGTTTAGCTTATGTCCCAAAAAAGAAAAAGTGTTGAGTCTTAAAGGTGGCAGAAATATTTGGAAATTAGGAGAGCAAATGATAAAGAAAATATTACTACACTTTTTGTCTTTGTCGCTCGTGATAAAACAGCAGTTTCATGTGTGGTCTACAAATATATTCGAATACCTAATGCAATTTTAGAAAGTAGTAATCCATGATGAATGGATGGATATATGTCACGTTTTCTGCGAATACGTGTCCACTCAGTTGCTTCTGTGGTTAAAGTCGCAAAACATCACATTTCTAGTAATTTCTTCGTGAATAGCCATAAATCGTATTTAACTATTGAGTTAAGCCAATTGTGATGTACATGATATTATATTGTACAGCTTGCTTCCCAACACGACCCACATGATGATGATGCACCCGACAGACGTTGGCGTTTTACAACCATTAAAAAGCACGTGGATGGAAATAGTTCATGAATGGCAAAGAAAAACAGAAAACTAAGCTGTTAAAGACTATTCTTGAAAAGCTTTCTTTATTTATAATTGAAATTTTTGTTAAGTGTCATTACTTATTAATTTTCTAAAAATCGTAATTGTAATTAGATTTGCAGACCCCACTGGATCGGATAATTTCAGATTATTTGATACTTACGGGAAAGAATTGCGTCGGTAGCACTTTTTACTTTCACTTTCCTGTTTTAAGTCGATGTGAGTAGTCGATTTTAATAAGACGCCTGTCCGCTTAATGGTAAGTAATTTTTCTTTCTATCTAATTTTCATCGTTGGTTATTTCTATTACGCTTTTAGCGATTTCATTGAAATGATGTATTGTTTCTGTATACCGTAAAACGGGGCTAAATTGACTTTACGGGTAACTTTGACAGTTTTTGGGGCTACTTTAACAAAGCGCCAAAATGCGGCAAAACAATCGCGCAATGCAACTCACGTGACTTTATGTAGTGTGTGACGAGTGCGGGGAGTAATTAGCTTTTCGATTACCCGTCTCACCGACCAGTGCGAACGTGTTTATTGTTGCTGTATGTAGCGAGGTGCGTAAATACACCTTAAAACATTTTTCTATACAGTTCTCGTAGTTTATGATATTGTTTACGTTAAGTTTAGGTAGGTAGAACCTATTTAATTGTTGTAATACACTTTTTTTATTTTGTTATGTTAATCTTGTGTTTATTTGTAGATATTTATATCTAACAATGGTTAGAACTTATCAAAGAAAAATAGGTGGCCGAACCTATAAAAATTATAGTGATAAAGACCCTGCAAGAGTCGTTGCAAAAATTAGAGCAGGTAGACTTACCCAGGCTGCTGCTGCCAAGAAGTACAAAATCAACAGAACCACCATTCTTAACAAGATATATCACAGGCATGATGGGAAGCCTGGTCACCCCACTAGTTTAACGCCTCAAAATGAAATATTACTTGCCGATACCTTCACTGTTTTAACCAATTGGGGGTTTTCTTTGGCAAAGACTGATGTCCGAACCATCGTTCAAATTTTTGTAAATAAGGAGGGTCGAGTTATAAAGCAGTGGAAAGATAACTTGCCGGGCTATGACTTTGTGAATGAGTTTGCAGCTCGGAATAACCTCACGCAGAGACTGGCGACAAATATCAAGGCTTCAAGAGCATCAGTGGGTCCTAACAAGATCAAAGAGTTTTTTTGTGAATTTAAAGCCAGTTTTGGAGGAGACACGTCCAACTCTTATTTATAATTATGATGAGACAAACATTACAGACGACCCAGGGGCGATAAAAGTATTAGTACCTCGAGGGCACAAACGCGTCGAAAGAGTCCAGGAACATTCAAAATCATCAGTAAGCATCATGTTCTGTGGTACCGCTGAAGGAAAATTGATTTCTCCCATGGTTGTGTACAAATCCAAGCATCTTTATGAGAACTGGACAGAAAGTGGACCACCTGGAACAATTTATAGAAACAGTAGTAGCGGCTGGTTTGACATGAATTTGTTTGAGGTATGGTTTTTTAAAATTTTGCTACCGCATATCCAGGAACACAGACAAGAAAATGAAAAAACTATTGTCATTGGTGATAATCTCGCTTCGCATTTTTCCCCTGAAGTCATCCAGACTGCAGTAGGAAGCAACATTCATTTTACAAATCTGCCCCCAAACTCGACCCACATATTGCAACCTCTGGACGTCGGTGTCTATGGTCCTTTAAAGAAGCAATGGAGGAAGGTTCTGGACAATTGGAGAAAAGAATCAAGAATTCGGGGCCTCATTTCAAAACCACAGTTACCCATGCTTCTGAAGAGATTAATAGATGCATTGCATGCTCCCAATATAACCAAGAATCTCGACATCTCATTCAGAACAACGGGCCTTTACCCATTCGACCCTGAAGCTGTCTGGAAAAAGCTTCCAGGAGATCAAATCGAAGAAACTGGACGTGTTCTCGATAGTAGTCTGCTGGTGTTTTTAAGAGAGTCAAGGTGCTACAATTCAGAAAGAATTCGACACAAAAGAGGAAAGAAAGTCTGTCATAAACCCGGCACACAGATCACTGTAACAAGCCAAGATGTCCCATCAATCAATCATGCCTCAGACATAGACAACGATATTTCAGTAGTTGAGACTGTCCTAGCAATAGAGGTTGACCCAAGTTTTGAACCAGGCCCATCAACTTCTTCTACACCTCCCGCGAAAGACTAGACATCTTCCGATGAAGATGTTTCCTTGAGTAAATTGGTCCGTCAGAAGAAGGGCAAAAGGAAATTGAGTGCTTTGGGCCGCCAGAAGAAGGGCAACAATGAAAACAAAAAGGACAACGACCTCTGTTACATCTGTAAGTGTGACTTCCGGTTCTACCATTATGCCGCAGACTGGATATGTTGCATCACCTGCAAAAAATGGGTCTGCGGTATGGGTAATAAAGGTTCCACTAATCCTGCCTACGAGTGTATGGTGTGCGAGGATACAGACTAATTATTTTTTTTTCTTTTCTTGAAATTTATCGTTTAAGTTTATTATAAATGTGCCTTAAGTATGTGATACCTTAATCTAAGATGTTTCCTTAATAAAAGTTAAAATTGACCCAAATAAATCTATACGCAAAACATAAAACCTTATAAATGTTGTCAAAGTAACCCTAAAGACTTGTATCTTTGCTATAACCTACATTTCAACGTTATGTCAAAGAAACCCAACACTCGAGGTTTCTTTGACACCTTTTCAAAAAAATATATATATTTTTGTGTGGGGGGTGAAGGAAATATTTTGTTATTCATTTGTTGACCAAAGGTCACATTGTTCTATTGGAGCAAAAAAAAGATAACATTTTGACCATTAAAAAAAGTTACCAACAAAAAACTACAAAAACCTGTATAAAGTAACCCAGTTTTACGGTACTGGCGGGATTAAGGCAATTTTCGATTTAGTTGGCCTTCAAAGATAAAATAGCGTCGGCAATGTTTGTAATTTATAATTCTTATAGCGAGTTTGGTTGAGTCGAGGTAAATACTATTCAAGTGTCATAAAGAGTCCGAAAATGACGTCTAAAATCTGTGTTATTCGAATGTTATTCGAGTCGAACGTTGCACAGCTGTGGATACCGTCAAGTATTCGTTGATGGCGGCAGATGACTCGCACCTCGCTATAGTTTTACTTTCTATTATTTTGTACATAAATTTCATAATTGTATTCAATTTTCTATCTATTTATTAAACCTTAAGCATTGTTAATGTGATTATACCGTACTACTTATATCAAGAATTTAATTGAAGATTATATCTACTAAATTATTTACTTCCAGTGGCAGTTATAAAACGCTTTTAGCTTTAATTTAATTTAATAAATATGAATTACATGCAAACAAGAAAAATATTGAGTCTAAGACATACCTATAACATTCAACAAATGAATGACAGCAGAACATATAAGGCTGATAAACAGGAACCTCTAGTTTCCATAAATGAAAAAAATCTTACGTTGCAAGAAAACAAAAAGAAAAAAATTCTCGGAAATGTGTGATTGTGATGACTTAGTGAACCAAAGAATAAGACCTAAATTGTTTAGTTTATCCTACACCCTTTACTTCAAGAGAAAAAAATTTTGTAGAACCTCAGCTAGTAGGTATCTCTTTCCCGAAGTACAGGAAATATTTAAAAATAGATCGACAAACGTCAACACTAGAAAAAACGTACAAAATAAAACTAGAAACACAAATAAACAAAAATATTAATGCGGTCAAAATACTTAGAAAAACCAAAGAGCGTTACTGGGAATGTGAAGAAGTGTTGAACAGTGATATGGATGAAAAAGATGCAGGCACATTGGGTGTGACAACTGTCCTAAGCGGTACCATTTGAAATGTACTAGGTTATCAGATAGATCATTATCCGAATTATACCAAGAGTATTTTAAATGTAGTTCGTGCCAGTGATACGTTATGGAGTCCTATTATAGAATGTTTTTGTTTGTTTTTTGTATATTACTGAAATAGTACAGTCAATAATAAAAACTCGATTACAGACCCCATACAGTTTCAGGTAAACTACGTATTGTCTATTATACCAACCTAATTTAATCTTATTTAAACAATTCAATGTTTCTATTGTCTCAATTTTTTATATATTAAGTGTACATGTAATAAGTTTAAAAATGTATGAATTATTATCATTAAATAATTGTGTAACCTAAGTCAAACATAGCACGCCGATCTTTGGTATAGCTTTGGCAATAAGTCTCCTAAATAGCCGACAATTGGCACATTTACCCTATAAAAAAACTACATTGTAGGACAACATCTGTATGTTTCAATAAAAACAACTCATAAAAATTTTATATATTATTATACTGAATATTTATGAACATTGACTAGCTCAAAAACGGTTGAGTTGTTTGTTACCCAAAATTTCTTCATTGGTTATAAGTAGCTATTCGACAGTTTTTAAACACATTATACATAAAAATAAAATATATTAGTACCATCATTCGCAATTTCTCTGAAACATCAAAACATCTTCAAATTTTCCAATTTTCTCCTAATCACCTTCAACACGTAATAATACCAATAAACACATACGTACTTTTTTATGTATTTTTCGTCACATTTATCTGAATATTTCTGTTTTTAACACGGTAATCAAATCTTGTAATCATTCCGAATTAAACGATTTTTCACATTAATTTAAAAACTAATAATACTATCGAAAATTGCCGTGTAAAACGTAACAAAATGAGGATAAATAAAATCTTAGTCTTAGAAAAATATTTAACGCGTCTCGTTTTACTGTCCCTTGATGCACGTATAAAAAAAGATGCTATAAACATTTTATTGAGGTTCTATTAGTGATCCATTCTGATCGTAAATTTTTGTTTCAATACTTCGTAAAGCATATATATCTTATAGAAACGAACAAATGTATGCGTTTACTCAAATGAATTCCTTATTAAGGGTCGTCACAGGAATAATAAACAAAAATCGAAAAATTGTAATGGTACAAATAATAATAGATTCAAGTACATTAATATGGTTCGGTTACTGTCATTATTCCGAAACTCTGCATAACGAAAATCTGGATTCGTTCGCCTTCTAAGTTTAGCAATTAAAACAGAAATCTGAGAAGGCTTTACTTGGTTATATTTCAACACGAAACGTGCTGGTAATAAATCAATTTTGGGTTTGTACGTTTTATCTTAAATACGAAATGAAACATTAATTCATCTTAGGGGACGCTTATTTTGAACATAACTAATATTTTTTGCGTGCAATTATTTTGGACGTAAGTACTCCTAATTAATTACTGTCCACTACTTATTTCTTTGCCCAAAAAATTTCAAATTAGTCAGTCTAGCCAAAAATCACGTTCTTGCTACTAAATTTCATTATAAATTTTATAAAAATTAATATCTAAAAATGTCCATTATAAGACGGCAAATATAAAATTAATTTAAATAAATCAAATTAAAGTTCGAGTCAAGTAAAGTGTTTACAGTTTCGAACAAATTATTGAAAATACGTTTATTGACGTTTTAAATTTAATGTACTGGAAAAAAAAACAATCAAACCGTCAATTGTAAAGAATATAATTGTAAATTGTTTTACAAGAGATTGATAATGTCGACGGCAAATAATCAACTGCGACTTCAATAAACATCAAATTGATTTAAATTTGTTGACAAATAAAATGTTTAGTTTAAAAAATTATATAATCAGCTCGATTTTGTACCTTTAAATCGAATTGATATTCTGTAATTGTTGATTTGACTCCTACCATTATCACAAATACCAAATTTGGCGCAATAAAAGTCGTACATTACGATTGTACAATGTTTCGATTCCATTTGTCAAAAGTTATAGAATATAGCTGAATTATGTGTATATTCGGATAAAACTAAGAAAATAAAAACAGTGTGCAAAGCTTCTAAAACAACATTGATGAATAGAAAAAATTCAAATAAAAGCGTTTGGTAAATATTACAGCGTATTTTGTATAGACCGACAAACTGCTAACAATGAACGTTCATAAAAAAATACGTAGAAACCAAATGCCATGTTGAGTAACAGAAAAAATTTGGCAACGTCTAACACACGCTTTAATCCTGTTTTAAAAACTGCAATACATCTTTTTAAGATGGGAAACCAATAGTACACCAAGATTTCGAAAACTTTATCTTAAAAAAATTGATTGGAAGTTAGGGGTCGAAGTAAGTAGACATGGGCACCTCTTTTGAATTCGTTTTTTCTTCTGGAACAAACTCAATGTTTGTTGTTTCACCAACGGCTTCCCGGCTCACAAGGTAGATGTTTTTTCCCGAACTAATTGCGCTATTACTTTGGTTTATGTCTTCAATCAAAAACTTGTTAAATCTTTGTGGTAGGGGTACTTTAAAATCATCATATTACACAAGCCCTTGCTCCCCAAATTTACCATCGATTTTACTAAAGCATTTAATTTTGTACTCCTCATTTATTGATAGGCTTTTTGCACTCACATAAAAAACCAAATAAGACGTCTCTTTCAAGTTTTCAAAAATGATTCCATCTTATTTTTTTATACTTGTTAAGACAAATGAGAGTTATTAAAAAACTAATATTAAATCAGAAATCTTACTTTTATATACCCACAAGAACATCCCCATACGATCTTCCGCGACTGATCTATATCCGAGCATAACCATTGGCATAACCAAAACGAAACGACTCCTACAATATTTTACGATTCCCCACCAATAATATGATGTACCCCGACTCACCAAATCCAAATGTAACTCGACATTACCGAATCGAAACGATCCCAACGAAATTCTACGATCTCTTACCGATCTTAGCCGAGTGAGCCAGGATCCACACTATATAACTACTCACGAGAAAGAGTAAAGTATAAACTTGTAGGATGTAATCATGTATTCGCTTGTCTTTTGTTGTTGCCTACTGTTTTTATAACGTATATTATAAATAATCGTATACTATATACACTATATAAGTATAAGCGTATGTGTAACTAATCTATTAGTGACGTGTGTAACGTTATATAAAATAATAAGCTTTCGTTTATCTTATAATAGTCCAGTCAACGAGTAATAGCGAAGGCTTCCACAGCCGGAATCTATACTAACATTAGAATTTCTTCCGGGTTTGGACCGTGTCATATTTGCAACCGAAGCTGCCAACGTTTCGCCCACTTTTGTAAGGGGCTTCATCAGGGCGTGAGATAAATCGCAAAACTCAAACAAGCAATCGAAATCTAACTAAGAACTTCTCAAAAGTTAGGTTATCCACTTGTAAAACAAGCCATAACCTAAACTATGAAAAGGTAAGAAAGAAAACAATAACCTGAAAAAGCAAACGAAAATCTAACAAAGAACCACTACCGAGTTAGGTAATCAACTTGTGAACCAAGCCATATTCTAAACTCCGTAGAAGTGACTTAAGAAGAAATAGTCTCCGTGTTTAAAGGAAAAGGATCGTCACGGATGATTAAGCTCGACCCTGATTGGGTTACGGTTGTTAGGGGGCGTGTTTTTGATAAATGACTAATAACCGGGAACCAAAGAGGAGATAGTTCGAAACCATGATCGCGATTGAAGTTATTGGGGTGTTTGATGATTTCCATGCTTTCTCGGAATTTCCTGTTGAAAAAGAATGGAGATTTGGCAATCAACGAAACATTATCGAAATCTATCTAGTGACCTGTAGTAAAATGATGTTCAGCGACCGCAGACTTGGAAGTATACCTTTTCCTTATACAACGATCATGTTCTGAAATGCGAGTAATGACGGAACGACCGGTTTCACCAATGTAGACTAAACCACAAGAACAGGGAATTTGGTATACACCTTGAGATGAAAGTGTAGGAAGTTTGTCTTTGGGAGAAGGAAGAATCTGAGAGATTTTGCCTGTCCAGTTGAATATGGGTTTAATACCATTCTTACGAAGGAGTTTCCCTATTTGATCTGTAACCTTGTGAATGTAGGGTAAAAAGGCCAATTTCGGGTGGATTCGGGAGTAGAAATGTCCTTAGGTAATCGATTACGTGGATGTAAACGACGATTAATAACTCTATGAATATCTCGCTTTACATAACCATTGTTCACTAAGGTTCTAGTAAGATGACGGAGTTCTGAGTCTAGATTCTCAGGTTGGCAAATAGAAAAGGCACGATGGACCAAAGATTCAATAACAGAACGTTTCTGTGCAGGATGATGATGAGACGAAGCATGAAGGTATCTGTCCGTATGGGTTGGTTTGCGATAAACAGAATGGCCTAAAAGTCCGTCGGGCTTACGAGTCACAAGAGCGTCAAGAAATGGAAGAGAACCATTGCTTTCGATTTCCATAGTAAATTTGATATCTAAGTGTTGATTGTTAAGATGATCAAGAAACTTAGACAATTCAAGATGACCATGAGACCAAACAATAAACGTGTCGTCAACATATCTAAACCACACTTTAGGTTTTAATATTGATGATTCCAAAGCAACCGTTTCAAAGGATTCCATAAAAATGTTAGTTACAACAGGTGATAAAGGAGAACCCATAGCAGCACCAGAAACTTGTTCGTAAAACTTATTAGCCAATTAGAAGTAAGTAGATGATATACATTTATCAATAAGAAGAAACAAACTCAAATCCTTGCCATGTTGAGACATAATCTGTTCGATGATAATAAGCGAATTCTTAATATGAATTTTGGTAAAGGTGAAGTAACATCAAAACTCACAAGAAGATCTTAGGGTTTAAATTTTATAGTTTCTAAACGTTGAATAAAATGCTGAAAGGAATGTTAGAAGAGGTTTTACCAGTAAGTTTGCAACGAATGTTGGACAAGAACTTGGCTAGCTTGTAAGTAGGAGATTGGATAGTACTAACGATAGGTCGAAAAGGAATACCTTGTTTGTGAATTTTGGGAAGTCCGTATAGACGAGGTGGTTTAGAATCTGATGGGGTAAGTCGACGTTTAGTTTCAGGAGGTAGATTGGAAGATTTGATGATTTGGCTAACCTCGCGTTCAATCCTCGAAGTGGGGTTATGGGTTAGAAGAGCGTAAGTTTCCTCAGACAAAATAGAATTGATTTTCGTAACATAATCAATATGGTTCAACTACAGTAGCGTTGCCTTTGTCGGCTGGAAGATCAATAATATCAGGGTTCTTACGAAGACTTTTTAGAGCTGAATCTTCCGACTTAGAAATGTTGGATTTAGGAATTTTAGATGATTCAAGGATTTTGCCAGTGTTAATACGAATGGGATCTGAGATGTGGCGAGGAAGATGTCTTATAGAAGACTCAACAGCACATAGAATATCTTCTTTGGGAATACGTTTGGGAGCAACCGCAAAATTCAAACCCTTAGAGAGCACCGATTCCTGTTCTGAAGTGAGAACCAAACTAGATAAATTGACAACCGTCTTTACTGAGTTAGTAGTAGAAAAAACTTTACGTTTTTTGGATTCCAATAATTGAAACTTTTTGAGATGACCTTCAGTGGTTAGTCGTAGAGTGGTATCAGATTGCTGGTAAGTAATGTTGTCAAAGAATTTCCAATCATCCGGGGATAGAGTGTTGGACAACTTAAGATGAAGATAAAAGAGTTGTTTCGAAATGGTGTCTAACTCTCGCCTAGTTTGCTTAATCCGTTCGCGTATCAACGCTAGACTAGCACGGTGTAGGATGTTTTTAGATGAACGTGTCTGAATGTGGAACTTAATTTTGAGGAATGCAGGAATGATGTTGTGGTCACGACAGCGACTAAGAAAGGTTAAATTGCACAAAAGTTTGAAGAGTTTGTGGCGAAGTTTGGAAAATACGGAGGTTTTAGAACAAAATTTTCTCCCCGTAGAGATTGTTAATGTAATAGCGAAGGTTTCCACGGCCGGAATCTATACTAACTAACCGGTTTCACCAATGTAGACTAAACCACTAGAACAGGGAATTTGTGGAACATTGGTGAAACCGGACGTTCCGTCATTACTCGCATTTTAGAACATGATCGTTGTATAAGGAAAAGGTATACTTCCAAGTCTGCGGTCGCTGAACATCATTTTACTACAGGTCACAAGATAGATTTCGATAATGTTTCGTTGATTGCCAAATCTCCATTCTTTTTCAACAGGAAATTCCGAGAAAGCATAGAAATCATCAAACACCCCAATAACTTCAATCGCGATCATGGTTTCGAACTATCCCCTCTTTGGTTCCCGGTTATTAGTCATTTATCAAAAACACGCCCCCTAACAACCGTAACCCCAATCAGGGTCGAGCTTAATCATCCGTGACGATCCTTTTCCTTTAAATACGGAGACTATTTCTTCTTAGGTCACTTCTACGGAGTTTAGAATCTGGCTTGGTTCACAAGTTGATTACCTAACTCGGTAGTGGTTCTTTGTGAGATTTTCGTTTGCTTTTTCAGGTTATCGTTTTCTTTCTTACCTTTTCATAGTTTAGGTTATGGCTTGTTTTACAAGTGGATAACCTAACTTTTGAAAAGTTCTTAGTTAGATTTCGATTGCTTGTTTGAGTTTTGCGATTTATCTCACGCCCCTTACGAAAGTGGACGAAACGTTGGCAGCTTCGGTTGCAAATATGACACGGTCCAAACCCGGAAGACATTCTAATGTTAGTACAGTCAACGAGTACTCAAAAGAGAGGTGTAGAATGCATGAAATATGCGAGGGTATTCGACTTTAGGGCTTCGTTAGAAGTAGTTAGTAGATAAACATACTAAAAGTCCCCGCAATTGAAAGGTGAGCATAGGGCGGGAGGAGAGATCAAAGATCTTATTTTTGGGTTTTTTGATTATATCTTGTAAATGGTAAACTCTAAAAAAATATGTTTTAAATATAAATAAAATATAATAATTAAAGATTTTCGAGACAAACTAGAATTGGTCATTCCTTCTCATAGTAAAGTATTTTTCATTGACCAACTTCTTGTACTCCTCTGGTGTCAACAGAGTAGAGAAGCTCTCCATATCCATACAACAAAATTTGACATAAGGAAAGTGTCCGTCAGCTTGAAAAAATAGGGTATAATTCGGTTACAGCAATTCATGTGAGCAAAGAAATTGCCAGACCTCTCTGAATTGATGTACTCATTTATCAAATTCGCCATTTTGAAGTAATGGATACATAGCATTGCAATGATTCCATTGTTGCTAATTCTTTCCATCGCGATTCCAAATTTAATAGCTACTGATTCCAGTAATATGTATTGGTTCAAAGAATTTAATGATAAAGGCACGGAATGGTCATCTGATATAAAGGTGTTTACGCATGTCAGTTTTTCTTCCTAAAGTTTGACTTCGTCTAATAACATGTTTGGCAAGGTATTTTCAACAAGAAAATAACCCGGTATTGCCTGGCAAAAACATATTTATTCAGCATTTTGTCTCCCAATAATGAAGCATAAATAGTGCATATAACTTTTTTTAAACCTATCATAAGGTACTCTGCACACCCCAAAAATGACAATAGTAGATGAAAGCCATCGAGACTTACAAACACAACTTGACTGCTCAGAGTGGATGTATTTGTGGCAGCTTTCCAGTACAGAAGTTGATCAAAACTTACGAATACATGTTTTTGATGTATTTCGTCTCACAACTTACGTGCATATTCTGATAGGAAGAACATTTATAAAAGGAATAGTAATAACTCGAATCTTTTCACTTGGCTGTCTTCTTGTTATACGATGCAAGTACTCTTGTATAAAAGAATTGCAACACCTTGATTTTTGGTAAGACCCCAATTGATGTTATTTAGTACAGGATGTGGTGGTTCTTCTGGTATATCAATGGGTGTCACAATTGTAAACCTCTTTTTATCGCTGTGTATGTTTCTAGCACACTAATACCGAGCATTCCAGTTTTAGCAGACATCGGCATCCTGTTTAATCTCGGTATTTTTGAACCTCTTTTAACTTGTTTTTTAAAGTGACACGTTAGTTATTGGTTCCACAAGGTAAAAGTTTAAAAAAAAGTAAAGTTTACCAAAAAAAACCTATCTTACATAATCTATGACCAATTAAAAACTGTGACGGGAATTGCTGGAATACAAGAACTGAATGAAAGACTAAAAGTTTCAAAGGAGTTATGAATTCTGTGAAACCTGAGGAAGATAGATAAACGCGTACAGCAATATTTATTAATAAATTTTCTTATTTCGTAATTTAACGAACATTTTTAGTACCGTAGCTACAGTTGCATCCGTATCACTTTCAAAAAGTCCATGCACTTCTTCCTAAAAACTTTGCACAGAGCATGTAATTTTCTAACTGGGTTTTAGATCGGCACAGAAACAATGCAAATTTCACTAGTTCAGTTCTCTTTCCGGACCAAGTTGGATTTTCTAAAAACGGCGTGTAGGCCGGAATAATCAGGCAACATTTAATTGAACCAATTGTACTGCCAAGAAATTTAACTAAAAAACTGAAATTTCGTAAAAACGATTTACCAGAACTTTTAGAACATCTGACCTAAATCCGTTAAATTTGTTTGTGGGGCTTCTTAAAAACCCTAGTTTATGCTAATCCAATAGACAATCAAGAAAACTTATTAGAAATGATTAATTTGCATTGTCGCGAAATAAAGACTAATGTTGAGACATTGTCTAACAATCTTCAATTCTTAGAGCTAGAGCATGCAAAAGAATAGAAGAAGCTTATGTTGAACCGACATACAAAATTATTCAATAAAAACCATAGTAAACAAAAATATTTTTTTTAGTAAACGGTTTATTTTATCGATGTCGATCAAGAATATCTTCTTTTTAAGTTTAACACAATATCAATATTATGTCTTTATCGTACAGTGTGTACAAAAAATCGCATTTCTGTCTATAAGAGCTAACCCGTCCCTTACAAACTAAATGAGCTGAATAAAAAAAATTATCTTAAAGAGATTTACCTAGTAACCATCACACCATGATATTAAAAAATTATTAAATTACATATAGTACCTCAAGAGTTATTTAAAAACAAACAATTTCCAGAGGCGTTCGTTATGAGCCCGTATCTCTTCCGTAGGAAAAATTATTTTTATGTGTCCTATCTGAATCCGAAAGTTTGTCCACATATTAGGTATATTTAATATTCGAGCTTAACACTAAAATAAAAAAATACAAACAGAATAAACATTCTCAGCATATCATTTTTGAATAAAATTGATAACAGTATATTTGTTGAGTTAACAAACTTAATCAGAATCAATTGCTGACAATTAAAAGTACATTGAAATAATCAACAATCTTATTAATACTGTCAAAATTATCTGAAAATGTACAAATCATCACAAGTAAGGCAACGTGTTTTACTAAGTAAATCTATAAAAACAATAACTCGATACAAATACTCAAATATAAAAAAAACGTAAATTTATATCAAAAGTAAATGTTTATACGACTATAAATGTACTTTAAAAATACCAGCTAAAAGTTATTTCACCCGCATCTGCTTATTTATGTAAATATTTGAAAGAAAAAGTTTCGTCGTAACGCTTGAGAAGTAAACGAACTATAAAGTTAACTAAATGACATTTTCCTAAACTCTTTTAGGGAAAAAAACAATATTGAATTACTTCAATATTTATTGCAGGTCCTAAGACTAAAAAATAAAATATCAACCTAAAGATATAATTAAAATTTAAATTTATTGGAATATCCAAAAATTAAAAAATAATAAGACGGGCAAAGATTGCAATAAAAACCTTTAGCGACTATTTTTTCAGTACGCGATACATAATTAAAAAATATTTTAATGCAAAAGTTTTAAACGTACCTTAATAATTGACTCAAGATTAATTAACATTCTTTCATAAGTAAGTTAGATCTCAAAACTGAGTTTTTAAGTAAATTTTTTTTACGATGACCATGGCAAAGCATATAAGTATGAACAATAACAGCATTTTTTTTTGTAACTGGAAAATACTGAAAATAAATGCAAAAAAATTAAAAATACACGCTCAGGGATATGCTGTTCTCTCAACAATGACATGGTAAACCCTGCCAAAACTTAATCGAGTTAAAACTCTAACGAACGATGGGAAAGTTTAAACCAAATAACCTGAAGACTAAAACCGTATAGCAAACGATCTTTGTATCATAACAAAAACATGTTTTTTAAATCTTAGTCACTCTTAGTGCTGAATCAAACCACAAATAGAGGTTTTTGGCGTAATGTGGAACAGGTAATCTCACATTATTAATAAGCACTGATATCTTATCAACGTTAAAATTCCTTATTAGCGGCATGCCAAATAGCATAACTGAACATTTGTTTGCATTAATAGTTAAGTCATGTTTATTTGAGAATTTAATAAGACTACACATACACTTATTTATACAATTATTTGCAGTAATGATGTACTTTGGGTTAAAAGCATGAAACAGTTGAGAATCATCAGCATAAAAATGAGAATTACAATACTTTAACGATTTATTAAATTGCGAAGATATTATATATATATATATGTATACATATAACAATGGACCTAAAATTGATCCTTGGGAAACACCAGTAATTACATGTAATGGATGAGACTTTTCCTGTTTAAGAATTACACACTGAGAGCGATTATTGATTGTCAAA
This sequence comes from Aquatica leii, assembly GCA_035610365.1. Taxonomy (NCBI): domain Eukaryota; kingdom Metazoa; phylum Arthropoda; class Insecta; order Coleoptera; family Lampyridae; genus Aquatica; species Aquatica leii. Next base: position 196,865,014 of record CM069433.1, read on the forward strand.
ACCAACGTAGTGTAATATTGATAATAATAAATTGATGATTAATGGTATCAAATCCGCTAGAGAAATCTATTAAGATTAACATACAAAGCTGGTTATTGTCAATAGCTTTTAAAATATAATCAGATACATTTAAAAGTGCAGTAGTACAACTATAGCCAGGTCGAAAATCAGATTACGTCTGAGGAAGAATATTATTGTCCATAAGATAATTATAAATTTGCTTTGACACATTTTTTTCTAACACTTTGGATAAACATATAAAAATTAATACTTGAGACGCTCGACCGATACGACAACATCCACGCCGAGAAGAAACCGAATAAGTAATTACGGATATAGTACTAGTAAAAAAGTAAGATAAATCAACAAGGTTTCGTGTAGATTACAGACAGCTTAACGAAATTGCAAAACAAGCAATTACCTTTTACTGAGAATTCACGATACTCTAGACACTCTGCTAGAAACCCAGTAGTTTTCCATTTTGGCATTAAAAAGTGGTTACTGGTAGGTAGAATTGAAACCCGAGGACCGTAGCACAACCTTTACAATTGGAACTAGTTTATGACAGCTTACTGTTATACTCTTCAGCTTGTGAAACACTCCTGCGACGTTTGAGCGTTGAATGGAGACAATTTTGCGATCATTACACTGGTCTGCAAAAAAATATTATTTATCAAGCCCTGGTGATTCTTATGTAAAATGACGTCCTGAATCCAAATATGTCTTCCGTTTTCTTCCATCACCCACCATTTTCGAGGGAGCCCCAAATCTCTAATTTTACCACTTTACCACATAAATTAATTATAATTCATTTATCGAACGATAATAATAATTATAATAATCATTATAATAATAAATATATAGACATGAATTTAATTTAAATGGGAAAAAGAACTATTTTAGCTATAAACAGTAATAAATAAAAAGATATTCATCGTTACTTGGTGCTTGCTTTCCTTTTATACCCTGAGGTACAGCTCTCTCGTTTTAAAAACGAGCAGTACTCCGCCAACATGCTTGCATTCCACTTCCCTGAAAATCTCTTCTCCAGCTTAGCGATGTCTTGATGGAACCGTTCCCCGTGTTCATCCGAGACTGCTCCTAAATTTTCAGGGAAAAAGTTCCGATGCGAGTGAAGGAAGTGAACTTTAAGAGATATGTTACATCCTATGTCCTTGTACGCTAAAAGCAGTTCCACGACGTGAGCGAGATAATCTTCACTTTTGTGGTTACTCAGGAAGTTCTTACAAACGTTTTGAAATGCAAGCCAAGCTTGTTTTTCTTTTCGATTTAGGTGTTCAATAAGATCGAATCTTGGAAGAGTTGTCTAATCTGGGGACCAACAAAAACGCCTTCTTTGATTTTAGCTTTGCTAAGACGAGGAAATTTAGTTTTCAAAAATTGAAATGCGCCACCTGTTTTGTCCACTGCTTTCACAAACTGCTTGATCAATCCAAGTTTGATGTGTAAAGGTGGTAAGTAAATATTTTTCTTCGGAACCAAAGGATTGTGGGCGACATTTTTCTGACCAGGAATAAGATTTTCTCGCAGAGGCCAGTCCCATACGATGTAATGTTTATCTCGGGCTCGGCTATCCCATTCACAAAGGAAGCAGCAATATTTTGTGAATCCTGATTGCAGGGCCGTGAGTAGAGCAACAACTTTTAAGTCAGCGCAAAGTTTCCACTTATAATCATGATAACTAATTTTATCAAAGATTCTGAAGATGTTTTCGTACGTTTCCTTCATATCAACAGAGTATGCAACTGGAACTGATGAAAAGTTATCCCCATTTGCTAACACGACAACTTTTAAGCTTGTTTTTGATGAGTCTATAAACAGTCTCCATTTGTATGGGTCACATGGCATCTGTAGCTCTGTCATCAATAAATTTGCATTAGGGCAGAACACTAAACCTTTATCTTTAGGGTTGCTTGTCTAGTCCTGTAAGAACCCCTTTACTCCCTTTTCTAAGAGATTTCACTGTTGAAGTCGCGATCCTAGGAGCTGAGATTTAGTCTTGGGTAACTACAAATCCCTGACAAGATCATTTAATTCCGATTGAGTGAAGAGGTGAGGTTGCCGAGAAACTAAATCTGCGGAATACTCTTCATCATCATTGAACGTATCATTCAAAGCCCCAGGTTGTGGCTCAGAGTCTTTTAAATCAATTTCCGGCTCTAGAGTATAAGTGTTTGGGGGCTTTGGGATTGGCAAAGTATCGTTATGAGGAACAGATCTTAGAGCTGACGGAATATTAGGATACTAAATTGTACGCTTACTTTTGTTCGAAAACCCGACGGTGGAAGTCATACAAAAGTAACAATCTGTAAGATGACAGCGAGATTTACGCCAAACTATGGGCACAGCAAATGGCATTGGTTTACGGGTACCTTTGAGCCATTTGGTCAAACTACTAAACAAGTCGTACAGCAAACTGATGGAGCCCAAGTCTTGTCCTGGTCGCCAACTTGACAATCAAAGTACAATTTATAAGCTGTTTTAACAAGCGGAGAAAAAGGTTTTTGTTGCGCTTTTAAAGTTAATTCCCCGCAGACATAGCAGAAGCTATCGGGATTATTTTTACCCTCGCGTGGCATAATTAAACAGTAATTCAACGCCCGACATTAACCACAAATCACACTTAGTCACTTGAAAAAATCCGGAGTAAAAGTAGTTTTACTGTTTTACACAAATGAACAAAAATGAACACAAAATCCAGCACGTTTAAAACGTCGACAAGTTAACTCTGCAACAGCTATAGATGTACTGATTGAAGCAGTTAAGCAAACAATGTAATATACTGTTATGTATGTTACTGTAAAAAAGTAAACGCGGCAACAGTGTACAAAGAATACGAACAATGGTGGTTAACCTATGTACAAATATATATTAACATTATAATAATTCTAAATCTTATATTAAGTATGTATTAACTTTCTACAAATAAACCTTAAAGAGACACAAAAGTGGTGACAGAACTGAGATTTTGCAAGTTAGTGAATAGTAATATTGTGAACATTAAAAATGGAAGTGCCACCTGAATTATTGCAAGCAATGACCAATTTGCTTACAAGTGCTTTGCAAACCTCGCTAGCAAATGCATCAACAAGTGCACATGCTGAAGCCCCTGAGTCGTCCTCAACAATGCATTTAAGAGCACCATCATTTTCAATGGGTGAATTCCGATTATCAGAAGGAACAACTGTCGAAGATTATTTCAAACGTTTTAACTGGGCTTTACAACTCAGCAACATTCCTACAAATCAGCACGCTAACTTTGCACGAGTTCACATGGGATCAGAGCTCAACAATGCTCTAAAATTCTTGACCAGTCCGAAACAACCTGAAGAAGTGCAGTACGATGAACTATGCACTACCCTTATAAACCACTTCGATCGTACAAGAAACAAGTTTGTAGAAAGCATAAAATTCAGGCAAATTATGCAAAATACTGGTGAGTCAATTGCAAATTACTCGTTACGCTTGAAACAAGGTGCTGCTTACTGTGAATATGGAGAATTCATCGACAGGATGCTAATCGAACAGCTCCTACATGGTCTCGAATCTCGTGAAATGTGCGATGAAATAATAGCAAGAAAACCTTCCACATTCAAACAAGCATATGAGATTGCACACACTCTTGAAGCAACTCATACGACTGCAAATGAAGTAAGCTCTTCAGTAACACCAGTAACTGTTCACAAACTAGGGTATGCACCACCTCAGATAAAATACAAAAAACAACCACCACATAGATCTTTGTCACGCGGCCGAAATCAGCACCGATGCTCTCGTGGTCCATCGCGCCATGGTGAACGAAACACGCGAGGCGAGCATCGTCTACGTCACTGCAATGGTTGCGGAGGTGAACATGCACGGGATAAATGTCCTTTCAAAGATGCAACATGTCACACATGCGGTAAAAAATCACATATAGCTAAAGTATGTCGATCAAAATCACAAACCGCAACAGGAAAGTATGCAAGTCAACCAACGGAGCAAATAGATTCAGTACAATGTCTCAATAAATTGGATGAGATCAACGCTATCAAATCGTCGAGCAAGCGAATCCTAATTGTTCGCATAAATGGTCACAATGTACCAATGGAACTAGATTCAGGAGCACCATGCAGCATAATTAGTAAAGATAACTTATTCTTTATGAAACCCAATTGTAAACTACTAAAAACGGAGAGGTCGTTTTTTGACTACACAGGAAATTGTGTCAACTGCATCTGCCGACTTTTGGTCAACGCCACACTAGGGTCAACAACACACTGTGTATATCTATACATCGTCGATGGAAATTATGATACTCTTTTTGGAAGAGAATGGATAACAGAATTCATAAATGAAATAAATTTTCATAAACTTTTTGCGGCTGATGAACAAATTTGCTCATTAACAATTGCTTCTCCCAATCTGTTACCAAACCAACAAAACCAGCTCGACATAATTCTGACTCGTCATAAGGACATCTTTAGTAACACAGCCGGCAAGCTCAGAGGACCACCAGCTGAAGTACACTTCAAATCCGATGCGACTCCAGTGTTCTCACTTGCACGCGAAGTACCTTTAGCGTTGCGTGAAGCGTATGCAAAAGAAATAGATGCCAAAATTAATTCAGGATTCTACGAACGTGTGGAACATTCAGAATGGGCATCAACTACACACGTCGTCACGAAGAAGAATGGCGGACTACGTATTACCGGAAATTACAAACCAACACTGAATCCACGAATAGTTATCGATGAACATCCCATACCAAGAGCCGAACACCTGTTCAACCAAATGAAAGGGGCCAAGTTCTTTTGTCACCTGGACATTACTGACGCTTACACACATTTGACTGTAAGTGAAGAGTTTAGTCATGCCTTAACGCTCAACACACCAACACATGGATTGGTTCGTCCTACTCGCGCAGTATATGGTGCTGCAAACATCCCCGCAATTTGGCAGCGTCGAATGGAGACTGTTCTTCAGGATTTACCAAACGTTATTAACTTCTTTGATGATGTTCTTCTTTTTGCTGACAGTTTTGAGAATCTAATGCCTACGTTAGAAGCTACACTAAGGCGTATGGAACAACATGGTCTTAAACTGAATCGCAACAAATGTATTTTCGCCGCACCTTCTGTGGAATTTTTGGGTCATAAAATAGACAGCCAAGGTGTACACAAATCCGACAAACATGTGGAAGCGATTCGTGATGCTCCTAAACCTTCTTCATCAGAACAACTCCAATTGTTCTTAGGCAAAGCTACATATTACAGCTCGTTTATTCCGGACCTATCTACTCTGAATCGTCCGTTACGCGACATGCTACGTACCGAACCATTCGCATGGACACAAGAAGCCGATATAGCATACGCCAACATTAAAAACATTCTCATTTCACCACAAATACTGATGACATATGATCCATCATTACCGCTATTGCTCGCAACCGATGCCAGCAAAACAGGTTTGGGCGCCGTCTTATCTCACCGACTGGAAACTGGAGAAGAACGACCAATCGCTTATGCTAGTCGTACTATGAGCACAACAGAGCAGCGTTACCCACAAATAGACAAAGAAGCTCTCGCTATCGTTTGGGCGGTACAAAAATTTTTTCATTATTTGTACGCACGTCACTTCACGTTGATAACCGATCACAAACCACTGACGCAAATCCTGCATCCAGAGAAGTCACTGCCAACTCTCTGCATTAGTCGCATGGCGAACTACGCCGATTATCTGGCACACTTCAACTTCGATGTTATTTTCAAGTCTACTAAAGAAAATGCAAATGCCGACTACTGTTCTCGATTACCATCATCAACAAATAGTGACGTTGTTAACAAACTTTCTCTACACGAAGGAAGAAAAATAAGGGAATACGATGATTTCGATAATTTTACAATGTACCAGATCAAGCAACTTCCTGTTCGTGCCGAAAATATAGCCAAAGAGACACGAAAGGATTCTTATTTAGGCAAGATTGTCCAGCTGTTAGAGACAGGACAAAACCTAACACGTTATGGGTATAAATCGCCGGAAGCGAATTACACTTTAGCAGCGAATTGCTTATTATTTGAACACCGCGTGGTCGTACCACCATCACTTCAACAAAGCATCTTAAACGATTTGCATGCAGCCCATGTAGGGATTGTGAAAATGAAAGGTATGGCACGCTCATTTGTGTTTTGGAGAGGAATCGATGCCGATATCGAACGTATTGCCAAATCGTGTCCTGAATGTGCAAAACATGGACATATTCCACCTAAATTCCGAGATCACCATTGGAAATATCCGAAAGGGCCCTGGCAACGCATTCACATTGACTACGCAGGCCCGGTCGCAGGATCAATGTTACTGATTGTCGTAGATGCCTACAGCAAATGGCTGGAAGTCAAATGCGCCAACTCAACAACAACCGCAGCAACAATTGCAATTTTGGATGAATTGTTTGCCACGTATGGTACTCCAGTTACTATTGTTTCGGATAACGGTCCACAATTTACAGCCGCTGAGTTCAAGACGTTTTTGCAAGCAAGTGGTGTGAAATACCATAAACTAACTGCTCCATACCATCCTTCAACTAATGGCCAGGCAGAACGTTACGTACAATCAGTTAAAGATTCTTTAAAAGCGATGTCTACGACACCAGAGTCGTTACGGAGGAACTTAAACGAGTTTCTACGCCAATACAAGAAAGCTCCACATTGTACAACTGGTCAACCACCAGCAATGCTATTCTTGGGAAGAAATATTCGAACACGTTTAGATTTGGTTAAACCCGATGATCTTCATACTAGAATAACCGAGAAACAGCAGACTAAAGTTGTAAACAACATTTAGAGTGTTTCAACCTGCTCAACCAGTATATTTTCTTTCTGGTAATCCACGAATGGACAAATGGATTCCTGGGATCGTCGTTACTCGCTTAGGTGATCTTCATTACGAACTCGACTATAAAAATCAGCGATTCAAAAGACATGTTGACCAAGTTAAATCTCGAGAGGATTCAACGCCAATAGCCTCGGTGCCATCTGAACCATATCGAAGAATCCGTTTTTATGGAGACGACATCACACCACCCGCAGGACAACCTACCGCACAAGAACTTGTTATACGACCAGTAGCGCAACAGACAACCAATCTTCCGACCATGACATCAGTGATACCTCGTAGAACTGGACGTCTTCGACGCCCCCCACAACCGTACTCTCCATGAGTATTTATGTGTGTCAATACACCCCTAAGGAGGGAGGAAATGTTATGTATGTTACTGTAAAAAAGTAAACGCGGCAACAGTGTACAAAGAATACGAACAATGGTGGTTAACCTATGTACAAATATATATTAACATTATAATAATTCTAAATCTTATATTAAGTATGTATTAACTTTCTACAAATAAACCTTAAAGAGACACAAAATATACTATAATGAGAAGAGTAATGCAAGTTCAAGCCTGTCGAAAATTCCTGTTCAAACCTGCATGTGGTATTGAGATCGCCAGCGTAGTGCAGTGAATCTTCCTAAATGCTTATTGATATTTTTTTACTGTTCTTATATATTTGTATTTTATTGTTGTTTCTATATACATTTTATAGCAAAACTTTTGCCATATACTTTGGTATAACTTTTATTACCTGCTTTGGGATGTTTAACGGCTATTAGTTAAAATTTAAAAAAAAATGCAAAAAATAAAATAAAAATGGGGTCCCCCCAAAATAGGTGGGTGATGGGTAAAAACGGAGCTCATTTTTGGATTCAGGAGGTCATTTTACATAAGAATCGTCAAGAATGGTATCAGAGCCGATTTTCATGCAGACCAGTGTTATCTTAGAAGACGTGCCTGGTTGGAAAGCCGTTTGCAGAACATTTGAACGACCTGAAAGAAGTATTCCAACGACTAAGTGGTCACGTCGTATTTAAAAATGGAGTAAAAAGTAACCCAGACAAAGTTCGAGCAGTGCATGCATGACCAAGACCAATCGACAAACAACAGGCTTAAAGTTTTCTAGGGTTGTGCACCAAACCTTTGACGAAAGTGACTTAAGAAAGAACAAAATTTAGAGAAAAGAGGTCATTGTCACTTCATCAATTTAAAGTTATCTAAAAGAAGGCGGAAATTTTGTGTTGGATACAGACGCAAGTAATATGGTTATAGATGCAGGCTATATTTACTGATGCAAGAAAAACAAGAGAACGTCATCGCGTGTTTCAGGAAGGTTTTGTCCTAATGAGAGAAGAATTATTGCGTGAGTAGGAAAGAACACAAGTCGTGATTTCACACCACATTACTACTAAGAAAAAACCACGCCACATTAAAATGGCTATTGTAGTTTTGCAATCTGGCAAAAGGGATAAAGAGGCCGACGACCAACCTGGAAAGAAGTGAATCCTTTGGGCAAAAACATAAAAGCATACTGAAGGCAGTAGGATTTCTTGAAAGTCTTCTTAAGCGAGAATGTCTAGAGATTAAAAAACAGGCTGCATCAGTTAATAGTGCCGAGTATCAGAGGTGTTGCAACATTTGCAAGATAGCGCAGAAAATTTTGCGTAAATAAAACATTAGAAAAAGTGCCTAAAATGTTATACTAGATCAGGGGTTTCCAACTTATGAATGACCGAGGGCCGCCATTAAATTCATGGAGTAAATATAGGGCCGCATCCGTACAGGTATATATTTATATAGCTACTATTAAATATTGAAGAGCAGTAGGTAGTAGTTATTTTTCAGAATATGGCCGCGTGTTGGAAATCCATGTACTAGATAAACTGGAAAAAAACGTTATAGAATGATGTCGCAAGTGCACGGTTGCGATTCATATCGCAGGACCGTATCCAGAATCTGATTTAGGAAACAAATATACCTTAGTGGCAATGGAATATTTCACAAAATGAACGGAGATTTATGCCATAGCCAATCAAGTTGCAGACGTTTTAGTGAAGGAGTTTTCCTGCCGAAATGGAATTCTGTTGGAATTACATTCAGACCAAGACCGCAACTTTAAATCTGATCTACTTCAAGAGGTTTACGGACTGTTGCAAATTAAAGAAACTAAGACGACGCCTCTCCATTCTTAATTTGATAACATGATTGCACAGATGAATTAAACAATGGGTAAGTACTTAGCCAAAGCAGTATCCGCACATCAAAAAGACTGGGACAAGTATTTGCATTTACCATGCGACCTTTTATTTGGAGGAAACCCGTAGAAAAAAATTGCTGGCAAGGACTAGGTCAGCAAGTTTATGAAGAGTAAGAGACTATACTAAGTACATGAGATGATTCTGAAGGAAGAACAGGTCAGCAACCGGCGATTGGCAAAGTCTTAAAACTACGTGATGACCGACGCTTTATTTTCTATCTGATCACAAAGAATTACTCAGGTGCAAAGCCGTTATACGAGACAAATATTATAAAATCTTAAGTTTTTTAAAATTAAGAAATTGGCAGTACCTAAGCTTTGTTGCGCTTTAGATCAACTGAATTAGAAGACAGTTCAAAATATGTTAGATGTCGTTTGCCGAAAAGTTTCTAGTTTGTTATTTTGATTACCCTGTAATTATTTATTAAAACTGATTTTGTTAGTAAAGATAAAATATTATCAAAATGAGTGTCCCACCCTAAAAAATCGTGTAAATAAAAATAAGTTTTCAATCCGTTACATTATTTTATTCTATTATGTGTTTTAAACTCATGCAAAAAATTTTAAAACTCGTCTGTACGACTTCTAACAAAACAAAACATTTGTCCACTAATGTAATAGCGAAGGCTTCCACGGCCGGAATCTATACTAACATTAGAATGTCTTCCGGGTTTGGACCGTGTCATTGTTGTTGCAACCGAAGCTGCCAACGTTTCGTCCACTTTCGTCTTTCGCTTAAACAAGCAATCGAAATCCAACTAAGAACTTTTCAAAAGTTAGGTTATCCACTTGTAAAACAAGCCATAATCTAAACTCTGAAAAGGTAAGAAAGAAAACGATAACTTGAAAAAGCAAACGAAAATCTAACAAAGAACCACTACCGAGTTAGGTAATCAACTTGTGAACCAAGCCAGATTCTAAACTCCGTAGAAGTGACTTAAGAAGAAATAGTCTCCGTATTTAAAGGAAAAGGGTCGTCACGGATGGTTAAGCTCGACCCTGATTGGGTTACGGTTGCTAGGGGGCATGTTTTCGATAAATGACTAATTACCGGGAACCAAAGAGGAGATAGTTCGAAACAATGATCGCGGTTGAAGTTATTGGGGTGTTTGATGATCGCGATCATGGTTTCGAACTATCTCCTCTTTGGTTCCCGGTAATTAGTCATTTATCGAAAACACGCCCCCTAGCAATCGTAATGTTAGTATTTGTCAACTAGTTTGTGGTGTCATTTTCGACAATTGTAAAAACACTATTTATCAATTATTACAAATTTAATCGCCGTTTCTTGTTAATGCATAATTGATTTCTGCAGTTATTAAATCCACAAACCAACTTTTAACTTTTCTAAATAATTCGTTTTTTAATTATTATACACGGTACTTCTTGCATGAGATAATGTTTGCGACACTAAAATAAGTAATGTATATACATATGTACATTATATCGTAGACGAATCACATATAGTATACTTTATAAGTATACAAAGCAATATAGCTTTTGTAAAAAATTTAACCACTGAACGAAAATGTAAATTTATGTTTATTGTGCCCCTGATTTTCATTTCCCTAAAGACATAGCCTGTTAGCTAAGAAACCTTATTTGAAATATTCCTCAAGAGAATGCACTTAAAATTGAAAAAAGCTCATATGTCGATAATATTACAAAAGCATTTTAAATCCACGCATTGCTATAAATTCACAAAATCATATACAAAAAAGACAATGTTAAAAATAAAATCTGATTCAAACGTAACGTAAAAAAAATAAGTCTTTGAAATAATCAATTAGACACCAAAACCAAATATATAGGTGTAGGCGTGTAATCTAATAATGATCTCGTTAATATATAACTCGGTTAAGCCCAAAAGCTTGCTCGATATAGTATGTAGCAATTTACGATTGCCAATCAATCAACACGTGACAATATACAATGAAAGAAAACCAATAAACCGATGAAATACATTGAGAACACAATCGTAGTCTGCCAACTCTTTCAATACACTCCACTTACTTTAATATTTATTTTCTTATCTACTGCGGAGAACTATAAACAAGAATAAAAATTTTAGAAACCAAAGATGTATGCTAGTACAGTCATGGAAAGTGAAAATAGACATGTTTAAATTGAAATTGAAGAACGTGGTCACAGTGTAAGAAAAAACCCAACTATAAGAGAGCAATATACATTTTATTAAAATCTCAAAACTTTTTTAGTTCAATTATATACGTACATACAGTTTTCGTAATAAGTATACATCATTTATTACTGTCTCCATATGTGATTAAGAAACCGATAAAAATTATATAAATCAAAGCCACATTGAAAACAGTGAGAATCTAGTTTTGGCTTCGTTTACGTTACAACCCTTATATTAAAATAATTACAAAAAAATATCTACATGAATACGTAAGTGTTGCTGGTTAATTTGGATATTTAGTGGGTTCATAAAAAACAATAAATTTATTTAGACAACAAAATAGTGAACGGGTAATTTCCAGGAAAGTCAATTTTAAGTGAACTATTATCACTGGACATATATTTTTCGAATCAAAAATATTTTTATTCTTTGTTTCACATTTCCTTTAAGAATAATGACTTTTACAACAACAATAATTTATAATTAAATTGTATATTATTAGATCTAATGAGATAATACATTTAATAACTCACGGATTAAACTTGTTTAGTAAGCAATACATAAACCGCATTTCTTTTTAGTTTAAAATTTTTTGGTTATAGATTTGCCATTCAAAGAAATTTCTTTTTAATTTAGAGACAAACCGTAAGCCGTTGGATCTGCCATAATGAAACTGGAGAATGAGTCACCAATCGATCAGGTGCTTCAAGTGTTACAACACTGGCTTAAGATAATGTCATCATACAGTTTTCTGATAAAGAACACTCCAAATTAGAGAAAATTTGCAATTACCGTGTAGTAGAAAAACGATAATGCGTCGACTCCATGATGGTGGAATACATTGTCGTCAACCCACCAGAAAAATTTTGATCTTAGCAGAATCTATACTAAGATAAGAATGTCTTCCGGGTTTGGACCGTGTCATTGTTGTTGTAACCGAAGTCGCCAACGTTTCGCCCATTTTCGTAAGGGGTTTCATTTATTTATCTGACGCCCTGATGAAGCCCTTTACGAAAGTGGGCGAAACGTTGGCAACTTCGGTTACAACAACAATGACACGGTCCAAACCCGGAAGACATTCTTATCTTAGTATAGATTCCGGCCGTGGAAGCCTTCGCTATTACATTAACAATCTCTACGGGGAGAATATTTCTTCAAAACCTCCGTATTTTCCAAACTTCGTGAACAAACTCGTCAAACTTTTGTGCAATTTAACCTTTCTTAGTCGCTGACCACATCATTCCTGCATTCGTCAGAATTCCAGTTCCACATTCAGACACGTTCTTCTAAAAACATCCTACACCGTGCTAGTCTACCGTTGATACGCGAACGGATTAAGCAAACTGAGCGAGAGTTAGACACCATTTCGAAACAACTCTTTTATCTTCATCTTGAGTTGACCAACACTCTATACCCGGATGATTAGAAACTCTTCGACAACATTACTTACCAGCAACATTACTTACTTCAATTATTGTAATCTAAGAATCATAAAGTTTCATTTACTACTAACTCTTTAAACACGGTTGTCAATTTATCTAGTTTGGTCCTCACATCAGAACAGCAATCGGTGCTCTCTAAGGGTTTGAATTTTGCGGTTGCTCCCAAACGTATTCCTAAAGAAGATATTTTATGTGCTGTTGAGTCTTCTATAAGACATCTTCCTCTCCACATCTCAGATCCCATTAGTATTAACACTGGCAAAATCCTTGAATCATCTAAAATTCCTAAATCCAACATTTTCTAAGTCGGAAGAGTCAGCTCTAAAAAGTCTTCGTAAGAACCCTGATATTATTGTTCTTCCAGCCGACAAAGGCAACGCTACTGTAGTTTTGAACCAAATTGATTATGTTACGAAAATCAATTCTAATTTTGTCTGAGGAAACTTAAGCTCTTCTAACCCACAACCCTACTTCGAAAATTGAACGTGAGGTCAGCTAAATCATCAAATCTTCCAATCTACATTCTGAATCTAAACGTCGATTTACCCCATCAGATTCTAAACCACCTCGTCTATACGGGCTTCCTAAAATTCACAAACAAGGTATTCCTTTTCGACCTATCGTCAGTACTATCCAATCTCCTACCTACAAGCTAGCCAAGTTCTTGTCCAACATTCTTTGCGAGTTTACAGGTAAAACCTCTTCTCACATTCTCAACTCTCAGCATTTTATTCAACGTCTAGAAACTATAAAACTTGAACCCCAAGATCTTTTCGTGAGCTTTGATGTTACTTCACTTTTTAGTAAAGTTCCTATTAAAGATTCGCTTATTCTCATCACACAGATTCTGTCTCAACATGGCAAGGACTTGAGTTTGGTTCCTCTTATTGATAATTGTCTATCCTCTACTTACTTCCAATTTGATAACAAGTTTTACGAACAGGTTTCTGGTGCTGCTATGTGTTTTCCTCTATCGCCCGTTGTAGCTAACATTTTTATGGAATCCTTTGAAACGGTTGCTTTGGAATCATCAATATTAAAACCTAAAATGTGGTTTAGATATGTTGACGACACGTTTATTGTTTGGTCTCATGGTCATCTTGAATTGTCTAAGTTTCTTGATCATCTTAACAATCAACACTTAGATATCAAATTTACTATGGAAATCGAAAGTAATGGTTCTCTTCCATTTCTTGACGTTCTTGTGACTCGTAAGCCCGACGGACTTCTGGGCCATTCTGTTTATCGCAAACCCACCCATACGGAAAGATACTCTGGGATTTCCAGATGTTGAAGTAAAATACGACACAGTTTCTTAACTAAATTTATTTTAAAAGCTAACAATGAAAATGTGATTTACAAACAACCTATTCTTCACATGGCGTGCGAACCAATAAGACAACCTCCCTTCCTTTTTCTTGTCTTTTTATATTTCCGTTGGCGCTACCACATGCGCAGCTAAATGTTATCGTTGCCAACTTTGTAGACGAGGTTTGTTTACTCGCTACAATACCTTCATGCTTCGACTCATCATCATCCTGCACAGAAACGTTCTGTTATTGAATCTTCGGTTTATCATGCCTTTTCTATTTGCCAACTTGAGAATCTAGACTCGGAACTCCGTCATCTTACAAGAACCTTAGTGAACAATGGTTATGTAAAGCGAGATATTCATAGAGTTATTAATCGTCGTCTACATCTACGTACTCGATTACCTCAAGACATTTCTACTTCCGAATCCAACCCGAAATTGTTTTTTTTACCCTACATTCACAAGGTTACAGATCAAATAGGGAAACTACTTCGTAAGAATGGTATTAAACCCATATTCAACTCGACAGCCCTAATCTCTCAGATTCTTCCTTCTCCCAAAAACAAATTTCCTACACTTTTATCTCAAAGTGTATACCAAATTCCTTGTTCATGTGGTTTAGTCTACATTGGTGAAACCGGTCGTTCCGTCATTACTCGCATTTCAGAACATGATCGTTGTATAAGAAAAAGGTATATTTCCAAGTCTGCGGTTGCTGAACATCATTTTACTACAGGTCACAAGATAGATTTTGATAATGTTTCGTTGATTGCCAAATCTCCAGGAAATTCCGAAAAAGCATAGAAATCATCAAACACCCCAATAACTTCAATCGCGATCATGGTTTATATACTCTCTTTGGTTCCCAGGTCATTAGTCATTTATCAAAAACACGCCCCTTATCAACCGTAACCCAATCAGAGTAGAGCTTAACCATCCGTGACGATCCTTATATACAGAGACTATTTCTTCTTAAGTCACTTCTACGGAGTTTAAAATCTGGCTTGGTTCACAAGTTGATTACCTAACTCGGTAGTGGTTCTTTGTTAGATTTTCGTTTGCTTTTTCAAGCTATCGTTTTCTTTCTAACTTTTTCAGAGTTAGATTATGGTTTGTTTTGAGTTTTGCGATTTTTCTCACGTAACTTTGGTTACAACAATGACGTGGTCCAAATCCGGAAGACATTCTTATCTTAGTATTGAAAAGGAATTGGTCAAACGTTATATTTTTGGATAAAAAAACTTATTTGTCATCGCAAGACTATCGTGTGCAATTATGGAGACGAAACGAAATAAGAGACAATTTAAATAATGTACTTTTTTAAAGAACCAGTGGACGCATCAATGCTGGTTTTTAGGGGTGGATGTGTAAAACCCATCCATGTGAACGTGTGCGACTAACACTACATTGCAATTTTAGAAGACGTGATGTTATTTACTGTTCGTGTATCCTAAAGATGGAAGCATTTATTTTTGTGCAAAATAATTGCGCTGTCCATACAGCTCATTTATATATAGTCCAAAATTAGTTTGAAAACCATCCAAAAGTGGAAGTTTTACCATGGCTTGCCAAATCATCTGACCTCAATCCCATTAAAAATTGTACGACGATTTTGTAAAAAAAAAATGGAAAGATTTTAACGCGGGTGCAGTGAGAAAAAGAAATTTTATAGAATTAACGCAACACATGACAAACACGTAAAAGTCCTTAAGAAAAACCTAAATTGTGGAGAAATCTGTAAAAATACTCTGTGACATTAAAACTGCAGCACCGAGAAAAAGTGGGAATTTTGCGATCAAAGTTGGTAGAAAGGTTTAGAATAAAGGATTAAAAATATCTGATGTTTTTCTTTTGTTTCTACTACCTCATTATTCTGTGTATTTTGTGTCTTGGTTAATTTTGTAATGTCTTGTGGTTCTTTGATTTAACGTGTTTTGAGAGTGTAATTATACCAAGAGAGTATCAACGTGAAATTTGTTAGCTTACGTGAAATTGGTTTTTGGTACAATGAAATTGCAAATCGTCTTAACCGGAACCAATTCATCATCATGCGCTGTTATAAAGCAAAGGCCAGGGAAGGTCAGCATTATCGTAGACAAGAAACTGGAGGACAGAAAAAAAATTAGATGCAATACCGCCACCTTTCACTTATGGTAATAAGAAACCAAATTTCCAGTACCAGGTCAATCGCCGATCAATAGTAAGTAAGGTCCTGTAACTCTTTGAACAGTTTACCGTCAAATCAAAAGTTTCGAATTGCAATCGTATCCGCTACATCTTGTGCTATCACTGACAGCTTGGAATCTGGAATGGAATAGAATAGTCTCCAGTGATAAATTCCAATTGTGTTCGGAGATGCATGATGGCCGTATGAGAGTCAGCCGAAGGCGTAAGTAACGACGCAATGTTTAATTTTCTGTTGAGCGACATGTGTATCACACTGTAGGGATGGTATGGGGTGCTATAGCCTATGAGAGTAAGTCTCGTTTGGTATTCATCCGAAGTGATATGTTAACGAGGTGGTAGAACCTCATATTTTTCTATTTCTTCAGCAGTTGGAAGACGCATTTTTCCAGCAGGATACTACCTGTCCTCATATAGCAAGAACCGGTTTAAAAAGATCAATGTTAATCTCTTACCGTGGCCACCCAGATCTCTCAATCTTTCACCTATTGAAAAGTAGAGGTAGAAGACTGAGGACGTCAACACATCCTCCATAGAGACAGAAAGCTCTTAGACATAAACTGCGAGTTGCTTGAGATTCAATAACTAAAGAGGAAATAGACCACCTGCTGAAAAATCCCGCGAAGAGTGAAGGAATGTAAAACATTTATTAAATAAAAATTATGTTCATGTTTGTTCCTTTTCTTTAAAATTTTAATCATTTATTTTCTCTAGCTAAACCTTCCTGCTAAGTTTGGTCCAATTTCTACCCCTTCTTGGTGTTGCAATTTCGATGACAAAAGGCAACTAATCTTAAAAACCTGGTGACACATCTGTTAAATATTAATTAAAAGATCCTTAGAAACTTATACATTTTGTGCGATTAACTTAGGCAGTGTTTTTTGTAATGATCTGTCAAAATTATCATTGGTTTACTTTACTTCTTACTGTGTAATCACTTTCGATTTATAATAAGTCAATATTCTTGTTTTCACAAAATATATTCATTACTTAAGTGTACATGGTGTTGTCTAATTTAAGAATTCGTTTCGCGCCTTATTAATTGAATTACAATCGACACATTAAACATAAGCTGAATTCTATTAGTTACTCTTACCACTTCCCACTCTCCAAAATTTTGAGCTGCCGTTGCCTTCTTTGTGATAGATTAAGTTACCAGTTATTGATCGCACTTCAGCCCAGTGCAGAGCTTACGTTTTACCGAAAATTACGCGTTAACTATTGTTGTGTAAATAAAATTGTTTTTAGGCAACCACTACATACAATTAATTCCTTAAATTATTATTTTTGTAATATTTTATTGGTATTCGTAATAAACAACAATTTTAAATGAGTTAATCATACTAGCCAGTGATCAAACTTCTTAAAAAAAATCTCAAAAAATCGTATAGGTACGGTTTCATGAAACAAAGCATTTTTACTAACCAACGTCAATCTTCAAATCATTTTAGTAAGTCTGTACTCTAATTCAACGGGAATTTTGCAACTTTCACACGTTGTTGATGAGTTAAAAAGAAGTTAAAGAAGACGAAGAAGTTTGCCTATTGAACTAAGATAAAACAAAATAACTACATTTTTCGTCTTTTATAATGTTTGAAACTGTTTCATAAATCACGACTAACTAAAACTATCAATTTCCAATAAATAAATCATGTACAATCAAATCGAACCTTCAAAACTAAGCAAAAATAAATACATATTTGGCTTGTTTATGAAGTGATATAAATCTCGAAGTTTCAACAAAAAGTTTTTTTGGCAGTTTCAGATGTTAAAGAAAACATTCAAATATTCGCCACAAATTTTAAATTCAAATAAATATTTTGAAAGATAAAATGATAGAGTTTAAAGTCCTGTATTTTAAAAAGGAAGCAAATTAAGATATATGTACGAGTTTTTGCCTTCTTTAGGGTCATAGAACGCGCCCTTGCGTTTATGATATATGATGAAAATACAGCCTTAATAAAACGTAGTTACATTTTAAAAATATAAAAATCGATATGCCATTTTTGTATATGCACTAAATCTCTGCATAAACTATAAAAAAGTTTCAACATTGATTGAATGATTTAGTATTAAAATATATTCGAAAGTGTAATTTAATTAAAACGTTAATTGTTTTACGCTCTTTTGTAAAGAAACTTTATAAAACTTAACATTTTAAGTTAATTTCCATGTGTCAAAATTGATTACTTAGTTAATTACTCAAACTAATTTTTATTCAGAAATAAATATAAATTAAAAACACAAGCAATTAAAATTTTATGTCCAAAGAAATAATTATTTCTTTTTTGTAATACAAATGTACCATTAAAAAGTGTTCATAATAGAAATGAATAACGAAAACAGTAAAATAACGTAATATACGAAAAAGTGTGCCTAGTGGGGTGTGGTTGAGCGTTTCAGCGCCGGCGTCCCGACACAAAGAATTGCCTTAGGGAAATAGTTGTTAATGTAACACTATCACAATGATACAATTTATTACATAAACACAAAAAGGTATTTACTCGTATTATATGATACCTTATAATTTTGATTCGTGTTTTTCCTCAAACGAAAAATGTTTTGCTGACGAATTCATTATTTAAATTCGTGGATTTTAACTGACTTATAAATATTTACAGAATTCTAAAACATGTCCTCTTTTGCATTTCAAATTTAGAAAATCCTTTGCACGTAACTTAAATAGCAAATCCTGTAAAAAGGCAACTGTACTCAAAGATGCCCGTTCATCAAACTCAAGCCAAACGCAAAATTTCTAAATTAGCTTCAAGCTATTAATTTAAGTATTTATAAAATAAATTTAAGTTATCTATAAGTAAAAGTTTAGAATAAACTAATTTTATTGTAAGAGTAATACTTAAATCATTTACTTTCAATAATTAAAATATGTGAAATCGACAAGTTTACCATTAATTTAATTCCTACGTGCAAAAGAATATTTAATTAGCGTCTGTATTTAAATGAGTTAATTAACGGTTTAGTTCCTTACTTGAATTGACCAAAAGTATAATCAAGTGACTTGGTAACAGACTTCCGAAAACCATTCCTTCGTGCGTCAAAAAGTACCAGCTTGAGTTTACGAGATGCGTCATTTAAATGTAAATGTCTTTGAAACGTAGATGAACCTGTCATTACAGTTCAAAAGCTAATAAATTTAGTAGCTGTAAAAGGCACAAAGCAAATTTGGTCTGTCAGATTTAGAAAACGAAGCACCTGGTCTTAATGAAATTTAATTTTAATAAATATATTTCTTTAGAAGGAAAAACTATAAGTTTTAATGAATGTGTTAGATCCATA
Source organism: Aquatica leii (assembly GCA_035610365.1). Lineage (NCBI taxonomy): Eukaryota > Metazoa > Arthropoda > Insecta > Coleoptera > Lampyridae > Aquatica > Aquatica leii. The sequence continues at coordinate 196,884,535 of CM069433.1, forward strand.
GATCACCTTGCCTCATTTATGTCCGTTTCCGAAAATGTAGTTCACGAATTTCTAAAAATTACTACCAAACTTCATATAATCAATTTCACTAAATATATCTAAGATTAAGATTTTTTACATAGCTTTTATTTTTTTTAACCATAAATTTCATTAAAACGGCATTTAATTTATATTATTTATACTACTTATATCTTGAGTAAGTAAATGCCTGCAAAGTATTTTAAAATACGGTTGCATTTTATTAGGGCAAAATATTTTGTACACAATACTTATTATATTGTCATTTTTTTAATATTTATTTATTATTCCATCACCAAAGCAAACGTAACTAATCACCAAACGCGCACGTAATAACTGCTCTCAGCCACCAACACACGTACACAAAAAATTTTCAACAACCACCAACAAAAAACTAACTTAAACAAAATTTTGAATTAACGATAAAATATAATACAATGTTACAACAAAGGCAGCGGACATAACTATACTAGAGAGGTGCTTGAACAGACCTTGAACAGTACGAATTGTCGCCACGCAAACAATATTATCCTTTCTAGGATGCAATTCAACTATTTTGTCCATCCTCCAATGTAGAGGTGAACTCAACTCATCTGTGATTAAGACTAACGTGCTAATATCTGTTGGTTCAAACACCTATGATTTTGACCACTGTCCGCGTTGATATAGTGTGTGCAGTTATTCATTTTCTATCCGCGCCAAAAGTCTTGGTGTAATCTTTGTAATAACTGTCAACGCGAAAGAAGAGTCGTTTACAAATGTGACAAATCTGGGTCTGGCCCAGACGTTAAAAGTTCTAAACTCAGAAATGACCATGTGATAATACGCTCGAGTTATTGGGATCTGAACTAAGTCGAGAATTGACGACAGCTTTTATTTGCACGATAAGTGTGTTCAACTTACCCGTTCTTTCACAAATCACCGAAATGTGAAGCAAAAAGGAGAAACTCCACTGAATGGTTTTAGTTTCCACAGCAAATTTGAATTAAGCAGTCAATTGTTTATTGACCACAACGAAGTTAGTGTCACAATTACTGAAGGTATGATTGCATGGACCGCGGCGTGCGATAAATCTACGTAACGCAAAGAGAAAAGTCTCACTTATTAAATCTGAAGCTAATTCAAAGTGCAGAGCTTTGATAGCTAAGCACACAAACAAACATAAATAAACTTTGGCATCACATAGTTATTTAATTTATATAATTCGATTAAATGTATCAGTCTTTTCAGTAGCACGAAACAGGTAGTATAGTCTTAAAACTTACTGTTGAAAGGTAAGTGTATGAGTTAAACGTACCCATAGTATCAGCTTTCCATTGCTTTATATTACGCTCAAAATTTCGAACTAATTAAGCGCGTTATCAATGAATTCGATCGCGAAGAAGCTCAATGTATAGAAGAAATTACACCATCCCTGTATAAAGTCGTATAATTTTAAAAATTACTGTTGAAAGATAGATGTATAAATTAAAAACACCCATAGTATTAACTTTCAGTTGTTAAAAAGAAACGAGATCTATGAAATTTAATGTGATGGCGTCTCGCTTAAAGAAAGTTTTCGAATAACATCCTTTGTAATGGAAATCAAATTATAACTTCATTACGTTTTGAAAATAATTTATTCGTCACAGGGTAAGATATTTACATCCGTTTTGTTAGAATTCTTTTGTAATTTCATCTTAATTTGATAGCCGTTCCACCACGCTTTGGCCACCTGTTTCTATTCAATAAAGAATAATGAGGGATTAATATCGATAAATATCTTCATGGGACGAGTATAACTCTATAAGGCCGACGTTAAAAACTAAAAAAACCGGAGACAAGAACTTTTCTTCGAGATCCTACTCATGCGGCAAACACCTGCAAAACCAACTTTCATTGAATGTGCACAACAGCATTCGATAATCGGGTTCTGTTATGAGTACTTTCTTTTAGCAGTAATTAACAATTTTCTAGATCTTGCTTTCGTGAGTCATTGTGTTGACACGATTTGCTATTCAAATTTATTCCAGGCTCACTCACCGGGGAAAACGTTTTCTTCGATTAAGTAGGTACTGGATTGTGGGTAAGTTTATTTAATTATTTTATCGCTGTCAGAAAAGTCACTCACGGAACTTTTGTTAATGTTAATTTCTGTAATTACGATCATTGTTTTAATACCATTAAGGTAGTTTCATTAATTATTTTGTGTGTATCGCATGCTGTGTACAAACAATATTTACTACCAAATTTTCTTCGCTATTCAGTTTGACTCAACTTATGTATTGTGTGTTGCCGATACTTCTGGCATTTATGGATTGAGAATTAGATGGTTACCCGAACATCAGAGTAACAAGGATTACAAACCTAAAAATTCGTTACAGGCTTGGACCGTCTGTCTTGATTGAGGCAGAAGTGTTAATTATAAAAGATCTGGCGTCCTTAATTATTATTCACTTGAACCTCCCCTATCTCCGACTTTGTGAGTTGGCCGTGCAAGGTTTGTAATACCTATAAGCTTGTAGCACGGTTGAACTGAAAGTCGCACACTGTTCAAAATATTTTGTTTCTATCGAAATCACGTTATTTCATCCTCTAAAATTTGTGTAGACTAACGTACGGGTACCCTGCATGCGTACATATATCTTTGGTGCTTGAATGTGTGTGCGCACGTATGAAACTCATAAATTTGTAGGTTTTTGGGAAATAAAAAAAAAGAACCCACCGCCATTATTCATTATGTGTTCGAAACTAATAAAACTAAGATATATTATATAGTCCGCTTACAACATTTTATTTAACGTCTTACATCACTCTAAAGACCGAGCGTTGCAAGTCTTTAGCACTAAAATACAATATCTGATTAAAATACATTCCCTCCGATCATCAGACTCTACAATAGAAGTGATACCTTACATTTTAGGCAGAAGTTATTTTCCTAGTTACAGTACTCGGTAAAATTAAAAAAAAAATTGATTCTGTATACGAGTTTGTTTGTGTTCAATTCACAATATTTGGCCCCTTGCTAATCATATTGACATCAAAGTCATGGCACAAAAATATAATATTGCAAGCTTTGTGTTAAATGTACCGATCTACAAGTTTTTCAATTGCCTTCAGCATAAAAAACGCCAAACTAATTAAATTAATTAATTCTGCCTCACAAAGCATTTAAAACATAGATTACAATTACACCAGCCATCAATAATTGATCCAACGGTAAAATCAAAACAGCAAAAAGCTTGTATTATTATTAAGATATAGAATTACATAGTAAAAAATTTATGTTTGTATAAAAACATAAAGATATTTACTACATAAAGACATTTAACAACAAAGATATTGATCTTTTGTGCTCTTTAAAAGCACTAATATTCGTTCGTTAGTGAAGTTACGTAATAGCAAAAAAAACCTCTAGAGTTGCAAAGTAGAAAATCAAAATCTACATAAAACTATGCTTTGAAAATCAATTATTACTTAAATAAAAGAAATTTAAAGAAACGCGTTTTAAAATATTATACCAACATTATATTTGTGATGTTTTCAATGTGATTTTAAATATTCCCAAAAATTTCACAAAGGGCAGGGCACAAATTTTTGTATGTTACTCTAGTTGAAATTCTCATAGCATAATTCGCTATTGCTACTAATTGCATAAATTACTGTTGATGTTTACATGTCAAATCGTAGCAAACCTGAGCTGTTTCTGTGCATGTAATTTTGAAAGAACGTCTTATGTGAGGTTGTTAGATGTGCAAAGAATAAGAATGTCACAAAAAAAATTGCAGGGAAAGTTAGCGTTAGGCAAAAACTTGTTTAAGAAAATAGACAAAAAGAATTGGAAAAGTTACTACAGAGGACCAATATCGTTTTTAGCAAAGAAAATCTACTATATCTTTTCTCGAGCTTCAAAAACTATTAAAAATAGTTTTTGTGCTCAAGGTTTATTTAGTAGAGTTAAGAGTTCTCGAACTGTCAAGACGACATAAAATTGACCGTTGTTTGAATCATTAAAATTGGACATGACAAAAAGCCTTGTTTTTGAATGAAAACAGAATTGACATCGTACCTCCACCTACAAGTAGAATTGCCCAATGTTTCTGTGAAACTAAAAAGATTATTTTAGAGTAGCCTAGCTGTTCACTGAATGTCAATTCAATAGAACACCTGTGTGGTATGATAAAAAAAAATTTGAGCTCGTCAAAATAAATTATGTAACGCAAATGGAAAAATCTTTTCCAATAGCAAATTAACAGCCTCGTAGAAAGTATGCATAGAAGGTAGTTATACTGATTAGTAGACTTAAGATAATTATGCATTTGCATATTTGGGACGTTTTTATTATACATACATATTTGACATATTTTATATTATAGTTATAGTTTTTTTTTAAGCATTGCATGTACCAAACGGAAGCAGGTCTTAGAACGCATATTTAAAAGAATACATATAATAACTAACACTAATAAAATGCAACACTATCACTCTGCACTATTTTATTTATATAAAACCGGTATTTATATTTACACGTTCACGACGTTATTAACTTTTCACTAGCACGCGCCTTACACACTTAATTTATTTGAACCGTCTCCAGCCTAATCCAAAAACCTTTCATATTCTTCCGTTATCAAAATCAGAATATTTTATTCTTTTTGATCTCCATCCCCAAGTTTCCAAAAACGTCGGGAACGCTTCAGTATTTAAGGTATTCACTTAGCTTCCTGCCTAATTGCCTGTTATTTTTTTATATCTTTCGTGGCTTTCTAATACTTACATTATTGAATGACGTACAATGAGTTCAGTTAACTACAAAATAAATTTCTCTTAAAACATCAAATTTGATTATTAAAATGCCAAAAGAAATACTAGTGCGATTTTAAATCAATTTTTCAAAATAGGCAAACAACTGTAGATGCTGATAAAACACGCTATCAAACTCTGAACCTAAGCATTCGGCGTTTGACAAGGAGCTTTTTTTATGCTAAATACTATTGACCAAATTGAAAAATGAAATAAAAAAAAAAGTTTTTTTTGAAAAAATATAGGAAACAAAATATACTAGACGAGTCAACGTTTCGAAAAGGTTACATTCTACAATTCTATAGTGCTACCATACAAAAATTAAGAACGGGTTCATAACAAACCGATTTGGGTATCGTTAGCGAAGTATTATAAATTTTTTATTTAGTATGATAGGTGTTGAAAAAGAAAGAAACGAATCGTATTAACTAACAATAAAGGTATTAGAAAAAGTGAATCATTTGCTACATTGTTAACGATGTCCCTTGTGACCGACACGAATTTGCTACAAAAAAATATTAGTAGTTTGTACCAATGCTGCACCATATATGTGCAAAGTAATGCAAGGTTTACAAGTTTGATATGCAAAAATGATTCATGCTTTGCATAGAACGGCTGACTCTCGTTAAAAATTTGGTTTTTTCTTCATTAAGTGTTAAATTATATACAAAAACTAATGTGAAAAAATAGCAACAAATATTTAACTCAACGAGAAAAATTTTTCTTAATTTATTTTCTTCGAAAACAAAAAAACAGCACCCTCAAAGTATATATCAAACTTCCTGCTTCCGCGGTTTAAATGGTTAAAAATGAATACAAAAGACTAAGCTTCTTATTTTTATATAAAAAACAAAACTTCCTATTCTAATCTTCTGCTGTGACTTCCAAGTTTGCCTTTCTGGCACAAAACCTGTAAAACAAACACCAACACAACCAATTCATAATTTTTTATCGTCGTTTGTTTTTTGTCGTTTTTTCGTCGAAACATAGGGATTCTGACCGGTAATACAATCAGCATAGATAATATGAAATTTGTGTAATATTTGCATTTCTTTGTGTTTTGTTTTATTTACCTAACGAGAAAATTAACTGTAATTTTTAAGCACTTTGCATTAAAATTCCAGCGTTACACAAACATTACATGTTTTCTTTGTTTTGGTAAAACCAACGCTTTGACGGCAATATCAATTTTGTCGATTTAATTATTTTTATATTTGTATGTGTACATGCATCGTGGCGGAAGGAAAACAGCGACACAGAACATCGGATCAGTAACGGAAGTGAATTCCACAGCTCTGCAGCTGACACAGCAAAGGAGTCAGTCATGATTTTAATTATATGTCGAGAACAAATCACACCTCGAGTTCGTTCAGATGAATTTAACAACATGGTGTTACAAAGGTAAGGGGATGATGATTCTTGAGCATTTTAAAAACAAACACCGACATATGAAGACCTAAGTAAGTATTGAGATCAGTACCGAGAAGTTTGGAAGAAAAATAAGAGACATGCTCATGGGGTTTAAGGCTGTACATATAACGGACAGAAAAGTTGAATGCAACGTTTAAACATTGAGCTACAGCACAATTCTAAACTTCTATTACCTTTATTTATATATTTTTTTAATAAATAAATATACACTAAATTTGTATTGCTAGAGTATCTACAATCGTCATTAAGTGATTACTGAGAGAAAGAATAGTAGGATTAAGGAAAGAAGCAATCGTTGACAAATACATTCTGGATAAATTTTGACAGCCTACGGAGATAGTGAAGAACTGAATAAACATGGCAACATAATTGAGAAACATGATTTATCCAAGAAAGTCAGTTATTAAAGATAGACCCTAAATTCTTGACAGTCTTGGAAAATGGAACGGCCATTCCCTTGAAAATAATTTTAGCATGGCTGGGTCAAGACCATAGAGATGAAATAAATATGACTTGAAATGTAACTTAAAGCCGTTGAGCTAACACTACTTCAAAATTTTCTCAATGTCTTGGTTAATTTGATAATCCAACCTCGAGATTAATTTTATCGACCTCATTATAGACTTGTTGATATCTTACCAGTAAGATAGAAAAACAACATTTTACAATATGAGAAGGATAGTGAATATTATGCCAATTGGCGTTCAACAAACTTGGAGAAAACGTTTAAGAAAAAAAAGCAAAGTGCTATTACTTCAATCCTCTAGTCAGAACACTAAAGATATAAGCAGAACAAAAAAATTGTTTACAACGTTATATTCGAACAAATTGAAGAATGTCCCAAAGGTTTAGGCAAAACACTACAAAATCTGTTATACAGGGTGTCCCACGGAAACTGTACATACTGAAATGGTATGTTCTTTAGGTCAATTTAAGTAGAAAACGTCCTATAAACATAGCTCCAATTCGTCATAGTTACACAGATACAAGCGTTCAAAGTTTATAACTGATCACACATTTTTTGAAAGTTAATTATTCTTAGTCAACTGGGAAACAAAAGCCGAACAATATGTCATTTATTGCTTTCTTTTCTACTAATGTCACAGTCGATTTTATTAAATGAAGTGTAATTTAAATGCAAAGTGCCTTCTCATTTTTCAAACGAAGAGTATGTTGATATCATTTACATTTATGGATTTTGTGATGGAAATGCAAGATCTGCCGTTAGGGAATATGAACGAAGATTTCCCAACAGGAGGGTGCGAAATCACTAAACCTTTTCTTCTGTGTTTCAACATGTACGGACGGTTCATTTCCATCAGTTTCAACAAGATCTGACCGTCCTGTGCAGTTAAATGTAAATGAGCAGGAAAACATTCTACAGATGGTTGATCGGAGTCCAGGGTTGAGTACTAGAAGAATTTCTTCTCGAACGGGACTCCCCCGTATGTCAGTATGGCGAACATTACATGATAGGCTTTTGTATCCCTATCACATACAACAGGTTCAGCATCTGGAACCTGGAGATTTTGCTGCCCGGTTGAATTTCTGCCACTGGCTACAGGTAAATCCACAATTAGTTCTATTCATTTTATTTAGCGACGAGGCGCAATTTACTAGAGATAGAGTGAACAATACACGTAATTCTCATTTGTGGTCATATCAAAATCCACATGCCACAACAGAGACTAACTTTCAGCGTAGATTTTCTGTTAACGTATGGTGTGGCATGATTGACGATCAACTTATTGGACCTTTTTTCTTTGAGGAACGTCTGACAGGAGAAGCACATGCTAACTTTTTGCGGAATGAATTGCTACCGCTTTTGGAATAAGTACCTTTACTAACAAGACAACAAATGTTTCTGCAACATGATGGAGCTTCTCCACATTTTAGTCGGCATGTGACCGAATATCTAAATGTTGCTTACCGCAATAAGTGGATTGGACGTGGAGGCCCGCATGCTTGGCCACCGAGATCGCCCGATCTCACACCTTTGGACTTCTATCTGTGGGGTCATATGAAAAGTTTAGTATACGAGGTAAAAGTTAATACCAGAGCTGAACTAATACAGCGTATCCTGGATGTGTGTCAACAAACACGGAACAACCAGCAGGTGCTTCGAGCGGCCACTCGGTCCATTTTAGATCGCAGCCGTCGTTGTATTAATGCCGAAGGAGGTCATTTTGAGCATTTGATGTGATTTTTTTGTTTGCTTTTTTATGTTTGTTTTGTAGTTCGATTTTCTGTTTTCAATAATAATAATTTTCAAAAAATGTGTGAGCATTTATAAACTTTGAACGCTTGTATCTGTGTAACTATGGCGAATTGGACCTATGTTTATAGGATGTTTTCTACTTAAATTGACCTAAGGAACATGCCATTTCAGTAGGTACAGTACCTCGTGGGACACCCTGTATTGTGTCTATTAAAGTAAGGTTTAATTATAACGCATTAGATTCAAATCGCTCAATAACAACGAAGTATCCATATCAAAATAGACCGTTCTACAATTGCAAAAGAAAAATTTGATATGAAATAGGGAAGAAAAGTAAATGAAACTTGAGCCGTGCAAATTATTTTTTAGTTTTATAATAAGTTGAATAAATTATTCGTATCTAACCACAAACAATTTAGAAAAAACTTGAGAATTCTAATATTTGTTATCGAATTTTGCAGTATAGCAGGTATTGTTCCAAAAAAAAAATTCAAACGCATTTTACCATTTTTTTTGGAATTAATTTTTTAATCTGTAATTTTATAATTTTTAGTTGGCTTAGATTAGACCAGTAAGACTGTACCTAATATTTAATTTATATCAAAAACACAACCGAAGCGTAAAGAATGCCGGCATAGATATAAACAGCATCGTTAATATTAAACTGTAACAATAGTTGAGAATAATTATTTTAAATATTAATCTTACCTTATGGCATTATATCGGACGACGATGGTAGCCATTTTAATCACCTTAACCGGAACGTTCTACGCGAAACTAACATTAAAATTTAAAAGATCATGAATGCTTTGAAATTTAAATTGACCAATGAAAAATTAATAAACTATCAATGCTGCCAACTCTTTATTGCGCAAAGATTTTTAAATTTCTTATATTTAAAAAAATCACCATTTATTCCTTTAATTTTTATTTCACTATATTTTTATAAATTATTATATACCAGCGGTTCCCAAGCTGACAAACTGCAACTTATCCAAGTTAATTATTAGTTATTTCTGAAACCTAAAGCAATATTAAGTTATCTCGTTAAAATTATAAACTTTATATAATTATTTTGTTTTGAAATACGTCCACCATTATTATAGATGCTTATTAACGTGATAAAATTCTATCATAATTCTTCTCAACATTAATTACTCCATCTTTTATATTTGTCGCGTTAAAAAAAATTAGTTTAAGCGGAAAACTAGCAGAGATGCTGATGATAAAAAATGTTGGTTTATGTAATCATTATAAAGCTGCAATAATGGTTTAGAATCACATTTCAGAAATGTTCCTAAATTAATAAATAATTTCGTGTGTATGCAACCAACATTACATCAGTGTGTATTTAAAAAAACTCCTACTGATATTGTTTTATAAAAAATATCTTTTTTGAAAATTCGTATTAACTAAATAATTTTTCAACGTCAGTAGTAACATGTTGCAAGTTATATAAAAAATAGAATTCGAGAAACAGAACGATGATAGATCGTGTAATAATACTTGCGTGTTATGCGTTTTACTGTAAAAAAGTTTTAGATAATAAAACTACCCATAGAATTTTAAAACAAACTTTTTAAAAGGACCTTTTCGATCGTTCAACAAATACAAAACATGCTAAAAAGCCAGTTTGATCTTTATAGGAATTGGTTCACTCTTGCAGCTGAGACTCCGGAGAATTACGCACTATCATATTCATGAGAAGGGACAAGAATTACGTTAGTACTCAACAATAAACTGTTCTTTTAGAAACATCTTTAACTATTTATAAGATGCGTTCGATTGTTTTTGTTTACGAATAATTAAACTTATATAATTATTACTGTTTTGATAAATTGATATGCGGAATCTCGCATCTACAAAATTCTGATACTAATAAAAAACAATAGAATATCTGTTTTTATTAGAAATACACTTAAATCATCTGACGAATATAGTTGTCTTTAACAACTACTGTAATTTCAGCATATACCATTTATTTCAGATGTCTTAAGATAAAAGTCCAATTGGTTTCAAGCGGAAAATCTTAAACCCCATTTAATTGTTTATGCTAATCTACGTGCTATTCACATACATTCCTTCGAGCGTATTAGAGCACACTGTCGTGCTAAACCACAACACGTTTTTTTAAATTTAGAACATAAAACCAAAAATTCATTTTTGTATTTGCCCTAACAGTTTCAAAACTACACCACAACGTATAAGCGACTTACCATATCGTCAGAGTCGATGACAAGGTCCGGATATAAATGACAGGTCCAAACCTTCGAATTTACCTAAATATAAAAAAACGTTAAGTTATAAGTAGTTTGCTGTAAATATAAATTCGACCAAAAAGATTGAAGCTAAGTTAAACTTTGAGTTAGCACAACGGTGTCCGAAAATTCATAGAACAGTTTTATTTTAAGATTTTATTCTCTCAATCTTTTCAGTTCGCACTTTATATAAAAACTTACCAAACACTAACAAATTGACAAAAAAAATATGTACTTTGTACTAAGACATTAAAATTAAATCCAATACATCCGATCGCTAAAACATTTCTCATTTAAGTATAATTCGACTAATTGGCTTTTATAGAACTCGCTAAAGTTATATTATTTCTCTTAAAGTTAATTAAGAATACGCGTTCTTCGGCACTTAACAATGACACGCGAAGAATACCGTATTAGAAAAGATAAGTTTATTACGCCCAGCCATTAAATTAATTCATATAAGAAAAGTTGGTAATAAAAATATAAAATAAAAAAACATATGTAACAAATACTTAATTTTTATTATACAATTCTGTCTGATAAAATTCGTTCTCGTTGGTTGCAGATTAGTAACCTCGCTGAAACCTCTTACTATGCTTCGTTTTATTCAGTTTTGAAAATAAATTGCTATGACCCAAACCTAGAGGGAGTGTGAGAAGTTTATTACTTCGAGCATTGTCTTGATGCAACAAAACACCGCGCTCCAATTTCGCTTTAATTGCATTTCTAAGTATGAATGTTAAATTAGCGTAATATTGGCTTGTAGATAGCCGTAAGATAATCAAGAAATAGAATTTCCGTAAACTTTGAAAACTTTTTATTAATTTGTTTCCACAAAAATCATCGGTTGTTACGTAACTATCAGTGTTAATTTATTTAAATTTTGCTAAAAACGTTGTAGTAATGAAGGTTACTTAAAAAGTCTAACCAGTTTGTTCTAAAAGGAATCAAGCGAATTAAACTCGCCAACAGATTAAAAATCAGTGGGCGTGGCTCCAACCAAGATTTTCTTTGTTAGAAGCATTGGGATTTTCATCTTCATTTTTGATTTGAAAATAAGTTAAAACGACGCCTAGATTGCAGAAAAAACACACTAAGTTTTGCAAGTCGTGCCAAGAAAATATTTTATAACATTAAAGCTGCTATCCCGTCATCCTACATAAGCTTCACGTTCGATTTTACTTAGACAACCAAAGTTACTTATCTTCAAATCTAATCTAAAAAGAATCAAAGCTTAGGTGTGACAAGGATTCGTCTTAAGACCTATGACATGCTCATTTGTGACGTCAGACCAGTTCGTGCAGTCAACCTGAGAAATTGACTTTATATGAAGAAACAATGATGGAAAAAAAACAGCGTTCTATCCGTAAACAACAAGCTACTACTTTAGAAGATTGTACCATAAACTACAATTTGTCAACATGACCTTAAAAAGTCCATAAAAAACGCTTAACTGCAACGGGATCTACAAATGTTCACAAATGTTCGCAGAAAAACTGCAACGCACTCAAACGAGAAAATAAGAACTCTGAGAGCTATAAGTTTGGTGCGAGCGAAACTAAAAGCCTTTTGTATTGTAGATGTGTTTCATTATGTTGTGAAGTCCTTGAGTACAAAAGCAGATAGGAAAAATGTAGCGGCGAATATTTGTAAGACGGATGATAACAATATTTTGACGTATACAGACTCTAGCGCCACAACTCACGAGATCCTAAAACTAGTCTATTATAAGTACCAAAAATGTTATATTATGTCACTACATGTTAGGGTTCAAGGTTGCACAAAGCCAAAAGATTTAACCGTTCTAAGAACTTGAACCCTCTGCTCTTCAAAGTCCACATGCAAAAACAAACGTAATTTTTTTCTGATCATACAGAATGTTTTGAACTTAGAATAAAAGTTGTGACAATCTCTGAGTAGATATATATTTTGAAGCAAAACTCGCTTTATTCCTAGTTGAAAAGAAACTTGAGCTATCACACTAGCACTAAACTTAAGGTACTTGCGCATGCGCCTCATTAATGCTAAACTGTGTTAGAAACTAGAAAAACCATTTATAAACCATTCGATGCAAAACTTTATCCAAAAAAAAAGTTATTAAACGAAAATTACCAAATACGAAACAATTTTCAAAACTTCTTTTTTATCTACAAACTAATCAGAATTTGCTCTTGAAAGACACAAAAAAAATACGAATTAAAATCGCGATGCAATTACACCGAAAAAAAGAAAGACGAGCGTGAAGCGGTTAACGAAAATAAAAACAAAAAAACAATAAAATTATGTAGTTGAAACAGCTGTTAGAGTGTCGCTGGAAAAGCACAGAATGTAGATCAATAACCATGCCGCGCCCTGCTGCCTCAAGGAATTTCTTACGGTCAGAGTTACTACGTCAACTAGTTACTATTCTTTTAAATGTTTGTCATTATTACACTACTGACTACCCCCAAACGCGCCTATCGATTTTCCTGTTTTGTACGCATGCAGTCGAAATTCAAATTTCTTTTACCTACAAAAAGCAGACAAAAAAAATCTCGCGTTATTCGTTAAATAGTCTAATCTTAACTAAAGCATTTAATTTCTCAAATGACCGATACAATCTTTGTACTAAAAAAATTGCCATTGTATAAGTTTATTTTATAAATTACTGTCGATCGGTAAAACCGAAATACAAAGTTATCGTTTAACCCAGTTTGATAAACAAGATTAAGATGAAGTATGAAAATAAACGATTCCCGCCTAAACGAATGGGCGCTAAGCTCGGTGTTTATTTTTTTAAACTTTTCTAAAAACCCGTTTAATTGTGCAAATTGTCATCGTTTTAAAAACCCTCTACGCGAACATTCTGGAAAGCAACAAAATAAAACAAATTCGACACAATTTAAATCATGGGTTAGCTAGAGCAAACCACGCCCCTCAACCTAATACAGAAATACGTGTTCACTTTGTTTATAACAAAGACTAAGTGTTTATTTTAAATCGATTTAGTCGTAAAAGTACGTTGGGTTATCAGTTTTATTAAAAGCGGGTAGAACTGTGGACACCACCAAAGAGCGGCGATTGTTGGCCATATCAAAACTTACCGTTGCACGTCAAGCGCGATACTGGCAGCCATTTTATCCATACGAATAATACAAAACAATTATCTCTAGTCACAAAATGTAGTGAACACATCACACACTAGCACGGCGGCAGACGTCAGGACACCCGACGGGTGGAAGCCCGCCCCGCCCAGTCTCGTGTCATCGTCAGACGGCCGCCCGCTATCGCCCGACATGCAGCCGCCCCAACGCGCACCGACGGAATGGGAGCGGCCGCGTTGTTAGCCAGGGCGGCGGCGGCGCGCGCCAACTCCGCAAGGAAAGGTTGGGAGTGGTAGAAATCAAACCAACTTTTCAAATGTAATACACATACAACTGTTTATTGAGACATGTAAATCAGTCCTTTCTTTGATAACAATTCCCAAGGAAGCTCCTTAAAAATAAAAGCTCCATAAAGAACCGGTGTAAGTAACAAACAGTTTCTTTTTTTAAATTTATCATAGCTCTACATCACACTAAAAATTATGACAGAATATTGAGGGACATGATACGGGGAAGCAAAAGCAATAAAGATAATATTAATTAGAGAAAAAGTATGCAAATAATGAATGTTTTAGCTGTAATATTGTCCGGAGCTGATATCAAAAATTCCTACCAGAAACAGAAGTATGCTTAAAACTCCTTAAATTACTGCTAAAATACATCACAATGCAAAATGCATTATTTGCAGGAATAAAAATAATTATTATGATACATTAATAAAAAATCACTCGTTTCATGAGCAATGGTCAATCAGGACACTGCTTGAACCGAGCGCAATCCCTCCATGCCCGGGTGCGGCAGCAACAATCAAGTCAACTGCTGCACCCTCACAGTGCCAAACCCACGCTTCTCTAACGAAAATAATTATTTCGTACATAAATAAGTATGCGTATGTATGCGTTAAAAACGACTACGCTTACGCACGCATACGTACCTACATACCGATGAACAATTGCGGAAAATTAAAAAAAAAACAAAAGGCAAAAGATGTGACACTCGGGATGTCAGGGTTAAGTAATAAAACACAATAAAAAAAAATAACACCTATCAGCCAGAGATAATCGACAACTGGCAATTAATTAAAAACGGGCGCGCCCCCGCGATGTAGTCTCCAGAACAAGGGGACGCAAAGCCGTAAAATAACAACATTTAAACACAATAACTTAAACAATTTAATTTGCGTATCTGAAGAAAAACAAGGTTACAATTTCAAAAAATTTTGAAAAATCCAACACAATGACTAAAACCAAATCAACAAGTATAAAAAAAAACTAATTGCAGAAAGGTATGGGGACACCATCAGTTGTTATTAAATGGTATGGGTTCCACTACCTCGGGCTTAGGCGCACACCAGGCATGTAGGGTGCGCACCCTCCCCCACTGCCCAGACGCAGGGCCACTCGCACTCAGTCCACCGCGGGCCACACTGTCCTTCACTTAGCTCCAAGATGCGTACGAATCCTGGTACCACTGCTGCTCTCCATTAACACCCGCTGTACCCAGCGGCTGCTGCGCCAGGGGCTGGCTGCCCCAGTTGCTCTGGTATCTGCGCTTTGACTCCCCCTGGTTCTGGTGACCCCCGTCTAACTTCCGCTTACCTAACACAGACCTTATCGTTAGTCAAAATCATCGATACGTTGCAACATGGGAGATATTTAAAAAATTTTTACTTTTGCTGTTTTGCTAGGCGAACTTAGCTTTCGAACATACAAAAAATACCAAAATAGTCTTCATCTCCCTTGTTACAAAAGATAAATATAAGTAAAATAGTGCACACACGTAGGAACTAACAAAGGAAGGATTGGATAAAAAGGTACATACTGTTAGGTAAAAAAAGAACGGTCCTAACTCCATACGTAGATGTTCAAGAAAAACTAAGCAACCGCTAACAAAACAGCTGAAATAAAATCTGTTTTATTTTAAATATATTAAAGCGTAATTCGTTAAAGCTGTTTAGGCAACCACTTCTAACTACGGTTCAGTCCGAACGGTTAATAAAAACTGGCCAGTGTTATTGCAAACATGCATATTAAACATCGAAGCAAATACAAAAACTGTTTGCAACAAACTAAAACGTATCAGTAATTGCCTACAACGTGTTAAAGAAAATTTCGAAAAACCTTACCTGGTAAACTTCCCTTGGCGCGGGCCCCCCCACGGGCGGGCTGCTGC
Source organism: Aquatica leii (assembly GCA_035610365.1). Lineage (NCBI taxonomy): Eukaryota > Metazoa > Arthropoda > Insecta > Coleoptera > Lampyridae > Aquatica > Aquatica leii. Next base: position 196,900,497 of record CM069433.1, read on the forward strand.
CGTGCTGCCCCACGAACCCCTGCTGCTCCGCCCCGGCCCGCCCGGTTGGCCGCCGCCCCACGGGCCGGGGGCCCACCGGCCCGGCCACGTGCCACCACCCCACGCCCACGGCCAGCCTATTTAATATTCGAATTCATTACTTTCAAAACTAAAAACCGTTGCAATTTTTTTTTCAAATCAACACACAACATTCGCTCTTTTTTTGGAATAAAAGCCAGACTACCTTATTTTTGGTCTAAAAAAATTTTTTCCACCAGATTTATTTGGTGGACACAAAAATCTGCCATCCCTTTCTACTAACGGATACTGTCGGATTTGTACAATAAAAATTATATAAAACCAAACCCTTTTTGACGCCCCAATTTTTATTGCACAGCTAGTAAACAGAAAGGGATACAGGACAATTTTGAAATGGTCAAGGAGTAGTCAGCATAGATAAAACAAAAAAAGACATTCGTGCATTCTTAAAATAAACGGACATTCATCAACTGAACCTATTCTAATGATCAACCAAATGATTAGTACTATCTTACGATATAAAATATAATTAGTAACGCATTTTGACAAGTGCGTCAGAGTTCAGATTCAAAACAATCTGAAACTAGTCTTAATAATAAGTTTTAGAAACTTGTGGTAAACTGAAAAAAAAACACGTTTACCGCCAGGTTCCTAAATAATAAAGTTTTATACCTGTTTCCACAAATTTAATATGAAACGGGATAATGTTTTTGTAAATTTAGGAAAGGGTCAAGTAGAAAGGGCTGGAACAAACCTGCGTCCCACTGTTCACTTCATAGTACAGACTGGTAGAATTCAATGTGCTTCCGTCGTCCAGTTCCTAAGTGTCAACATAACATCAGTCTTACTTTGCCTATGGCAACACTTAGCACTGGATGTAATGTGGATACGCCAAGCTCGGCATACAATACTGCATTGTATGCGGAGCTTTTGAACGTATCGAATGCGGAAGCTTTTAGAGAAAGGGTTATCCAAAAAACAAAAAATGATAAAGAAAATAAAAAGTATAAAAAATACGTATATAAAAAATAAACGAATGTCAATGTAAAATATACATATATTACCGGCTTGGCTACACAGCTTGGGGCTGTCTACAGCCAAAACAAAGCGAAAAAAGCAAAGCCTCTAAAAGCACTATTAAAGCAAAAAGCAAAGACAAAAGCTAGATGCATGGCGGCCCCTAGGGGTCGTCGATAAACATTGCAGTGATACGGACACATGATAAAGCTGCGTTCTTCTAGACACTTTGCGGTTAAAGCAAATCAAATGAAATGTTAGTGTCGGCGTGGCGGCGCCGTCCCTCGCCCACTTTTGGATAACCCTGCAACTAAGAGCTCATCATATCTGAGCCAGTCCCGACATGCCCGGCACGTTTCGACTCCTCAATCACTTTTCCCGGCGCTGAATAATTTAGAAACGCCTACTATTGGCTCAGATATGATGGTTATTTGAGTGTGGCAAGTGTTTTATCAGTTAGTCGACCATGCAAGCGGGTCGGGCAGTTAAGAGGTTAAGTGCGGCTCGGTTAGTGGCAGCTGCCAACACTGTGCCACAATCAAACTACCGCATCAGAGATATTCATATTTATAATATAAATAAATCGATTTAAATTTAAAAAGGCCACCCACCGATTGTGGCTGCCGACCTCTCCCTCGGGCTTGTGGTGGCGCCGGCGGAAAATCGTAATAGTAATCTTCGTACCGGTAATAGTCATCATAATAGGGATCACTGTAGCCGCCTCGATAATCCCCATACCCGTAATAGTCGTAATCATAATCTATAAAACACACAATAATAGTCCCAATTTAGCCAACTTGGTCCAATTTGTATGCCTGGAAGTAGTACTAATAGCATGCCGGGAAAAGAGTCAAGTAAATATTCATGGCCGAATCTAGCTCATACTGAAGAATCTCCCTACACCAATATACCACTGCATGTACTTACCCACTCCAGGCTGCAAGCTTTACATTAGAACAACACAAGTGACAAAAAAGACAGACACATGCATGTTATAAAAAGTTTGGAGCGCGTGCAAATGCTGTACGTTGCCCTTGCCTGGCAGTGCCCCTTGGCCACCAAGGCAGCCTCATGCACGCTTTACACTCTCACACTACCTTAATAGCAAGTAATCCAATACAATCAAATTGTTATTCCACATTCAAAGCTATTTGTTAGTGGAATGAATGTGCGTCGATTACAATTATCTATTATTTTCAGACCTGCAATGAATTCATAATACAATATTACCACAACACCATTAATACTAAAAATTCGATTTTCTCTCTAAATAAAAGAACGTGTAGTCAATTTCAAAAGCATATAATCGATGCTTCACCATAATATCGAAATATTAAGCGTGTAGCACACAATCGTATTTTTGTTGCAAGAAAATGAAATGTTAGTAAAGATGATAGAGATTTTTTATCGTCATTTTTAATCTTGTTGCTGAACAGAAATTGTCAAAATAACCGCGAAATATTATCGTTGCTAAAACATTTGTCGTAGCAAAACTAACATTACGATCCTCACACCTTAACTTCTAACTACCCTAAAAATTAGTTAATACAAAATACAAATCAAATTCAGTTTCTTAAAATGTATAAAAGTTGAGGGAGAACATTTTTATATTCATAAAGTTTGTAACGATTTAAAATGAATTTTAGTACATTTCCAACTATGCAACTATTCACTCACAGTCGCGTAATGGTTTAAAATTTCAATTGGCTAATAAAAAACCCTTCGGAGATTTTGGAGCTGTGTTGGAGGAAACTTCTTTCAATACAGAACGTATAAATCTCAGCGAATCCCGATCGATGTTAATTTTTGTGTTGTAATTGAAACTAAAGCTCCTTGTTTGTTACCCTCATGCTTAATTGCTACGTTAAGTAAAAGCTTACGAACCGTCCTACTGATGCTACCGGATGGGGCATTCTTGTCGTCAGCAAAGATGACTCGAGTATACTATCCAAAATAAAGCACGTACTATTCGGTGCAAAAGCCATTTAAATATTAACCGTTTGCTACGAATTTAGTGAACTAAATAAGTTGCGTTAATAGTGTGGTTATTACACCGAATTTCATACCGCTTGTGTGGATGACAACACTCACCCCGGTGAGATTAATACAACAAAACAGAAAAAACAGAACGTGTTTGTACAATTTAAATTACTAGCGGAGCTGTTTACTACGGGAACCCGTGGAATCATTTTTTTTATCTCTCGCATGATTATTCCTTCAAATGCGCCTATCCGCTCCGGATGTTAGCGACAAGCAAGACAATTTGAACTTTTAATGACTACTGCTCTAAACAGTCCTCGTGTAGACATAAAAAACCAAGCTCTAAGGTTTTTCAACCTTGCTGGTTCTCTTCTGCCTAGATCAGTTCCTTGGAGAATTAACTGGGGCAGACCATATCTCTTTTAGTTCCTCATTATGTGCCCGAAATATTTTAATTTTCGTTTTTTAATTATGACCATTATTTCGGTTCCTTTTTGAAACATTTCTAGAACTATCTTGTTGGAGATGATCAATACAGAAATTATAAGAATTCGTCTGATTAACCACTACATCTCAAATGACTCAAGTTTTTTATGAACCCTTCCGCTACGGTGCAGGATTCGGTAACGTTAGCACAGACCAGATCTTCCTTTAAGTACTCTTAGTTTGGTGTGTAAATTAAGGTATCCGCTTTTAAATAGATTTTCCATTTTAGTGGAAGTGACTCTTGCTTTTTCTATGCGGTATTTTATTTCTACAGAGTGATCCCGTATCTCATTAATAGTAGTACCCAAATATGTGTAATTAGTTACTCTTTCAATTTACTGATTATTAATTACCAGTTGGCCGAGCTGTGTGTTATGTTTACTAATAACCATGAACTTGGTTTGAGTTGGTTGATTGAGTTGAGTGTTGCTGGTTTGAGTTCCTTTTCCTACCCTACACTTTTTTCTCTACTCACAAAGACAGGTGGCGCAGGGCACCGATTCACCATTCTATTTTGGGTACTACCATCTCAATCTCCGATTCAAGTTGGTCAAACTTCGCAATTTGAGTGTAACAAGTTTAAATGGTTTGTATCGTCAATCTGTGGTACTAGCAAAAGAAATAAAAAATCGGTTTAGTTTAAGAATTCTTCTCAACGAACTATCCACACGTGTATTAAGAATAGTTAAAAGATAGTGCAGAGTAGAGAGACTGACACAGTGAACCCTGCCAAGTTAGCAATAGTAGTTTATGTATGAAAAAGAAATCTCAAAGAGAAAGAACTAATAATAATAATTAAAATGGATAGAGCCAACTTGTAGGTTTTAACTTTATCATATCAGCTCCTGTAGAGCTAAAAACTAAGCAGTAGACATCTAAGATAAGTTTGACTTTTCACAAGTCAATATGAATACTATTGTAAAGTGAAGAAAATTATTTAAACATGTATGGAACATGAGCCTCGAAAAGAAAAAAATGATTCAAATTGTAAACATATCAGCCAAATGACGGTTAATAGATGAACTTATTTGAACAATTCATTTTTTATTCGTCGATAAATGTTATTCAAAAGTGATATCACTAGTGACTAATCTGAATAAAATCAAAATTCTGGAAATCAGCTATGCTTCACAGAAACGACATTTTCAGACAATTTGATTGCAGCTGCAAAATATTTCCACACCAAAAAAATTTGTTTTAGACGTCTTTCAAGATCTCGTGAACTGTAGCGCTGTAGTCTGTATATGTCAAAATATTGTTATTATCCGTCTTACAAACATTCACCGGTACATTTTTTCTAACTTATTTTTGCTTTTATCGTTGTATTTGTTGTTAATAAGTCTTTAGGTATTATTATAAAAAAAATAATTTTTACTTAATAAATAAATATCCGATTATTATCAAATTTTATTAACGTGAGAGTGCCTTTTAAAAAGACTAACGTTTTTGGAATTCAGATAGACTTGTCAAATTTTTGACTTTTAGTATATTAATTCCAATTTTCGACTCAAGGTCACAGTTCACGACATAATGAAATGCCTCTACAGTTGTGTTCTCCCTCAAATAATAACTACTTTGGCAATTCAATAGGTCCCCGTCAATCAGCATCGAGTGTACGTATCAAGCTGTGGATTAAGTTTTGCGGTTTTTTTAATAGAAGTCGCTTGTCTATTACAAAAGTAACAAGTTATTTGTCTGCTACCGGTTAGATAATTGATGCACTTCCGGTAAAAACGGAAAAACAAAACTTATTACACAACTTGAACTGACCTAAGAATAAAGTTTTGACAGTCAACTGAATTTAATTTACGCAACGTGCCATCCTATCTGAATACTATATATCTTAGAACGATACTATTATAATGTAAGCAACGATAAAAAAAAATCGCACAATTTCTGTAATTAGCAAGATAGAATAGTTACTTGACTAACAAGCACGCAAAGGACCATGTTTCTCATTAAATGGGTTAATAATGTAACAGTACAACTCGTTTTAACACAGTTACTAAACCACTTACCATAATCGCCGCGACCCATCGATCCCCTCATTCCTCCACTAGGTCTAGGTGCCTGTCCAGGTGGTCCACGCATTGGCATCGCGGTACCTGGCATCATGCTGCCAAAATCTTTAATTATAAACGCGTCTCATATGCGCTTTCGTACTTACCCTCCTCGAACCTGCATCATTTGCATCATTCTTCTTTCACGAGCGCGTAAAATTTCTTCTTTCTTCTTCTTATCAGATGGTGGTTTTGCTAAAGATACTTCTATGTGTGATCCCCCCATTTCCTTGCCATCCAAATCTTCCATTGCCTAAACCAAAATTTTTTAGAACCGAATTTGACGAGTCGACAATATACCTTAATCGCGTGATCTCGTTCTTCGAAGTGTATAAACGCGTAATCTTTAATTTTCTTAACTCGTTCGACTTTACCAAAATTTTCAAACGTTTCTTTTAACTTTTCTTCGGAGATTTCTTGCGTAAGATTACGTACGTATAACACTTTAACTTTGGACATAGTTTGTTCGTCGGGTTCCTCTTGAGGATCGGCCCAATCGACTATAATATCACAACCCCATACTTTGATACGACCAGTACCAAGACGGCGTTTAGCTAGGGACGCAGCTTTATGCGATTCGTATTCGAGAAAACAGAAACCACGGTTTTTCTTCTTGTCGTCGGGAGAACTATAGATGATGACTTCCATCAGCCCAGCTGTTGCATAAAAGAAAAGATTTGAGTTGGAGAAAAGAACGTTCGGCGAAATGGACGAGCACCAAAGTCCACTGCACTAGTCTCTATAAAGCCACAGCGCAACGCTACTCGCACTGGACCTTGCTACCCTTCCCATGCTCGTAGCGGCCCTGCCCTACCCTTGCTCAGGCGCAGACTAACGCATTCCAGGGATTAAGGGTACTCAACTTACGTGCATGTTTGGAAAACTCTTCGAAGATAACGTCTCGATCCCGGTTCTTGGGAATATAGCCCACAAACAACCGGTGATTGTTATAAGATATTGTAACACCAATCTTTTTGCCTTTCCGTATTTCATAATCATTCAGCTGCAAGAACAGTGGAAGGGTAGCCAATTATGCCTTGGGCAAGGGGGTGGGACTAGGAAGGAAAGGACTGAGCCCGGCAGCCGGCCGCCACTAGCTACTGATGCACTTTACCTGTTAATTTACCGAACTCGTCCAGTATCTCCTCTTTGCCTTTAGACTTTGGTATGTTGCCCACGAAAAGCCGAAGATTCGGAACGCTAATGTTAATTTTCAACGTCTTGCCAGGTTTGATTTCATAATTATCGAGCTGTGGGTGAAGAAACAAAAACATGCCAGAATTTGGTTGCCACATTTAAATTAATTTTAATATAAATTTAGTATTTATCAAAAAAACAATTTTGCACCAACAAATCTACTGAACGGGCATGCTTGCTCTAAGATTTAGTAACCCGCTTCAAACTGGAACTCTGGTACCGCTACTTCCCAAAATTAACTACAAATCAAACTAGTTTTCGATAATTTAGAATTTACTCGGGGACTTCTTTGTTTAAATACTATTTTCCGGTCTCAATTTTGCCCCTTGTGCAAAGAGGAGACCTGAAAAAACTTTATCCAGCCAAACACACCAGTACTTCACTAGAGCCAATTGTGACACTGAGTGTCTATTCATTATCTCAATTTGGTCACTCAAGGGCTCTGATGGAGGTGAAAGCTACAAGGGAAAGAACGTATGCTCCGTGGTCAGAGCCGCTGTAACAAAAGTCAGCTCTCAATTGACGGCTGTGACAACAGTTGGCACACATCACTATAACAGAACTTGCCAATTATGATGCGTGTGCTGGAGGAGCAGCAGGATATGTTATAGGAATACAATTTTTCAAGGTTACCAAATATATCATTAAACCAACTTAAATAATAACAACAAAATTTCCAAAAGTGTTAGTACTTAATTTTAAATTCAAAAAAACTACTTTTATTACAAAGCGCAATTTAAAATTAAGTAATTTATTTCAAATCTTATGGGCAGTGACTACGTCAAAAACTAGAACTAAAAAACCTCACATTAATACGATTACAGCGCCACAGCCCATGAGAAAATACAATACTTGTACCTGTATTTCCGCTAAGCATAAATATACAAGTCGATTGTAACAAAACAGAATCGAAGATACACACAAACGCACACACGACAACTACATGCAATGTCTAAATTTTGGAAATTTTGTTGACAAGCCTATTTAGGAACCTTGTTTAGCGACAAAATTTAAATCCCAATGCTCTTCCTCGAACTTAAGTGACGTTTACATGTTTTAATCGTAAACAAGTAGAACGCCAGTAAGTTCCAAGTACAAATTTTGTTAGGAAGATTTTTTATACAGGTCCACACAAAGTTTGAACTTTCACACTTAGGTCTTAAAAATACGGAAGAGGACGTCATTCAAGAGTTGTCACACTTGAAAGACCCCCAAAGTCTAAAAAACTTTCATTCTACAGAGGTACAAACATTAAAAACTGACTATGTTATTACCGGCACCTAAATATCCTACCTTCTGGACGGCAGATTGTGCAGCATCACGTGTGGTGAACGTCACAAAAGCATACCCGCGATTAGTACCAGTCATAGGATCCATCATTAAACGTAAATCCCAAATCACGCCGCATTCCTCAAATAAAGGTATTAACTCATCTTCGTACATATCCTTAGGAATTTTGCCACAAAAAACTTCGCACCCAGTTCCCGGTGTAGAACCGTCCCAACCAGGAGGTGGACCGCCGTACTTTCTCTGCCCTAAAATGCCAACATGTAAAAGATACACAACCAAAAAGTTAAAATTACCCGTTGTGACATCTAACGTATACCCTGTACGTTCTAGTATCGCTTTAATTTTATCTTCGTCGGGACCTTTGGCAGGAATTACGGCAGGAGTTGCAGGTCCCTGTGTTGATCCGGCCCTACTTTTCTGACGATAAGTTTTCATAACGCCACATAAATAGGCGGATTTATTCGAAACATGTTCTAAGTTGGAATCTAAAAATTGTCCTAATACATTTAAAGCTCCGTCAACTGGAAATTCTTTTAGAGCGTCCAAAGCTCGTTCATCTAAATCGACATGTGCTAATTTCCCCGTTTTATAAATATCATCCAGTTTAATTGCTACTTTCTCGTCTAGGCCATATTCGATTAATTTTTTGAAGTCTTCAGTACGTTCTGTCGATTCGGGATCAATTTTCATCGATTCCTCCACACCTAATTCACCATTCCCTTCTGCCATAGCTGTTTACCAATAATATTTATTAAAGAAATTTCAAAAAACGCGTCTTTAAAAAAATACAATTTTGGGAAAGATCATCTTTTGTTTTCACAGCCTAGCGCGTGTATTTGTTTTTTTGAACAATCGTAGTGACTGACGGATACATTTAAATTCCCGCCAAATTTAAACATGCGCGATGAAGCACTTGACCGGCGCTCGCGATTTTTTTTTTGCTCAAAACGAATACTTTTAGGGCGTTTTAAAGGTAGAGTGTTAATTTATAATGATTAGAAATTTAAGTGTTTTAAGTATGAAAGATTTAAACCGATCGTTACGCCCATCGTCTGTGAGAAAAAGTGCCGGTTGCTAATGGGCAATAATAATGCTTGGATGAAATCGATAAAACTACGCTAATACCGTCACCCCTAAATTCTACGTTTAAAATACTGAAATTTCGTTACCGTACCTTTTGCTTATTTACTAATAATAACTATAAAAAATGGCGATCATACAACAGTTTTAATGGCTGTCTAAACCTAACGTCAACGTAACGGCCCGCCGTTTTTCGGGGTTCACACAACGACGCGCACGGGCTTAGCCTCGAACCCAGCGTACATACGATGCGCGTTAGTAACTAAATTCAAAACGGTTATACTAAAGCCGCTAATTTAAAAAAAAATATTTTTCTACCGCAACGATTTTAGAAAATTACGAAAAATACGATAGAAATTTTTGCGCACTCGCGCATCGCCGTAACTAACAATGGAAATTAAAAATAGATACGTACCAATCACACTATAATCCTTATTACAGTAAGATTACTAATGCAGATTTACAAACACAACAAACATATTTAAAAAACTTAAGAAAAACTAACAATTAGGTAAAACTTAATAAAAACGATTTTTTTAGTGTTTTAAGAATTTTGGTGTAGTACCGACTCCCGCGGCGTTATGCCAAATGCAACGTGCAGCCGACAAAATACGTTGTTTTGCAACCCGTCTGAGCGACGCGTCACTTGCATTCAGGGTTGTTAGCGGCCAATGGACATGCGCTTTTATAATTCAAATTGCAAAACCAGTCTATGTGCTACTTATTTAATACGAACGTATATGTACATTTTTTCTACTTTTAATAACAATTTTTCGTAGTAAGAATTTTCCTCCTCCATCTCCATTTTCCAATTAAACTAAATACGTGACTGATTACTTAATTGTAGGAATTATTGACCCGTTCCCAGTTTCAAGTCGCTCGCTAGACACCTTCTAAATTTACATTAATTGCTTGTTAAAAGCAACAAAGATGCAACTATTATTAGTTACGTACATTTTCGCCACGGATCGATTCTAGCCTTATCTGCATACGTTACAAGCGTAGACGAGTAATTATGTAACAAGGTCGCGCGTTAATTTAAGCTAAATCATTTATTAATCGAAAAAGTGTAATAGTAAAATTCCCGCCATGCAATAAATAAACTGGTTATTCTAGATCTACGCAACGTAAAGAAAAAAATTAATTTCTTAAAGGGGCGGAGGCGGTTAAAATCCGCGAACTGGTTTTGGAAGTCAGGACTGCTCTGTATTTAGGTTCTATCTATAGATAAAGAATGGCAAACGGCTACGGCGCGAGTTTCGTTCTACAGCTGCTTTGCAAATTACGTCCGTCCCCTCATACCTAAGCACTTGTTGAATGCAATCGTGAGGTGCCCTAAACAAAGAACATCAGTTAGGGAACGTACATTACAGATACACACTTTAATAACGGACAAAACGAGCACCAACAAGTTAGACCAACTGGTTTTTATTTTAATCTGTTTACTTATTTTTCTTGACGAGTAAATTACAATAACGTGCGATTTATCAACTGACGATCTATTTCGTTTTTCGAAAAGTAACAGATTTTACGTAATTCTTAGATAAAGGGGAAGCCACAAATTAACACTTTCAACGGTAAGACAAACTAAACAAAGAAGAAGGAAACATAAATCAATCGTTCAATAATTATAATAAAACTAACATTATAAAATTCTTTAGACAAAACTTCACATCCAACGTATATTGTATTTAACCTCATCATCCTATTAGAATTAATTGTTTTTGATCTTGAAAGATGGTTATAGAATAGATTTCCAATCTTAGTACTCAATAGAAAATCTTGAAATTGTTTAAGCTACCGCAAAGAAACTATTGCTCAAAAATCCGAGATTTTTCGCAAATCTGTTAATCAAAATTACAATATCAAGGTATCAAGGTATTTCTGATTGTCTGTCTAATGCATGTTTTGAATTCCAAATCGTTAGACAGTGTGACGAAATGATTATTATGTAAGATTTGAATCCAAGAAGAAGAACTTCACTAAAATTGTTTTCAAAGTTTCAGAAACCAAGTAAAATTTTTCTCGTTGCCTACCTAGCTTAGAACGCTTGCTTGTAACGATAAAAATTAGATCGTTTTTAATATAGTTCCAAACCTGTCGGACTACTACATACCTGACCTGTTGTAAAATGTGTAGACTTCTACTGGTTAATTATACAAATTAGCAACACATGCGATATTAGTGCAGAATCAGTCCTTCGATTTCTTATATAATCTGGGACGTTTAGAAATTGTTACTTATCCGATCAGTGATGTTGCATTCCGTTTCTTCTACATATGCCAGCCCGTGGCAGCTCCTTGGTTCTTTGGTTATTCTTTTTGATTTTGAAAAGCTGGCGATTAACCTGTTTTTAACGCTAACGTATGTATGGGAGAAAAGTGGTTGCGACAGAGTCTTCTATTTTGGTTGTTCTTTATAATATACGTTGATCGCTTTATCTATGTCTGTTTTTTATATCCGGACCACTTAGCACACGTTTCTCTAAAATTCTGCAGTCTGGATGGCTTTGTCATTTTTCCTTCCATAGGTCCTGATGTGTCATAGAATGTGGTAACAATAGGCATGACTCAAGATGCTCGTCATGCAAAGTTCTACAGTCGCACAGACGAGGTTAGCGCGGCACCTCGTTACCTCGGTGGTGTATGATGCATTTGACCCTGCAGCAATTTTTTCTTGCACTCCCACATTCGTCAGAACATTCCATTGCGTTATGCGGCTCGAGCTTTGATTAGTTTGGAGGCGTTGTGTTCCACTGTGTAAAAGCTTCTTCAACCTAAGTCAATTTTGCCCAGGTTCCTGTCCCTGTAATGGATCTTGGGTCTTCCGTCATTTTCAGCCGTTCAGCGTTTTCTAAAACGTCACGTCGTATTTGGGGTGGGAAAATTCCTAAAACATCCGTTAGTAAAGTCTTAGCCCTATGTGCTAAGATTTTTAGCACTGCCAATTTCTGTCCTAAGGTGTTTTTCGATCGCCGTGGTAAATTTGATGCTTGGTTTGAAATGATTAATGTGACCCAAAAACATGTGTTGCGTCATATTCTGAACGAACCTTTTTAACCGGAACACGAATTTATCCGTTAAGTTTTAGTGCGAAAACCAGATAACTTTGCACGAACTGCTCCGATGAAGACGACGTAAACTGAATAAATTCGTTCTAGATTATGTTCAGTATAGAAGTTTTTCTATATGCTGATTGAATACACAATGTCAGCCACTTGCCGCACGAAGAAAATTTATAAAAATGGGTTACCGCAGCGAAAGGGTTAAGAGAAGCGGTTTTTTCGAAAGCCTTCATAAATATATTGGCGATGACCGAAGAAAGTAATGGCCATGGCCGTCTCTTCAGTTTCAGTTTGTTCGTAGATTTGTTATTGAATGAAAAGGACGTAGTTCCATTACACTCTTCATCCAAATTTGGTTTTTCTAATTTGGTCGTGATAATGTCTACTGCTATTTTTGTGAAAACTAACAAAAATATCTTGATCTTTCACTTTACATCTCTAACTTTTGAAACGAAGGGCTGAAAGTTTTTCCTTTTTTTTTGTAAGTGGTTGTAAAATATTACATAAGTATCTTGCCGGAAAATGGGTAGCAGTGTAGCACTTAGAATTGGACAAAGAGGTATCTCTAGTAGTCCTTTCGTCTTTAGAAACCCATAAAAGTATGTGGCAACCTGGTGTTTGACGAAATAAAACATCTTTTCTAATGCAGTTTTTAAAACGAAACACATTTTTTTCTTCCGGTTTTTATTGAATTTTTTGTTAGCTCAAAACGTCTCGTAAATATTTCTCCTTTCTCACGACCATCTATTGTTTGTCTGTGTCGATCATCCTCTTCATATTTCTTAGGCCACAGCCGCTTTTCTCGGAGACGAGGTTTTTTGGGCGGCCGTCAATTTTGCTTTTTTCAACGGCATCTTTTTGATTTATTTCAGTTCTGACAGCGACTATTTCGATACCACCACGACGGTCGGTTGTTGTTTTTTGTTTTCGACGGGCATGCAGAGCCTATTGTTTGTTGCTTCTTCGTATACGACGGTTTCGCTTTTTTCGGGTTGGAAGGTTTCAGTTATTCCGCCGGCATCTTGTTGGTTTTCTTACTTTCCACAGCAAATTTGGTTGCTGTTTCGAGACCATTACGATGAGCGGTTGTTGTTTTTTGTCGCCGGCCGGCATGACAACGGCTATCGTCTGTTACTTACGACGGTTTTGTTTTTTTGGCTTTGAAGTTTTTAGTTTTTCATCGGCTTCTGGTTGGTTTTTTCACTTTTGACATCGACTTCGGTTGTTGTTTTGAGACCACGACGACCGTCGGTTGTTGTTTATTGTCACCGTGGGTTGTTATCCTCTGTTGTTTTTTCGGATACTACGGTTTCGCTCTTTTCGGTTTGGAAGCTTTGAATTTTTTCGTCGACATGTTATTGGTTTTTTTACTTTCGACAGCAATTTTGATTGCTGTTTTGAGACCACGACGACAGTCGGTTGTAGTTTTTTGTCCAGAACGGATGTGGCAGCGGTTATCGTCTGTTGCTTTTTCGTATACGACGGTTTCGCATTTTTTCGTTTGAAAGCTTCAGTTTTTTCGTCGGCATCTTGTTTTTTTTTCACTTTCGACAGCGACTTTGGTTGCTGCTTCAAGACCACGACGACCACCGGTTGTTGTGTTTTATCCACGGCAAGGGTGGTAATGGCTATCCTCTATTACTTTTTCGTATAAGACAGTTTCGCTTTTTTCGGCTTGAAAGATGTCAATTTTTCCGACGGCATTTTGTTAGTTTTTTCACTTTCGAAAGCGATTTCGATTGCTGTTTCAAGATCACGACGACGGTCGGTTGTTGTTTTTTGTCCATGGCGGGCGTGGCAGCGGCTATCGTCTGTTGCTTTTTCGGATACGACGGTTTCGCATTTTTTCGTTTGAAAGCTTCAGTTTTCTCGTCAGCATCTTGTTTTTTTTTTTCACTTTCGACAGCGACTTTGTTTGCTGCTTGAAGACCACGACGACCACCGGTTGTTGTTTTTTATACACTGCAAGGGTGGTAGTGGCTATCCTCTATTGATTTTTCGTATACGACAGTTTCGCTTTTTTCAGCTTGAAAGATTTCAGTTTTTCCGTCGGCATTTTGTTGGTTTTTTTACTTTCGACAGCGGTTTCGATTGCTGTTTCAAGATCACGAGGACGGTCGGTTGTTGTTTTTTGTCCACGGCGGGCGTGGCAGCGGCTATCGTCTGTTGCTTTTTCGGATACGACGGTTTCGTCTTTTTTGGATCAGAAACTTACAGTGCTTCTGTCGGTATCTTGTTGGTTTTTTTCACTTTCGACAGTGAGCCGGTTGCTGTTTCTAGACCATGACAACGGCCGGCTGTTTTTTTTGTCCACGCTTGGCGTAGCAGCGGTTATCTTCCGTTGCTTTTTCGCATACAACTGTATCGCTTTTTTTGGCTTGGAATTTTTCAGTTTTCCGTCTACTTTTTGTTGATTTTTTTTCTCTTTTGACATCAACTACTTCGGTTGCCATTTTGAGACTACGACGGCGGCCGGTTGATGTTTTTTGTCTACGGCAGGTGTGACAGCGGCTATCATTTGTTGCTTTTTCAGATACAACAGTTTTGCTTTATTCGGCTTGAAAGCTTTCAGTATTTCCGTCAACAGTTTGTTGGTTTTTTACTTTTGACATAGACCTCGGTTGCTGTTGCAAGACCACGACGACGACAGCCAGTTGTTTCTTTTGTGTACGGCGGGCGTGGCTATGTGGCTTTCGCTTGTTTATTTTTCAGTATGAAAACTTTCAATTTTATAGTCGGCATCTTTTTTACTTTCGAGTTTCGACAGTGACTTCGGTTGCTGTTTCTAGACTACGATAACGGCCGGTTGTTTCTTTTTGTCTACGGCGGGCGTAGCAGCAGCTATCATCTGTTGCTTTTATGAATACGAGGGTTTCGTCTTTTTCGGATTGGAAACTTAGTGTTTTTTTCACTTTTGACAGCTACTTAGATTGCTGTTTTGGGATCACGATAACAGCCGGTTGTTGTGTCTTGTTCACGGCGGGCGTACAGCGGCTAGTATATTTGCTTTTTTTGGCTTGAAAGCTTTCAGTTTTTGTCGACATTGCTTTGCTTTCACTTTCGACGGCTATTTCGGTTGTTGTTTTGAGACAACGACGACGGCCGATTGTTACTTTTTCGGATACGACAGCTTCTTTTTACCTTTCGTTGTTTACTGAATCTTTTAGTAATAGTGATTATTTAATCACTGGTATTCACAATTACAATGACGTTTCATTTGTCAGCTGGGACTATAGTGATGTTTTGGTGGCGCACGACAAAATATAGTCAAGGCACAGAACTAAAATCATGAAAGTAGTCTCCAATGTGATAAACGCGTTAGCCACCAGTTTTCTAAGATTGAAGGAAACAAACGCAACATCGCTACCGGATAGATAAAAACAAGAGCGGATCCAGAAAAAAAGTTGAAGCAACTCTTTTATATTTTAATACAAACAAACTTAGATCCTAAAGTTGTGTTTATAAATACATATGTTCTATGTTATTTTTTGTATGTACCACATGAAGAGAAACGTAAAAGCATGACTGCGGGTGGGGTGGAGCACGATCGCTCCACGCCCACCGCTTGTATCTGGCCTGGGTGAAAACAAGACGCACACCAAGAAGCACAACACCAGATTGTCTGTCGCAGAACATTTCTTAGATATTGAACATACTATGAAAACTTCAGCAGACAACAAGTTTAACCAAATCCAGTAACTCTTGAACCAGATTATATAGAAAGTAGTGGAAATCAGGAAGTATGATAACCGTAATAAGGATGAAGCATCGACCTTACCACTAGTATGGAAAAACATGTTTCGTAAATAAACTATACTGAACAGAAACCATCACGAACCGATGACCCAGAACAGTGCAATATATAAGATTTCCAGAATTCTAAATTTTTTTTAATTTTACAACATATAATTTTCAAAACTTACAACTGAAGTAGATGAGATGCGTTAAGAAATTACAGTTTACATAGTAAAAAATCATCAATCAAATAAGAATTTAATACAAACAATCGTTTAGACAAGCGATTCAATAATTTCATTGCTTTCACCAAAGTACGATTGTGTATGCAAACAACAATTTAAAACATTAGAACACTAAGCTTTAGAGCTTAACTTTTTTTCGATAGAGTCAATATAGTTTGACCTTGAAAATGAATAGTAAACAAGTTTGAACAACATAGATCGGTTGGAGCTAGGAACCCTACAGGTACAAGATTGAAAAAAAATCGCGATTATAAAGTGTATCGTTTTGTGTGTGCAGACAATATTAAAATTATTAAAAATTAATATGGTCACAGTATAAAATAATAGTCAACAGTTAAGTACAAATTAAAATTTGTACAAAAGCGAAACTACTTGCGTTTTTTGAGTCGGTTACTGTTTTTTGCACCAGCTCTATACATAAATACAATTAAAAAAACGCAACTAAAATTAATATTGTTTACGTATAAACAATTTGTAAATAATATACACATTATATAGTGCCATTAAGAAACCTTAATATTAGAATTGTTAACCACAACATAATCAAATCTACATTTAACTACTGACTTCATTAAAAATAAATTTATAATACAGAATTGTAAACCTACAATAAAAAGACAAGATAATAGAATCGTTGTTAGGTACAACAAACAAAATTTGTGTTTTTTTAACAGCAGGGGGTCTAAGGATTACAGGTCAGTTATGGTATTTATACAACTGCCATAAATCTCTCAATAATGGTAAAGTGTAAAATTTACCTGCTGATACAACTAATTTTTAAGTAGGTATTTGCGGGATACGGTTGTAAAGTTAATGAAGCCAAAACTATCTCTAAAAAAGGCAAAGATAAACAGTTGGTGAACTAATTGTCCAGAAGAACAAAACAAAAAACATGAATAGTATTATTGATTAAAAAAGAAAGTGAATCTTGTAGATGCTAGCATAGAACACAATTAATTTATAGTGGAAATGGAACTGATCTATTTCAGTTTCTGTTAGCTGATGGTGTTGCACGTAGTGCAGCGTGGTGCAGCTTAATGGGTCAAATTATGTTTTTTTTTCAATATTCGTTTGATAAACACATTTTTAAATTGGGCTCCCAAAGTATTTTGCAAACATCTTATTTGAGCAAAATAACAATGTTAAAAAAATGTTTTTCCCAACCGTTAGTTGCAATCTTTAAGTAACTCCGAAAGCAGTTTGTGAAACACTGAAAATTATGAAATTATGAATGCATTGGCATTGTGTGTTGCCTAACCATTCATTACTTTCTGATTGTTTGTGGGCAGGGCACTTCTAACCTATTGTACAAATTCAAAGCAATGAATCATTTTTAATTTAAAAAACAACGTTGAAGATGTGGCTGATTTCTGTTGTTTTTGTTAGTGTTAGTGTGTTGTTGTTTACTGTGTTTGCACAATACGAATGGCAAAACCGCGATGCCTTCGATGAGGTTCGATTACAAATGGACAAAGTTAATAAAGAGAACTGCCCCATACAGCATTTATCGGATTTATACCTCCCTGAAGATTCAGTCTCACATAAACCCGACGTTAAAGATGTTAACATAAATCCGATATTTCCAAACAGAACACAACTTCTACACCTACATAATATTGCACGTAGCAGAGCGTTTTTTTGGAGCTACATTCTACAAAGTCGTTTTATACGACCAGCGATTAATGATACGTATGACCCTGGTATGATGTATTATTTTTTATCTACTGTAGCCGATGTATCGTCGAATAAGCATGTAAATGCTAGTGCTATATATTTTTCGCCAAATACTTCGTATTCTTCATCGTATCTTGGGTTCTTCAATAAGACGTTTCCCAGATTTGCACCAAGAACGTTCCGGGCAGATGATTTTAACGATCCAATACATTTAGAACGAATTTCTACTTTAAATACATTTACGATCGAGGATCTGGGTGCAGTACCTGTCGATACTAGTGCTGATTATACTTCAGACTATTTTCGAATAAACGAATGGTATAAGCTGTGGTTGCCAGATGTTGTGTCTGAGAGACACGACACTAAAACAACTTATGATGTGGAAATTCGTTATGCGAATAATACCAATGAAACGTTTACTTTTCATGGACCACGAGATTCTGATGAAACACCTGGACCCGTTAAATGGACAAGGCCGTATTTTGATTGTGGACGATCTAACAGGTGGTTGGTTGCTGCCGTTTCTCCAATCGCTGACATATATCCACGTCACACTGGATTTAGACATGTAGAATATCCACGGTACGTATATTACACAAACTTTTTGTTATAAAATATGTATTTTTTTAGGTACACTGCTGTGTCTGTTGTGGAGATGGAGTTTGATCGCATAGATATAAATCAATGTCCCAGGAGTTTGGGCAACGATGGACCAAATATATTTGCAGATACGGCTCGTTGTAAAAAGGAAACAACTGAGGTAGATTTTTGCGAGAATTTTCGGCTATTCAAATTTGTTTCTATATATTAAATCTGTTATATGTCAACTGAGCTACACTCACTTTTCTAAAAATACAGTGGGGATGACCTTGATAAGTTGATAACAGCAAAAACAAAAATAGGACTTGAGGATCTTCTTGGAAAACCAGGAGAAGTTTTTTGGGCTGCTTACCACGTCTTCGGTTTATGACGCTTGACGTTTTGAGCTCTGTTCTTCAGAAGTTCTTAGTCGTTTTCGTATTGTTCCGTTAGTTGGTTTCTGCGGTTGACTTCGGTTTTCGCTAACTATGCACCTCTATATTCTGAGTAGTTCCACGCCTCCGTCTTGTTTAAGTTGTTGAGGTTCTTCTGGAATTCAATTGCAACCCTGTAAAGTCTTGGCCAGAATCTTTCTTTCACTAAGATTTTTTCCAGTTCGGTTAAGTGTCCGGTATCCACTCTGTGTTCTGCAACCGCTGATGTTTCAAATTGTTCTTGTGCTGATTTGTCTTTCTGTTAGTCCTGCGTAAATTTTTCCGCAGGTGCATCTGAAGCTTATACATCGGGTGTATTGTATTCTTCTTAGTACGCGGAACAAAAAAAAGAAATACCTCTCTTCGTAGTAGACCTACAACCGTCAAACAACAATAAGGAAGTCTACATCACCAACCTCCGGCAATCTATAGTAGAATTTGAACCACCACGCACCAAAAAAACAATTCCTCAATGCTTCAGATGTCAAATACACGATCATACAAAGAACTTATCCGTTAAATGCACTGGCATTCATTCCACCTCACAATGCGAGCACACGATAAAATACAAAGATGTTACCTGCGTAATTTCCAATGGAAATCATTCTACCAGCTACAAAGGACGTCCTGTTTACAAAGACCTTAATCAAAGAGCCTTCTTCCACCGAGACCAAAAGTAATTCACTGTTTAGACATAGTTCTAATTTTACGGACCGCGGGTTTTCTCTAACTATCAGGATTTTCTCTCTATGTAACACAACATCCAGATGGAATAGCGCAAGCTAGCACCGCCATATCCAAATATAGCTCGAGCGTATAGTGCGTGTATATATTTACGTTGTACTAACCACAGAGGTCATGCTAAACTTCTCTTTGCAAAGGCTTCTGCAGAACGATTCCTTGATTAGAATTTTGTGGAGCTTCAATTGTAATCGGGTCGTAGAAATTCAGGAAATGACAAAAAATGAAAAATGTAGTCACGTCCCTAATTTAAAAACCCAGCTGATCTACGGTGTCATCGCAAGTAACCTAATTTCTTCGAATCTTAAGTGGCGTGGCCTAAAATGATTAGCAAAAGAACAATCTTTGTGGCCTAAAGGCGCGGAAACTTCGCCCATACTTCCTGAAGTAAAAATACTCATTGTTTTCGAACAAAATTAAAGATTTTTGAATTCAAAAATTATTACAACCCTTACCGGGAGTACAGACTTTACTGCTAAGAAAATTTGTTCCGACGTAATATTTCTTGCCAACAGCCCATCGACGAAGAGTTGTACTCCCTTGCTAAAAATGTACGCCTAAAACTCGGATTCTACTATATTAAATCCTTTCATAGACGGTGATGGAATAATTCGCGTGGGAGGTTCTATTCTCTTTTCAAACTCCAAACTACTAAATCCGCTGATGGGAATTCTCCCTGCTACGACTGCGCCCCCCATACTCAAAACAATTGGTGTGGACTATGCTGGTCCGTTCTTAATAAAGGAGCGGCACGGTCGAGGATCTAAATTCATTTGCCTGTTTATTTATTTTGCAACAAAAGCGTTACACCCCGAATTGGTTACACCACTATTCACCGAATACTTTATGCTAACTCTGCGACGTTTCATAGCGCATCGCGGCCGACCTTGCCTAATATACTCTGACAATGGTACGAATTTTATCAGGGTAAACGCGAGTTAAACGAATTATCATTGTTTTTAAAGAACAATGACGGTATTATTCGTCAATCAAGCAGTGAGTACGAAATTGATTGCTATTTTATATCGCTAAACTTTGGAGGGTTGTGGGAGGCTGGTATTAAAAGCGTAAAGCATCACCTTAAGTGCGTTGCATCGAATTCACACCTAACCTTTGAAGATTTTACTGCTTACTACTCTACTAAGTTGAGTCTATATAAAACTCCTGGCATCTGTCTTCACTCTCTTTTGATCCTTCGGACGTATATCCTTTGACGCCACGCCATTTCCTACATTGTTGTCCGCTGATGGCAATGAACGACCCAGACGTCACTCAGATATACTCTGATATTTAAATTGCAACACCAAGACGGGTTAGTGACCAAATTTGGCAGGAAGGTTTAACTACTCAGAGGTAGTAAATGATTAAAATTTCAACGAAAAGGAAGAAAGATGAACACAATTCTTATTTAATAATGTGTTGGTCGCTCAGTATGGGCTTTGCCCTTCTTCGTCCTTTGTGGCATCGATTCCAGCAGGTGGTCGATTTTCTCTTGAATTACTGTACCCCAAGCAACTTGCAATTCATACCTGTGTCTGTGGAGGATGCGCTAAGTTGTTCTATCTTCTAAGTTTGGGAGATCTGAGTGGTCATGACAAGGAATTAATATTAACCTCTTCGAATCGGTCCATAGATTATATTACTATGTGGGGACGGGCATTATCCTGTGGGTCTTCGAACTGCAGAAGAAGTGGAAGAATATGGAGTTCTGCCTTCGCGTTAACATATCGTCGGGCGTTCATATTGCCTCGGATAAATATCAAACTCGACTTACTCTCATAGCCTATAAAACTTCATAGCGTGGTGCACATACCGCTCAACAGAATATTGAACATTGCATTTCTAAACAGAATTGCAGAGTTTGTCACTGTTTCATCGGATCCAAGCTTTACAACATTGCTGGTCCTCCTGGTGCCATGAATACGTAACTTCTGTTCAAGAAAGAAACAAGTGGAAAAAGGACCAAAGCCGGTATGAAAATAAGTCAATTTGTTGTTGTCAAGGATGATGACTTACCACCACTACGCTGGAAACTTGAACGGGTCCTACATCCTAGTTGCGATGGCATTAGTCGAGTAGATTCCTCCCGAACCTCTACTGGCATCGTAAGGAGGGCCAGGGCTTCTTCTGTCTTTTTATGGATTGGTTTCCTCTTCATGGTCGTTCCTGGTATAGCCGTTTAATCTGAGCACAATCTTTAGGTGGTTTAGCTCATGGTCTTCTGGTTTGCATATGGTCTATCAAGGTTGTTTATAACGTTTTGTTTTTGTTCTGGTGGTACTTTATAGACGTATCTGCTGGTGTGAGTTGGCTTTTTGTATACTTGGTGTTCTAGGGTTCCATCAGGTTTTTTTCTTGGCCAGCACGTCCAGGAATGGTAACATTCTGTCTTCTTTCACTTCCGTGGTGAACTTGATGTTTTGGTGTATTCCGTTGAGGTGGTCCAGGAACTCCATCATGAATATGTTTGCTAGAGTTGGGACAGGCAGCTCCTTCTGTCTCTTTGTAGACTTGATCTGGCGATCATATAAACTCTAACGCGACGACTTAATCTTTAATTTCAGAGCGTCTGAAGAAAAGAGTGTATACTTATATAAGATATTAAATATTTTAGTGTGAACCAATACATGGTTGGGGTTTCCGAAGAGGTGGTTACCAGTGTCGTTGTAACCCAGGCTACCGACTTCCGTTTCAAGTGCGTCGCCCATACTTAGGAGAAATGATAGAACGAGCAACGTCAGAACAGTATTATAATGCATTTGACTGCATGAAAATCGGATGTAAGTCTGTTTAATACCTAACAATTTAAACATAATCGTTTAATTTCAGGGATACAAAAACAGTTAGTTTTATTGAGTAGAGCACCACCTATAATGAGAGACATCGCCATGCAGACTTACTACGAGTACAAAAACTACTCCGTAGGACCTGACTCAGTGCGTGCACCCAAAAAGAACATCCACAGAATTTTAGATTTTATTTTGGGAATGAATAAAGACCGGTGCAAGGATATTCCACCTCAGGATTTGGTTTTAATAGGCGGTTACAGTTTCGGTGCCGAGGAATTTTTTGAAAACGAAGCAAAGATGGCTTTACGTCTGGCGAATTTCATCAGTGCGTTTCTACAAGTAAGTTTTATTATTTCTGCGCACTGAGAATTACACATCATATTTAAGGTTGCAGATCCTAAGGAAGTTTACTCCGGTAAACGAGTAGCCGATAAACCATTAACTGAAGATCAAATGATTGCAGAAACGTTGTCTCTCGTAATGGGTAACAGTCGAATATGGTCAGCGGGTACATATTGGGAACGTAACAAATTCACTAATCGAACTTTCTTTGCCCCTTACGCATATAAAACTCAGTTAAACACTCGTAAATTCTTCGTCGAAGATTTAGCTAGATTGAATAAATCCGAAGAATTATATTTAAACGAAGAATGGTATCAGTTTTTAAAACAGCGGTGGTCCAGTAATTACGATAGTTTAGAAAAATACTACATGAAGATTAAAATTCGTTTCAACGAAACCGGAGGAACTACTAAGAAGTATGAGCATTACCCGAATTTTTATAGAGCTGCGGCTTTGAAGCACGGGTATTGGGGTCCACCCTATTTTGACTGTCATGGAAAAGTGCCAATGTGGAAAGTCCCTTATGCTGCTCCTTTCTTCGGTTGGGATAGTTTAAAAGCGAGGTTAGAATTCAAGTAAGTTTTAATTTGAATTAATTTGTGTTGTTCTACTATAAATGGGCTTTCTAGGGGCGTCGTTGCAGTTACAATGGATTTATTGAAGTTGGACATAAATCAGTGTCCGGATAAGCCTTATGTACCGAATGCTTTTAAAGGAACGAATAAGTGCGATAAGAAAAGTTCTTATGTGAGTACAAATACGATCTTGGTTTAAGTTTAACGTGTTCATTTTGTAGTGCGTACCAATTCTGGGACGCGGGTATGAAACAGGCGGCTACAAATGCGAATGCAGACAAGGCTACGAATATCCTCTCGAAGACCAAATTACGTATTTCGATGGACAGCTTGTTGAAGCCGAATTTGTTAATTTGGTCGATAATAATAAAACTCGTTTCCACACTTATCAGTGTCGAATTGCCGGAAGTAACAATATTCACCCTAATATCATTGCCTTATTAACAGCGACATTTTTATCAATTTTTTCATGTTTCAAATTATAGCTTTAATGTATATTCGTACCGTCCTAAAACTTTTTATACAATTTTATAGTATTTTAAGTGTTGAGGATCAATTTTTAGTTTTAAGGATTATGACAGAATTTGAATCTCTATTGACGCACAAAATTGTATTGTTAAAGATCGAAATGTTGCAATTTTATTATTAGTTTTAAGGTAACGACTACTCATAAATGTGCCTTTAAGGGTAAATTAGTGCATTTATTTTTCCGTCCATTTTTTTTTGTAAAACTTTTTAATTGTTTATAATAAAAGTTAAAAAAATATTTCCGGATTATTTACATTTCCAATATTTTAAATTTATTAGACAAGACCTCAAACTCCTGTCACAAATAATTTGACACAAAGGTTTAAGTTTTTACAAATGAAACAGTAAATGATACTTACAAAATATTACCATGTCTTGCAATTTAACTTTAAATTAACAATTTTTCAGTTTTCTTTCAATTTTAGTCTCCAAAAAACTGCAAAACAATTTAAATTGTAACTGTGACTTGTTTTGGTTACCACGACAACTAGACTTTGCTTCTTAAGATTTGATTCCAATAATTTATGGGTATTCCAAATTGCGTTTCAAGCTGATTAGAAACGCAACTAGAATTACATTGATTGCAACATAAATTATCAAATACATTATTAGAGCTTTTCGCCAAGTCATATAATAAAATGTGTAGTGTTTGTCACTGATTTTGACAACAAATGTAACACCCTTTTATGTTTTAAACTACATTGGAACGTAAAGCATTAGATTCCTAATTTTTATAGGTAATCCTTTTTCAGCAGAATTAATGACACACGAACACTTTAATTTGTTTAAAAAAAATATTCTGCAACGGTTTCTAAAACTCAACAATAAAGAGGATAGAAATATTTTTAATCCAACTTTATAATCACGTATCAACACCAAAAACTAAAACATTTGAAACTATGTCAGTAAATCAGGTTTTAATTTACACCATAGTGGCGCTGCGATCTTAATCGAGATTACCTATAAGTGCCTACAGGATTTGTACAAAAATGCACATGAATTGTATTACAGTCAAAAAAAGACAATATGTGATTCAAATTGTTTCATTTGATCTTCAGTAATTACTGAGAATAACAAATTCGGGAAGGTAGCGATCCCAAATGCGCTGGTCGGTTTCTCAGTACTGAGCAACAACGGTTTTAGCGTACGGTTGCTTCTCTCAACAGAATTCGCTTGAGGAGTGTACCGGTGAGTCAGTCGGTGTTGAATCCCAAACTCGCGAAGTAATTGCCGAAATGCGAAACTAGTAGGCGGGTTGCACAAAGCAAATCAAAAATGTAGCAAGTGATTATTTCTAAAATCAGTTGTTACATCATCAATAAACGTGATTTCATTGGGTATGTAGCAATTGTTTTGAGAAATAAGCAGTTGTTAGATTTTTTATTTGCTTTGTGCAACCCGCCATAGGTCCCATTGTTGGTGATCATAGTGCGAGGTGTTTCCAAATTTGGTAAGGTGTTCCAATTTTGGTAATTTGGTATGTACGGTTGTGGCATTAAGAAGCGGACGGCAACACACCTATTTGGTAAACCGGTCCAAGAAGACCGCGCTAAAAGAACAACCTTTCTTTGACCTGAGCAGAGGGCCGATTACTTCCAGGGTTTGATACGATTATGCTCTTTAATAGCTTTTTTTCAGGCACACCAGGTGTCGATATAAGTTCCTATTGCATCTTAAGTTAATTGGACGTTGACGTTGCTTAATAGAGTACTGGTCGCGAAAGCGAATGTGGTGCTCCACCCGACGGGTGAATCCGTTTAGCATTTGCAGATTCGGTAGCACCTTATGCAAGAAATCTTGCATTCGCTGTTCGTAAAGTGACTCAAGGTTATGCATTATGGATGTTATCAGTGCAAGCTCCGCATCTCTCGGCAGTGCTAGATATACAGCGAATCCCATTCATATACCATTTCCGGCAACGCGATGAACGTCCCAGTGAACACCTTAACATAATTAATACGTAAAAGTAACATAACGCAACATTTTGCGTTATGTAAATTGTAAGTCGCTTTTGAGTCACATGTGACGCACAATTTCACACTCTTTTACGTAACGTCATGACATAACGTAATGAACGTAAATGTGACGTTCATGCTATATTACTGTTATATGTCGCTATATAAATCAAGTGTAATATTTACGTAAAATAGAAGTCATAAGTAGATCTAAATTTTACATTTAGCCTATGTTATTGTGACTTCTTTGTTACATAATTTTTTATGTAAATCTTATATAGTATCTATACGTGCTATTAATGTAATATTTACATTTAAATAGATCTAGTAAATAATAGTATTTTCAATATTATAAAAAAAGTATTAAACGTTAAAATGTTAGAATAAGAACGGAATAAGTTAATAAAATTTGTACTTTTATTATTAAATTTTTTTGTAATAAAAATTCAAATTAATGACAAAAATTTTCTTAACTCATCATAACGTGTTAACTTCAATGACTTTTTTAATCTGTAGAGAATACTATTTACTGAATAATTTCATGTTGAGTAAATATAGTAAATATACTAAAATAAAAAGAAAGTTTATTTTATCATTGTATTAAGTGAAGTAAATAAAATGTAGATTTATTAATACGCTTGTAACGTCAGGATCCTAGCTGGAATTATTCTCTTTGAATTACGATAAAAATTACTATAACCATGCAATAGTGAAATTAAATTTTGATACACCTGAAACTATAAAAACAATCATCATACAATAATTCCATATTTTGAAATATATATACCTTATAAATACCTTTCACGACTTGAATGTAATTGGAGATAACTCAAATAAATATTATAATTCGCCCGATTCAAGAACAGGTAGTAGCAAAATGATTATTATATGTATTTTAGCAATTATACTTTTTTGATATAATCAGCTGTATACTGTTCATCTCTGTTTCTGGAGCAGGAGTAAGCTTGTTACTTCTGCGCTTGTAACGTTGAGCTCCCAACCCGAAACCATTCCCTCCTGGCCTTACGGGTAAAATCACTAGAAGTAAGGTCAGGAAACTTTGATTGAATGACTTCTGAAAATATAATAACAGTAATTAACGATAAGTCAGTAATTATAAATTTATAGGCAAACATATACATACCTCTCACCGTTTTATTAAATTTAAGTTCACTCAGGTTCAGCTTATTTTTTTTCCCCATCCACGTATTTTCAGCCGCAAACTTATCATCATATATTAGAGTGAATACATTTTTCATGAAATCAGCTCCATTTTCCCCAATTCTGCACACAAGTTTTCTAAAAAAAATTTTATGAAAATTATTACAAGTTTATCGTTACAGTGTACAATTAATCACAAAGCACAATTAAAAAATAGATAAAATTTATTGAAATATAACAACTAAAACATTTGGGATTATGAATCTTATAATTTATTTACGCTAAGAATATTCTAGTAAACACTTTTTTTTAATTTAAACTTGAGTCGTCATAAATTGAAATTAGAAAATAATTGATGCGTTCATATTATTTTATACTTCAAAAAATTTGATTTATTCAAGAATTACTTTACTTTCTATTTCTTAGTATTTAAACAGGTACGTACAGTTATCAATTTTTTTGTTTTTCTCTTCTTCTTCGTCCTCGTCAGTTATAAAACCATTAACAACAGGTGAAGCAAATCTCTTATTATATTGTCGTCGGCATCAGTAGGTTTAGAAATCGACAACCTCACCAAGAATTTCTGTGATCAAGTGTAGTCTGACTCAGCTGCAATATTACGAGCTTTCTCATAAGAACCTATAAAACAAAAAATAATTTACAATTAATAAAATATAAATTTTAATGCATGTAAAATTCTAGTACATACCATAGTAACCTAAAAATTTCACACTCTCAAGACTCCACGATCGAGAATCGGGTTTAAATTGCTCTTTAATATATAAATTAATTTTTTACCTGTACTAAAAGACGCCATGATCGCAAGCTAAATCCAGTAAAATCACTAAAATCGAGCGGTAAATCAATAGTGATTTATTTATTGAAAACAGCTTCTATGTGCGGCCACAGGTACTACCCGTCACATAGATCACTTATGATTAGCTAAAAATTAGCGCGAAGTTTAAAAATCATCATTTATTACATATGTATTTATATTTCTTGTCGGTATTTCAACTGTGTATATTTTTGTAATGAATTTGAAACTCAGCTTAATATTCATACGGAATCCCAGCCATGTGAGTCAAAAAAGTTTAAAACATTTCTACAATTAATAAATTTTGTGAAAGGAGCAAATTAATTTCTGTCGAACTTTCATTTGTAAAATGTAAATGTGTACATTTGTCATTACATTCTGATGAAATTTTTATACCATTATTTCAATATAATAACTAATTACAAATAATTCGTTGTTTTTTTTATTTATTATTATTATTATTACTTTTATTTGTTTTTAGTTTTATGATGATACACAATACTTTTTTTGCGTAAATTGAATATAAAAACTATAATATAAGAAATATAGAACTTAGTTATGTAAATGTAATGAAACATTACGTTGTAAACTAAATATAACTAATTTTATACAAGTGTACTGTAAAAATTTGAACATAAGTTAAACGTGTTTATGAGAGATGTAGATGTGACATTTCAACAAAAGCACATTGCGTTATATTACTCACAAGTTTATCTCGTTACATTAATAGGATGTAATATCTAGCCTGTAAAACATACGTAACAATGTAACATAAATATTATGTTGCCTATAGGTCATTGATGTGATATCACTTTTAAAGTCACATATATGTCGACTTGATATCATGTTTACATCACTTATTTTATATTCTCTTTACATTACAATTTATATCATTGAAATGTAAAATTTATATAATATTTGTTATGTTACATGTTCTCCAGGTGTGATATCACTGTTACATTAGGGTGTTCACTGGGGTATGTTGCGTTTTCTACTGTGATCCTGGCGGTAACAATTTCGGAAATCGGGAACTATTTATTATTCTAACGGATCGATCGGTACGGTTTGCGTTTTTAGCCCCAGTCTAGCACAAATAGCTAACGGGGTCAGCTTCAAGAAGATTGAGACAGCTCTGGTGTCTACTAGAGCATGGATCTGGTAGTCTTCGATCTTTACGGTGATGTACAGTCGGTTGTTTTTAATTTGGAAGATCCTGATTATCTGGAGCGTCGCAAACCTCATTGGTCGTTTCCTCTACTTCAGCTGCAATTTCTGGATAATACACCTCGTTTCCCACACGCGGAACAGAACGGAATCGACGGATTGCGACAGTATCTACGGTAGTTACCGGTCTGTCCGCACTTCCAGCAAATGTTTGTGGTTTCGACGGGAATACGAACGTGAGCCGGTCGATTAGGTGTTTCTACCGTGGAAAGCGTATTCGGTCGGTGGCCGGCAGTCTCCCACTTCCCCGAAATGCGCGGGGTTGGTGTTTCCTTTTTGTTCTCTATCGGTGCCTTTACATACCGGATGAGTTTAAAATAACACGTCGTCGAAAAAAATCTCTGGCAGTGTTGGTAGCAGTAAGTCTGTCGTCAGGCTAGCAAGCTTCGTCCAGACGTCCGAAAAATGTCATAGAATCCGACTTTTGATTGAAACTGAATCTTAGCCTGTTCTAGCGAACTATAAAAACTTGACGGACTCAGGGTTAACTGATTAGTGGTTTCGGCGGCTTTTATTAGTTTCGGGGCTACGGACGTTGGTTGCGGTGGTTCTCGTCAACGAGACAAGCGGTTTCAATCCAAATTTTTACATCTCATCTTGCAGATGCTTTTTGTTTAAAATATGTTCGTATCTAATTAAACGGTAAATTCCTTCCGGTCACAAATCCCTGCTCAAGCGCAATTTGTGACGAACGGCGATATCTAAAATAGAAAAGTCAAGGGACGGTACGATTATCGGACGTCAGATTTGTTAAAGGACTTTACTCTCCTATTACACGGTGTTGTCTAGGTAACTGCAGTAGAGAGCTTCAGGCAGTTCTAAAATCGGAAGTAAACAACAGAAAATAAAAGTCAGCAGTAAACAAAAGAACTTTATTTCACAACTCTTAGAAAAGGTAAATCGCGACGAGCCAATCAAAGCAAAACGTAAACGGCGGAGTAAGTAAAGTAAGCGTTTGGTAAGCGACAAAGATGGTGACCAAGCAAGCGTGCGGTAACGATAGTGACCTCCATCGAGTCGGTTAAAGTGACTAATTCTGATTAATATTAGTTAGTACAAAGATGAGACTCAGAATATGTGCTAAATAGCCGTGCAAAAATCTTTTAACACGTTACCTAGACCTGGTACTAACGGGGTATTACGCAGACCAAAGCCGGACACTACGAATACGACGCCCGGTACGCAAGAAGGGAGTAAGTTATACGGCGGAACGGTATCTCTCCGAAGGCTTAATTAACATATTTAAAAGCGGTCTACCTATTCTATTCTGCATGCAGTTTTTTACTAATACGATGGCAGAGCTATCTTGTAGTATAAATTTGATATAGAGACGTGTCCATCTGTATTAGCCTTGATCTTCGCTGGTCAATCTGGGGGAATTTCCTTCGTTAAATAATTTACAACAGTTTTTTACAGCGGCTAACAAAGAGAAGAAAAATGAGATGGTGATGGCAGAAATCGGAGGATGGGAGGAAAAACAGAAAGTAATGGAGGAGAAAAAGAAATTAAAGAATACAAGAATATATATAAGTCACGATTTAACATGGGAGGAAAAAAGAGTGCAAAGAGAAATAATGAACATAGCGGTGGAAAAAAGAGCGGAAGGAAAAAGAGTATGGGTAGGGTACAGAAAAATGAAGATAGACGGAGACAGATACATATGGAACGACAAGGATAAGGGACTGTGCAGAGAAAGAGAAGAGAAAGTGGGGAACCAAAAGGCAAAAACTAAAGGGCAAAGGGGGTGGTAAAGGAGGGAAAGTTGACGAAACGGCAAAGAAAAGGAATAATAAGAGATGGAAATGGAAAAGAAAAAGAAGGGAGAAAAGAAAAGAAAGTGAGGAAGAAGCACGGGGGGAGGTGAGTGAGCTGAGAGTATTGTTTTGGAACGTAGCAGGAATAAAAAACAAGGAACATGATTTCTGAAAGTACATCAAGGAACAGGATGTAGTGGGATTACAGGAAACATGGATGGAAGAAAAAGAATGGGAGTGGTGGGAAAAAGAGTTGCCGGAGGAATTTGAGTGGGTGGTGCAACATGCAGAAAGAGAAAAGAAAAAAGAGAGAGCAAAGGGGGGGATAATAACGGGAATAAGAAAGAAATGGTTGAACCAGGAAAAGAAGGAGAAAGTGCAACAGAGAAGAGGAGTTGTAGAAAGGAACATGCAGCGGGGAAAAACAAAAATAAAAGTAGTGACGGTTTATAGCAGTAGAATGAAAGAGACAAAGAAAAACATAGAAGAGATGATAGAAGAGGGAGAAGAGGGATTGATAATAGTAGGAGGGGACTTCAACGCAAGAATAGGGGTAGAGGGGGGAATACAAGAAAGAAAAGAGACGGAAAAGAGACAAACAAAGGACAAGGTGATAAATAAAGAGGGTGAGGAACTGCTGGAATTGTGCAACGAAAAAGGGTGGGAAATAATGAACGGGAACAGAGAAGATGATGGAAAGGGGGAACTTACGTACATAGGAGGAAGGGGAGAATCAATAATAGATTTTGTAATGACAAATGAAGAGGCCGCAGAAAAGGTAAAGACATTTAAGGTGGGAGAAAGGGTAGAGTCAGACCATCAACCACTGGAATTGACAATGGAAGGAAGGGAAAGAGAAGAGAGAGAGGAAGAGGAGAAATACATAACTAAAAAAAGTGGACAGAAGAGAGTATAAAAAGATATAAAGAGAGAATAGGGAAAACGGTATGGATAGGGAAGGAATTACAAGAAAGTGTAGAGGAAATGAGAGAGATGATGGAAAAAGCAACAGAGAGAGTCAGATTTAGAAAATGGAAGGGGGAGAAAACTGGATGGAAGAAATGGTGGGATAAGGAATGCAAGGAAGCAAAGAAAAATGCAAGAAGAGCATTAAGACAGTGGAAAAAAGGGAAGAAAGAAAAAGAAGAATACAAAGAAGCAGTAAAATATACAAAAACATGCTACAGAAAGAAGGAGGAAAGCAAAAGAAACAAGAGGAGCAGATTAAAGGAATAAAAACGGAAGAAGATGTATGGAAGTACCTAAAGAAGCAGAGGAAAAAAACAGGACGACAAAGGGAATAAAAATTAAAGAATGGGAGATATATTTTCGGAACCTGTTGGGAGGGAAGAACAAAAGCAGGAAAAAGAAAAAGGAAAGACGCGGTAGTAAGACAAGAAGAAGGAGATAGGGATAGAATAAGGGAGGAAGAAGTAATAGAGGCGATAAAGAATATAAAAAAGGAAAGGCGACAGGAGAAGATGGGATACAAGGAGAAGAGTGGATATACGGGGATAAAATGTAGCAAAAGGATGATGGAAATAATAAACAAAATATGGAAAGGGGAAGGATTCCCAGAGAGATGGAGAGAGGGAATAATATGCCCAATACATAAAAAGGCGAAAAAATAAAGTCGAGAATTATAGAAAGGTAACATTATTGAGCTCACCATACAAATTGTACGCGACAATACTGCAAGAAAGATTACAGAAGGAAATAGAGGAAAGAAGTTTGGTACCAGACGGACAAGCGGGATTCAGAAAAGGAAGAAGGGCGATAGACAACATATATATAATGAAACACTTAGCAAATAAAGAACTAGAAAAAAGAGGGAAAATGGTAGCACTATTCGTAGACCTAAAAGCTGCTTTTGACAAAGTGAATAGGGAAAAGCTGTGGGAATATATGAAAAGAAAAAATCAATGAAAGATTAATACAAAGAATAGAGGAAATATACGAAGAAACGAGAAGCAGGGTTAAAGTGAATGGGGAAGAGAGTGAGAAATTCATAACAAAGAGAGGGTTGAGGCAGGGATGTACACTGAGCCCAAGCCTGTTCTCGGTATACACGGGGGATCTGGAAGAGACAATGAGAGGACAACAGACAGGAGGGATAGTGGTAGGGAAAGCTAAGATATGGTCGTTGGCGTATGCGGATGACATAGTGCTGGTGGCTAAGGAGGAAAAGGAAATGAAAGAGATGATGAAAACGCTAGAGAAATATATGAAAAAAAAAGAAATGGAAGTAAACACAGAGAGAAAACAAAGATAATGATATTTAGAAAAGGAGGGGGTAAAGAAAAAGAGAGGAGTGGAGATGGAGTGATGAGAAAGTGCAACAAGTGAAGGAATTTACATACCTGGGCTACACGATGAAACAGGACAATAAAGAGGGAGAACACATAAAGGAAAGGGTGAAGAAAGGAAACAGGCTAATAGGACAAGTCTGGGGTGTGGGGGAAAGAGTATTCAAGATGAATATAAAAAGAAGAAAATTGCTGGTCGAAAAATGAATAAAGGAGGTGGGAATGTATGGAGCGGAAATTTGGGGCTGGAGGGAGTGGAGGGAGGTAGAGGGGCTACAGAATATATCCAGGAGCTGGGTGTTAGGTTTGGACTGGGATACTCCGGGGTATATTGTGAGAGAGGAGGTTCAGATAGAAAAAATAAGGATGGAGACAGGAAAAAGAGCAATAAAATACGAGGAAGAAATGAGGGAAAGAACAGATTGCAAAATTCTGCAAGAATGTTGGAAAGAGATAAAGGGAGGGAAAGTGAAGTACGGGCAGGAGGGCAAAGAAAAGTATTACAAAAGAAACGGGTACGCGAGTGAAGAAGTGGAGAGATTAAGAGAAGTGGGGGGGAAGGGACAAGAGAAAAAATAATAAGGAGAGATAGAGACATCGAAAAACAAGAAAGATGGACAAAGATAAAAGAAAGCAGATATAATAGGAATTATAAAGATATCAAGTTTGAAGGGGTGCCGGAATATTTAAAAGACAGTGAGATTAAAAGCAACAAAAGGAAAAAAATGGTGGCAAGGTTCAGATGTGGCAACGAGGAGTTAGGGAACAAATATTGGAAAGAAGAACCAGAAAAGTTGTGCAGGCTATGTGGAGAAGAAACGGAAGACCTTAACCAGAGAAAGAGATGCAGGGAACTAAGAGAAGAGGTGATGAAAACAGTGGATATCTTAGATGAAAACGGAAAAGGAGCGGAATGGATGGAGGAAGTATGGAGCAGAAGGAAAAAGTTAAGGCGGGAGAAGGGATAAGAAAATGTAGTATATATGTATAGACAACACGACCAAATTTGTAAGCCAAATGGCAATGAATAAAGTTAAACTTATATACAGCGGCTAGGAAAAATAAGAGACAGAACACAAAGCTCACGCTAGCCACACAGCAATACAGAACGAAGAGAAATGATTCAGAAACGCGATCTTGACAGCTAAAAATCGGACTTGGATAAAGCTATGTGAGAGCATAGAGAGTGAGCCGTAGTGTAGAGAGTACCAAATAATAACAAAGAGACTTAAGGTTGGTCGACTAAGAACCCCGATTAAATTGGAAACTGATTTGATCTCGAGTAGACATTATCCCTCACTTCAGTGTAAACGAAATCGTCGAGGCGACAAGAAAACTAAACAAAAAGAAAACATCCGGTCCCGATTGCATACCTCCCGAAGCAATTTTCGGTGGTCGCCAGAGAATACCCCGACACTGGCACTCCTGTTAAACGTGCTCTTGCTACGGCAAGACTTCCCGGAAGAGTCGAAAGGAGCCAATTTAGTACTAGTATACAAAACTCGTTGGTGTGGCCGGTCATCATAAACGCACTTGAAACTAAAGAAATAAAAGGCTGCATAGTAAACCTCATAAGTAGTTATCATAAAGACAGGAAACTGATACTTCGAAGTACAGAAGACACTGAGGAAATTCGGGTGGCCTGCGGAATCTGATTCTGTGGAACACCACAAAAACAAAAGAGAACACGATGACTACACTAACCAGGCTATTATGGGACACAGTTGTTTTACCACGTATCTGAACGGCATCCAGAGAAAAGTGAACCCTGAGTGACCACTGCGAGGTCGTGGACGACTTAGAGCAGTGATCTTTCCTGCCCAAGATGGACCAGCCTTAGAGGAGAGCTGGTCGGTCTATCCTGTACTGATGGAGTACGCGTTAATAAGCAGAATACCTTTGATATTTTTACTTTATCTGTCACTACAACATTCTATCACTTTTAACAATGGTTTCAAAGGTTCCTAATATTTTGGGAACGTTTCAATATATACATGAACCATTCAACACATACTAAAAACTCAGAAAAGTGCCACCGTTTCTCAGGCAGACTTTAAACCCGTCGAAAACGTCTAATAGCTGTTGTGATAAACGGTTGCTATATTCGTTGACCCTTCACCTTCACTCTCAACTGTAGTTGGTAGTCTTTTATTTCCGAGCTTCCTGTTACTTTAAACATCTATATTTTACAGCTAATATTAGAAAAACCTTTCAAAATTGCAAAGAATATATTTAAAACAATAAAATAATTAAACAATCAATAAAATTTAAATTCTAACAAAGAAAAATTAATCTATACAAATATTAGTTCTACAAAGTAGTGTTTGAACACAATACCTCGGTATCTTAATACCTTACGTAAACTATAATATCAGAGCAACAAAAAAGGTAACAGTTATACAATGCTATACCCTTCTAACCGACCTTGTCATTTTAATTCGTTTTTTCGAACGCTAATAAATTTTATCAAAATATAAACATAAACAATTACACATTCCCAATACAAGGCACTTTATAGTAAAAACTCTTTAAAAATGTAGCTAGCGCATATACTACTTACAAAGCCAGCTTTGTATAATATGAACACGTAAAAGATTATATTCTTATTGAGCTTTGTCTAAATCTATGATAAATTTGGCAACTTGACGAATATATTCTAAAAAATACAGTCAATCGTTAAAATATATAGTGCGTGTAAATGTTTAATATTGTGTAAAGTCTTCTAATGTCGGCAATTAAAATTTATGCGTAATAACCTTAAGTACATGTAATTAAATTTAGACCAATTTCAAAGATTTTCTTCCAATATAAAAATTGATTATGTTCTTAAGGCACACAAAGTAGATTTCAGTCGAGAGCTAGCTCTTGTTAGTTGTTTTTGACATATAATGATAATCGACAAATCTTCCAAGTTGAATTAACTGTGCGGTCTCATTAGTAAAATGACACGCAAATAAAAGTAAATTTTGAGGCTGCACCTTCCAAGCAAATCTCATAAAAATTGCGGAATACAGACAAAGAGCTAAAAAATATTAGTCGGTATTTATTCGACCAAATTTGAGGTTAACTTACCAAAAGTCATTTTACCACTAATAAACTTCGGATCTTTTTTTATGTCTGCTAAGGCGGCTATAGGAATACCCCAGTTCGCTACGGGCCCCCAGAAATGGGTGCTGCAAAATGTTTTGTTACATAACTTAATTTTTTTCTCTATCAACTATAACATTTTTACCTCATTAAATATGTACGAAACTCTTTGCTTTTTAGCTGATCGACGAGTCTTCTTCCTAACGACGCCATTGTAACGTAAATTAAATAAAACTGCTCTACTTGTTTAATTACTTTCTAATTCTAATAAAAGCATAAATTAATTTAAAGGTTAATGTTATCACTATCCTATTTGACCCTGAAATTCATTTTACCGTAAATACAATGTTGCCACGTATCCGTTTGATATCACAAACCCAAATTTTTATTTTAAAAATATAATGTATTTTTATCTGTTCATTTACTATTTTGCAGCATGAGCTTTTATACTTCTAGTCAACCAAATCACGTTATTATTACATCATTTTTACATTATTAGAAAACTTTTGTAACGTACCTTACATAACTATGTAATTAATTTGAGTATGTGACTTCAACTTAATTGAGAGATTATTTTTTTTTGGGTTGCATAAGGTTATACAAATTAAATACAAGAAGAATAAGTTACAAAGCGTTAGTAACACAAAATGTGGTACAGTTTACGCGACTAGGAAAAAAAACTTTAATTAGACCAATAAGATAGAAATTTAGCGACGTTACCGTCACGTCGTTTGAGTTTTTAAATAACATTTGCAATAGTCTGACTCTATCTAACAGACTGTTTTACATAATCATTAGCTAACTGTATCTTTTAAAACATTTGAAACTGCCCGATTGTCTAAACGGATGAGTTTCTTTGTTTTTTATTTGCATGATTTGTGCTAACTTAACTACACATCAATTTAATGCTGTTTAAAAAAATAAGAAAAACGTGCACAAATAAAGTTGTAACAAAGAAAATTAAACGTAACGTTAAATAAATGTAACAAATAACGTCGCTAAATTTCTGCCATCTTATTGACCAAATTACAGTTTTTACACAGTCGCAGTCATTTTGTGCTACTATCGTTTTTTAATTTTTGTATTTTGCTTGTATTTAATTTGTATAAGTTCATGCAACCTTAAACCTGAGGATAGTCTGTTTGTAAAACCAAGATTCGTGAATCAGAGTACAATATTAATATTGATCATATTTAGTTAGTTTTGAAAGACTATTTAAGCTGTTTTATTGTAACACAAATTTATTTAAATATTTTTGTTCTAACTATAAGAACAGATAACAACTTCGTCTGTTTAATTAGTTAGAAAATTTCTAATAATTGCAACAGGTTAATTTATGAAGGCATTTCAAACTGTTTTTTAATGAACTCGACAACATTGCACTTATCTACCAATTGAAACAGGTAAAATTTTTAATGGCGTCTTTGTTGTTTATAAATTCAAAACTTATACAATGAAAGAAAAAACTATGAGATCCCAACCGAACAATGAATCAAATTTAACCGAAGAATCAGGAGACGAAGGAGTACGTATTTTTGTGTTAATTAATTCACGTTTCTATTGTTTTTATACAGGATGAAACCTCGAGCGTTGGAAGTACATCGACCACAGATAACACCTCAAGAAGTGCTACTCCTACAAACAGAATTCGAAAAGGAAGGAAAGGCAAAAAGAAACTAAACAGTTTGAAATACGTTAAACCGATTTATAAGTACACGTATGTGTTTGTTTTTTTGATGCTTAAAATAACGAAGACGTAGTTGTAGTATTAAAGAGGATCACGGACAACCATTATTTGGGACTCAGTTTAATCATCATTTAAAAGAAGGACAACCTCAAATATTTGCAGCAGTTGGAAGTAACCGAGTTAGTATTTATGAATGTCCCGAAGGCCATGGCATCAAATTAGTTCAATGTTATGCTGATCCTGATGTGAGTATTATGAAATTTTATATTAGTAATGGCAAGGTAATTTTAGTTGGATGAAAATTATTACACATGCGCTTGGTCTTATGACGAAGAAACTGGTAAACCTCTTTTAGCAGTGGCAGGATCAAGAGGAATTATAAGAATTTTAAACCCAGCTGTTATGAACTCAATTCGTCATTATATTGGACACGGACATGCTGTTAACGAACTCAAATTTCATCCCAAAGACCCGAATTTATTATTATCGGTATCTAAAGACCACGCTTTACGTCTGTGGAACATAAAGGTAGACGTTTGTATAGCAATTTTTGGTGGGGTCGAGGGACACCGTGATGAAGTTTTGAGTGCGGTAAATAGTTTCCGAATTCATTTACAATCGTAGTTGTAGGATTTTGATTTATTAGGTAATCGAATTATGTCCTGTGGAATGGATCATTCTTTGAAATTGTGGCGATTAGATAAAGATAGCATGAACGAAGCTATAAAACAATCTTACAACTGGCAAGCTAACCGAAGTGTACGTCCTTTTGATTCACTAAAGGAACATTTTCCTGATTTTTCTACTCGAGATATTCACAGGTAATTGGTTTTTCTCTGTTTTAATCGCACATTAAATTTATATAGTTTCTTGTAGGAATTACGTTGATTGTGTGAAGTGGTTTGGAGACTTTGTCTTAAGTAAATCTTGTGAAAACTGTATAGTGTGTTGGAAACCAGGTAGACTACAAGATACTAAATTGAGACCAGGTGAAACAACTTCAACCGTAATTCATCGATTTGAGTATAAAGAATGTGAAATTTGGTTTATACGATTTGCCATGGATTATTGGCAAAAAGTATGTTGAAAATTTGTGAGGGATTAAACTAATTTACACTTTTAGATACTAGCATTGGGTAACCAAGTTGGAAAAGTGTACGTGTGGGATTTAGATGTATCAGATCCCAGCCAAGCTCGGTCTTACACGCTACAACATCCTCGTTGTACAACTGCCATAAGACAGACAAGCCTCAGTAGAGACGCTTCTATTTTATTGTGTGTCTGTGACGATGGTACAGTGTGGCGTTGGGATCGGATTTAAATTTAGGACTATTTATTACTATATTTATTTTTTAAGTCTACAAGTTTAAGCATATTAATTTTGACTAGTAGTACCATCAGTATCCGAAGTAATTTTCTTACGTTCTACAGTAACGACATGTTTTCGTGGAATCAGTGGTCCTAAGAACTGAGTTTTACTTTTTTTCTCTGGTATATAAACTTCATATACTCGAAAATAGTCAACAATGTTTTCTGAAATTTATATATTAGATATAAAATTAAACAGAATTCTAATACTCACTGACAGTTTCTTCAGGTAGTTTATGAATTTCAGCTATTTTGGTAATTGTGTGATCGGCAGCATTAGTTTGATGCTGGGAAATGAACTGTAATGCTGATTTTAAAGTAACTCTACCATATGGCACTTTCTTAGGTTCGTGGTATCCTAAGAAGGGATCTTCTATTATATGCCGATTTACTGGTAATGGTTTGTTCGGATTTGTAGTAGACTTTGGCTGTATTACAAATTAAATACATAAGAAAAAACCAGATAGTAAAAGAACCTGTCATATACTTGTCAGAGGTAATAATAATAGAAATGTTGCTTTAGTAAATAGAAAAATATATTTCAATACACCAGAATTTTAGTATTTATTCTTACCATTTCGTCGTGTGAGGTTACATAAACATCACGTAAGTGTTTATCTAAGTTTTCATTCTTTTTATCAATTTC
Source organism: Aquatica leii (assembly GCA_035610365.1). NCBI lineage: Eukaryota > Metazoa > Arthropoda > Insecta > Coleoptera > Lampyridae > Aquatica > Aquatica leii. The sequence goes on from CM069433.1 coordinate 196,940,333, forward strand.
CTCTATATTTGGACGTTCTAAAAAAACTGTTTATAAATGAATTTTAAAAAACGAGATTACCTTTGAGTAAACGAAGATATTCTTTTTCATCACTTTTGTGTTTTGGTGCAACTGTTGGCTTGTCTCTGGAAATGATTTTGTGCGCTCTACTTTCTAAATTGAAATCCCGCATAGGGGTGGATATAGTAGATAATATTTTACCCATTAATTTATTTAATCCAATTAAGTCATTTTATATTAAATCTTATACAATAATAAAGGTTATGTTGTGTTGTTTTTTTGTTTCACTCTATAAATTAGAAAAGTACGCCACTGGTTTGGAATTTGACACGTGATATTGCCAACTTTTTAGAGTACTAATTGCGTTAGCATACTTTAAACGTTGATTAACGAATTGATGAATTTATTTAGAAAATGCTCAAATTGTTTCCACATTGTTCAAATGATTTTGAATAAGCCCTTTAAACACTAGGTTATTTATGTTTCGTTATGTTGGTAGATTCTGGAATTTGACACTGTATAAGATGGCCGATTTCTGAACTGTACAAAATTTTCTTTGTTTTCGTTTAAGTTTTCAGTGCCTTTTAGTGTGAATTAGCTGGAAATAGTTCAATCAATACGTATTAAACGAGTGCCTTAATTAGAGTTTGCGTAAAATGGTTTATATCGGCAGGTTAGTCGGAAAAATGAGTGTACAGTGTTGTTAAATTCCAAATAGAACGAGATGGATTATGACATCTCTTATTTATTGGTTTGTCTTAAGATTTTTAAGAGTGTGTTTGATAAGTTAGAAGTTAATAACTGCCAAAGGTCTAAAAATACACTCGCGATTTTGCGAGAAGTTCCTTCGCGCAAGTAACTTATTAGGTACATGTTACAATGCCAAAGAATGCAAGCTTGGAATGTTGTATGAGTGAGATAGTAATTTGGCACATACCTTAAAATCGCTCGAGGCATTGTATACTACTACACATTGATAAACTTTATTTTCTTATTTAATTTAATAACTACATAACACTTAAGTAACTGTTAGAAAAAAAATGTTTTCTTTTTGTAGGTTTCTAGAAGAATTATCGTAATTTAAGGTGACTAAATTAAAGCCATACACATTCTTAGTACATTTTATGATGTTGGAAATTATTTACAAATGTCTTAAACTGTATGGTAAACATGTGAAGTGACATAATTAACTTAAGGCCCAGTATGGGCCAAGAGCCTCGGCCAAAAGTCATCATGAATCCAACTACACCAGCCCGTTCGTCGGGCTATCATCAAAAGGCTATGGAAGAAATTCATAATTCGTTACTGCCGTTCGCTAAAAGCAGTAATGAAGTGATGGGTTCCAGTGCTGCCAGCACCATCTCCACGTTGTCTACCACAAGCGGTGTTAGTTCTCTTAGCTCAGCTTCTGGTAGTAATGGTACTGATAAGGATTTGCAACAATTAAGACAACTGTTAGCACAGTTACTTAATATGGGATACACAGAGGTAAGCAATCTTTTAATAGGAGTAATTTGGGTGTTTTTTTAAAAAATTATTACTTTTCTTTTTTTATAGGAATCTTCAGTAAGAGCTCTTCAGTTCTCCGGCTTAAGACTAGATGGAGCAATCGATTACTTAATGAAACAACAACTAGATGCAAGCAATAAAAGCGGTCTTACAAAATTAATACGGAAGCCTAGTATAGAAAGAGAATTGGGGTTGCATAGAGGAAGCCCCGCATTGGATAGCGGTGCGGGTAGCTCGCGTTCGGATAGTCCTCGCTTGGCGGAACTTCACCCGCCAGTTAGTCGACAATACTCTCCTAGTAACTTTGGCGAGCCTCCGCCTCCACCTCCTCCTAGAAATACTCCTCCACCGCCTCCGCCGTCTCACGTATCATATCAACCAGTTCCAAGTAACGTTCAGCACCTTTTTAAACGAATGTCTCCTGCGCCGGCGTTGCCGGCTAGGCCCCCTCCGGCGGTACCCGTACCAGGATATAGTTCTCCGGCTTCTCAACAAAGAGGTACTAGTCCTGTTAGTAGTGTATCGTCGTCTGCGGGTCGCCAACCTATGGTAGTTCAAAACGGACCGCAAGTTCAACAACAGCTCACCCAACAAATGCAAGCTTTAAGTTTGTTCCAAAATAGTTCTACAGGGGCTGAACCACCTCCGCCGTATCCTTTAATGCCGCAATCACTTTCTGGCGCACCTCCACCACCACCGTCTTATTCTGTTTCAATACAAAATAGACAAAGTCCAACTCAGGATTTTCGAAAAAGTCCTTCTTCCGGGATTTATTCGGGCGGAACGTCCGCCGGATCCCCAAGTCCGATACCCGTTTCTACCACAACACCAACAGCTTTAGCACGACCGGCGCCGTTACAGGCTTGGGTCGCGAGGCAAGCTAAGACGCAGCCGCCTATTATAATGCACTCCGTGAAAAGTACTCAAGTTCAGAAGCCCGTCCTACAAACAGCGGTTGCACCTACGTCACCACAAATTCCTGCATCTCCTACGAGCACCACCCCTCCAGCAGCATCAGTACCTCCACCATCATACTCGGTCTCCATACAACAAAAACAAGTTCATTTATCGAAACCAGCACCTTCTTTACAAGCCAACGTAGTGTCATCTTCTTCGATATCAAATAACATTATACCAGTACCCACAACCGAACCTCCTAGTTATGCCAGTACGATGCAGGCAAAAGCAAAAGCAGTTCAACGCGGCATTTCCCACCCACCGGTTCCACCTCCGCCATATTCCGACGACGGTATGTCATCGCAAGTGATCGATTCTTTAGGAACTCCAAGAGGTTCGTCTCAAATGCACGCGCCATTGCAAAGGAAGTATTCGCCCGCAATTCCATCGGATAGTAACGCGTCGCGTTCAAATAGTCCTCATTCAGCGTCTTCCAGCGAAGGGAGACCTTCTCCAGCTCACTCGGTACCCGATTCTTGCGCTCCTCCACTACCCCCTACCTGTAAGTTTCAAACTCAATTCTTATACATAACATAACTAACTTAATTTTAGCCTCATCGTCCGTTAATTCGAAAAACCGCAACAATAAAGTTTTGAACGGAAATGTAGATCATAAAGAAGAACATCCGCCGCAATTACCGCCTTACAAAAAAATAAAACATCAATCGCCGATACCCGAACGGAAAAAAATTAGCAAGGAAAAAGAGGAAGAGCGGAGAGACGGAAAAGTAAAAAACTACTCTCCTCAAGCATTTAAATTTTTCATGGAGCAACACATCGAAAATGTTATAAAAGCGTACAGGCAGCGCGTTTTTCGGCGCATGCAACTCGAGAACGAAATGACAAAAATTGGTCTTAGTCCGGACGCTCAATGTCAAATGAGAAAAATGTTATCTCAAAAAGAATCGAATTACATACGTCTTAAACGTGCCAAAATGGACAAAAGCATGTTTACGAAAATTAAACCAATCGGTGTGGGCGCTTTTGGAGAAGTCACCCTCGTACGTAAAATAGACACCAATCATTTATACGCAATGAAAACGTTACGGAAGGCGGACGTTTTGAAGAGGAATCAAGTAGCGCACGTGAAAGCCGAACGCGATATATTAGCAGAAGCCGATAATGAGTGGGTTGTCAAATTGTATTATTCCTTCCAGGATAGTGACGTGCTTTATTTTGTTATGGATTACATACCTGGTGGCGATCTTATGTCCTTACTAATAAAATTAGGCGTTTTTGAGGAACATTTATCTCGGTACGTATTCGTCGAGGCAACCGGGCGTTGCGGTTTAATTTAACAATTTTAGGTTTTACATTGCTGAATTGACTTGTGCTGTTGAAAGTGTCCATAAAATGGGTTTTATCCACAGGGATATAAAACCGGATAATATTTTAATCGATAAGGATGGTCACATTAAATTAACCGATTTTGGGCTATGCACTGGTTTTCGATGGACGCATAATTCCAAGTATTATCAACCGAATGGTAAATATTTTAAATTTTATTTTGTAGAAGCTAGTAAAGGAGATCCTAATCATCAAATGTTACTCTTGCTTTTGATTTCTATCTAAATTTTGTTATTAGCTGACTTGATGCTTTGATTCCATGGTATTATGAAAGTACCTATATACACGTAATTTAGAACTAATTTTTAATTAATTTAACTAACATATAAACATTGTCGCACTTTTATTTATCTTAGCACACGCGTTAAATACTTTAGTTATTTAGACTGACACAGTGTTAATACTTCCGACTGCTGACTAGCATCGATTAAACTGACTTAAACTTATCGAAGTCCGTTCTGCTTGTTATTACTCTGGTTCGGTCCTGGTCTTTGGTAACTTTGTTATCGCCAGCACACTGGGTTAGACGATCGATGTCATTAATACGCAGCAGAACTTCATAAGGGCCCTTCGATTGCTTTTGCAGTTTTGGCGACAAACCACGTCTTTTTAGAGGATTATACAACCACCTATGTTGCCCGGTTGAAACCTACCATTTTGTGCTTTGTCATATCTGGTTTTCATTCTGTTGCTGGCAATTAGCGCGTTTTTTCGAACCGCGGCATGTACCTGGTCTAGCCTCATCATGTTGCTGACGTAGTTTCATCCAGCAATTTCTTCTTCCTTTCTTGGTCCAAATTTGAGGTATGAAAGTTTTATGTAATAGCGAAGGCTTCCACGGCCGGAATCTATACTAACATTAGAATGTCTTCCGGGTTTGGACCGTGTCATAGTTGCAACCGAAGCTGCCAACGTTTCGCCCACTTTCGTAAGGGGCTTCATCAGGGCGTGAGATAAATCGCAAAACTCAAACAAGCAATCGAAATCTAACTAAGAACTTCTCAAAAGTTAGGTTATCCACTTGTAAAACAAGTCATAACCTAAACTATGAAAAGGTAAGAAAGAAAACGATAACCTTTAAAAGCAAACGAAAATCTAACAAAGAACCACTACCGAGTTAGGTAATCAACTTGTGAACCAAGCCAGATTCTAAACTAGGTAGAAGTGACTTAAGAAGAAATAGTATCCGTATTTAAAGGAGCAGGATCGTCACGGATGATTAAGCTCGACCCTGATTGGGTTACGGTTGCTAGGGGGCGTGTTTTTGTTAAATGACTAATAACCGGGAACCAAAGAGGGGATAGTTCGAAACCATGATCGCGATTGAAGTTATTGGGGTGTTTGATGATTTCTATGCTTTCTCGGAATTTCCTGTTGAAAAAGAATGGAGATTTGGCAATCAACGAAACATTATCAAAATCTATCTTGTGACCTGTAGTAAAATGATGTTCAGCGACCGCAAACTTGGAAGTATACCTTTTCCTTATACAACGTTGAGTCTTCTATAAGACATCTTCCACGCCACATCTCAGATCCCATTCGTATTAACACTGGCAAAATCCTTGAATCATCTTAAATTCCTAAATCCAACATTTCTAAGTCGGAAGAGTCAGCTCTAAAAAGTCTTCGTAAGAACCCTGATATTATTGTTCTTCCAGCCGACAAGGGCAACGCCACTGTAGTTTTGAACCAAATTGATTATGTTACGAAAATCAATTCTATTTTGTCTGAGGAAACTTACGCTCTTCTAACCCATAACCCCACTTCGAGGATTGAACGCGAGGTTAGCCAAATCATCAAATCTTCCAATCTACCTCCTGAAACTAAACGTCGACTTACCCCATCAGATTCTAAACCACCTCGTCTATACGGACTTCCCAAAATTCACAAACAAGGTATTCCTTTTCGACCTATCGTCAGTACTATTCAATCTCCTACTTACAAGCTAGCCAAGTTCTTGTCCAACATTCTTTGCGAGTTTACAGGTAAAACCTCTTCTCACATCCTCAACTCTCAGCATTTTATTCAATGTCTAAAAACTATAAAACTTCAACCCCAAGATCTTCTCTTGAGCTTTGATCTTACTTCACTTTTTACTAAAGTTCCTATTAAGGATTCGCTTATTATCATCAAACAGATTCTGTCTCAACATGGCAAGGACTTGAGTTTGGTTCCTCTTATTGAAAAGTGTCTATCCTCTACTTACTTCCAATTTGATAATAAGTTTTACGAACAAGTTTCTGGTGCTGCTATGGGTTCTCCTCTATCACCTGTTGCAGCTAACATTTTTATGGAATCCTTTGAAACGGTTGCTTTGGAATCATCAATATTAAAACTTAAAGTGTGGTTTAGATATGTTGACGACACGTTTATTGTTTGGTCTCATGGTCATCTTGAATTGTTTAAGTTTCTTGATCATCTTAACAATCAACACTTAGATATCAAATTTACTATGGAAATCGAAAGTAATGGTTCTCTTCCATTTCTTGACGTTCTTGTGACTCGTAAGTCCGACGGACTTCTAGGCCATTCTCTTTATCGCAAACCCACCCATACGGACAGATACCTTCATGCTTCGTCTCATCATCATCCTGCACAGAAACGTTCTGTCATTGAATCTTTGGTCCATCGTGCCTTTTCTATTTGTCAACCTGAGAATCTAGACTCAGAACTCCGTCATCTTACTAGAACCTTAGTGAACAATGGTTATGTAAAGCGAGATATTCATAGAGTTATTAATCGTCGTTTACATCCACGTACTCGATTACCTAAGGACATTTCTACTCCCGAATCCAACCCGAAATTGGCCTTTTTACGAAAGTGGGCGAAACATTGGCAGCTTCGGTTGCAACTATGACACGGTCCAAACCCGGAAGACATTAGTATGAAAGTTTTATTTCGTCTGTGGTTTCGTGAATTGACGATCGGTATACCGTTAACAAGAGGTGAAAGTAGTGATCCAAATCTCTTATGTGTTCAGACACTACTTTGGCTCTGTGATGTCATCGCCACTCTTTCTAATGGGATTGTTAAGGTATATTGTTTCATTGGTGCTTTGCTGAATTTTTTGATGCGTATACCGTGCACTTACAGCACCATCTATGACGTCCTCTGCAGTGCACCCAGCAGAATCTTTCTCGAATTTTCCGTAATGTCTTCTTCAAGGTAAAGTGTCTTCCTAATGTATCATCGTGCAGATGCTGCAACACCGGTGACACTCGACTCTTTGGCATCACCAACTGCAGTCTGTTTTGCATGTCATCAGTCTCTAGAAATCGCTTAAGAAGGCCGTCTTCTACTCTCGAGGAGTCTGTTGCGAAAATTTACCTTTAACTTAAAAGCAGGCGGATAGTTCAATATTTCGGAGAGAGGGTCGCAGATGATTCTCGGTATGCTAATTAAGATATATAAATGAGCGCCAAAACGAGAAAATATTAATTACCGATCTGGTTTATATCTGCCGAACAATAAACATAAACAAATCTAAAAACACAAGTATAGAAGCAAATATATTTATTTCAACAAAGAGAGAAAGAAGTAGGTCAAAATAAAACGGCGTAGAACTACACAGGTACGAGTAATTGTGAGTTCGTTAATAAATATGACAGATAAGAATGATGTTGTAAGACCCCTAGATTGGGCAACACTTTGTATATCTAATTATTGTATTACAATCCGAAAATATAACTTAGGTAAGCGAAGAATAACAACTTGAATCGATGCATATTCAGTGATTTATATAATCAGAAGCAGAAGGCTCAAACGTTGCAGGAGCGTTACACGGGCCGAAGGGCATAACAGTGAACTGCCAGTTCTAATCGTAATCTTTCACGGTTCTTGGGTTCCAATTCTACCTGCTAATAACCACTCTTCAAATCTAACGGTAAAGCCACGGGGATCTTGACAGGGTCTCTAAAGTATCGTCAATTCTCGGTATCTGTCTTTTTGGTCAATTTGTCTGCAGTCTACGCAAAATCTCATTGATCTATCTTTTTTTACTGGTACTATTAGGGACGCCCATGGACTATTTAAAGGTTCAACACACCTCTCTCCATATCCGTAATTATTTCTTCGACTTCTTCTTTTTTTGCCAAGTGAAGTCGGCGTAGATGTGGTCGTATCGACTGAGCGGCTCCGATATTAATATTGTGCTTTACCACGTCAGTTCTTCCTTTGGAACTACTCTCCATCACAAACACAGCTTGATACTGATGGATCAACGCTTTAACTTTAGCCAGCTGGTTTTGGTTGAGGTTTTACCGCTTGGAGGTAAGAATCTCAAATAGATGCTGTGGGCATTTCCTCGGTAACGTAGCTTCACTAGAATCCACGCATCTCACAATTTGAGATACTGGCGTTTGACCTACCTGTCTTCTTTCTCATTTGTCTTAGAGGGTGTAGTACTGATAGCCAAGATTTGCCGAGTTTTTAACCGTCTTCTCGGTTTATATATGGATGTTTTTTAAAAAAACTATGACATCAACATTCACTACGTTCAAAGTGTCGTCCATCTTGAGTTGCGACTCATTGTCGAGAGTACGCTGATATGGCGGTTTCTTTAATTACTTGTCTTTAACACTTTCTTATAATTAGTCTCATACGATACAAGCATTACTTTGATTTTTTTTTATTAGAACACAGTCGACAAGATTCAATGGAACCTGTCGAGGATTGGAACAATGAAGAGTGTCGGTGTAAAAGTATGAAACCTTTAGAAAGAAGACGTAGGCAAGAACACCAACGTTGTTTGGCCCATTCGCTCGTTGGTACTCCTAACTACATCGCTCCAGAAGTGCTCCAAAGAACTGGCTACACGCAACTGTGCGATTGGTGGAGCGTTGGTGTCATACTTTACGAAATGTTAGTTGGTAGTCCGCCTTTTCTTGCCAATACACCTGCGGAAACACAATATAAGGTAAAAAACGTTGTAGCGCATTACTTAAAGATAACTAAAAACATACTTTGTAGGTAATTAACTGGGAGACTACGCTGCATATACCAAAGCAAGCAAACCTTTCGAAAGAAAGTACAGACTTGATATTAAAATTGTGCACTAGTGCCGATAAACGTTTAGGTAAAAATGCTAGTGAAGTGAAAGCTCATCCATTTTTTTATGGTATAGACTTTGAAAAAGGTTTGCGTCGGCAGCCAGCTCCGCACATACCTAAAATAGAATATCCGACGGACACTTCAAACTTTGATCCGGTCGATCCCGACAAGTTAAGAAACTCGAATTCAATCGATTCTAGTACGTCCGACGAATTCATAGACAATTCTAAACCGTTTCACGGATTTTTCGAATTTACGTTTAGGAGGTTTTTTGACGATGGCGGCGGCCCGGCGTTTAATAAAATTAATTTAGACGACAATAACGAAAATCAAGGGCCGGTTTACGTGTGAATTCTATTAATTAATATAATTTTATTTGAAGGGATGAAACCCTTGTGATCGGAATATGATTATTGCTCTTGCCAATGTCGAAACAAGTTTGCGTTACGCTTTGTGGCGTACATTAGCGAAGAGACGCTTTTTCTGCTTCAGATTTTTGACAAAAACACTTTTAGACTTGTATATTTTTTTAATCTAACTTTTTATACATTAATTACTGCCATTTTAACTCGTTTAAATATGAAACGCGATTTGTTTTTTTTTTAAGGTAAATGACGTTCCCATAGTTTGGGTTTTAACACGAAATAGTACGGTGACGACTTCTCAGTTTTAAAGTTACAAGGTTTTCAATTTTTATCTCGATAATTTTTTTTAAAAAAGATTTGCTTCGCAGATTGTATTTATTTAGGTAAGAGTCTTGTAACTTTTAATCGCCACGCGACTTTGAGAAAATATATCTTTGGTAGATTATTTAACAAAAAAAATACAATTGTGATAAAGTGCTGTGACCGACACCTGACCTTTTTTTTATAAAGTGGCCTTTAACTTAATTGCCAAAATTAAGAAAAAGTCAATGATGTTAGAAATACTATGCACTACGTTCCTTAGATTTCAACATAGTGAAGAGTAACACGTAATAATACCAAAGTAAGCGAAAGTTGTTGGAATTTGAGTTTGCTTTTTGAATTTGTTGACGCAACGAGTAAGTGTCTTCATTGATCCTGTATCGGGAGGTAGAGAGAAAGAAAGATTTAGTACAATACTGGCAAGAAAGAAAGAAATTTTTATAAACTATAATTTGAAATAATGGTGCTACTTGTTAATACATAATAAATGTGATATTTACCGATTATTCGTAAAGATTGACAATCTCTATATAAAACGCCTTTATGAATATATCTGTAATTGATCAATAAATTATTGTAAAAAAATTTAAAATTAAATTTGTATCATATGTAAAGTAATATATATTGCCTTATACGGAAAATTTGTTGTAAACTATTTTGTAAATAATATAAATAAGATATCTAATGTGTTTAACAACGAATTATCAATATTATTATTGAAAGAGGTAAAACTATGGTTATATGTATTTATTTATGTTAGTCTTATTTATGTTAAAGTTGTTGTGTGATTTTAAGACTGTTATTGAAAAAAATTCAAAATAGAGTAATAAAACTAAATTATGCCGAAACAATCAAATTCGAAAAACTTAATATATAGTTGTAGACGAAATAACAAATGGTACTCTAACCTGAACTGGCAGTTTATTTTGATTTTTAACAACTTTGTACTATCAAAACTGTGTCAATACATAACTTCCGTTATTTTATGTAATTATTTACTTACTGACTAATAACAAATGATTTTGTTTTTTGTAAATTTGTGTTGATTTTATGGCGTACGCTATTTACAAAACAACGACCCGAACTAGTCTGCTATAAAGCTTCGTTGCGGTCTATAAGTAATTTCGATTGACGTGGTGGTTGTTCGTAATCATTTTATGATTTTAAAACTCTGCAGTATACAAGTTTCCAGTTCTGTTATATTCGATAATCTTTTACGCTCTTTTTCACACCATTGTGCTTACAATCTCAAACCCGTTCATTAATACCTTCTACATTTGTCTGAGTATTTACACTTCACTTACACACTGTGTTTTACCAAAGTTCTACTTTTATACACAAACCATTACACAAGGTCAACTGGTTTTCTCTTCAGTCTTTGGACATGCGTAGAAACAAAGTATACGGTATCTCGGAAAGTTGAAGACGAGCCATACTTTGATAGCTTTAGTGATACTGCAGTATCATTTTGCTTTATAATATTTTCTTGGATTTGTCATAATAAGGGAGAGGGAGGCTAATGCATATTTCAATATTTAGATTTTAATATCTCCTGAATCATTCAACCTATTTGAATAATTTTTGATTTCGTTTAAAAGAGCATTTTATGGTTTTATGTTTTCTATTATTGGCAGTAGTCTTTTGTGCAATAATTCCTCAAAAAGTTTTGACTACTGACAATGGCGAAATCAGTGTAAGACCTGGGTTGTGATCTTGATAAATTTGATAACATCACTTCCATCGTCTTTTAATTTCCAGTATTCAGCTGTTCTAAGACTGAGTTTTAAGTTAGTACTGTTCTAAATATCAATCTGATACGTTTTCATTAAAAAATTTTTTGCAACCTATGAAGTTATGGTTATTAATAGGCTCGTTTTGGTTAATCTGGATTCTCAATCACGCCCGTATGTCTCCAGGGGCCCAATTTATTTTTTAGTTCACACGTTGATTACCTAACTTTTCAGAGGTTCTTAGTTAGATTTTGGTTTTTTGTTTGAGTTCTTAAGGAGCGATAATGAAGAATGTGACAGTCTTACTGAATATCAAATGATGTATTATTTACTTTAAATTAGCCAAAATAAATGTCCGCCTTGGCCCCTCTCTAGCTACGGATCTGTCTCTAATCCACATGGTTTGAATTAAACCCGCTTTCGGGTATTAGCTTTAAAGGTTTGCTGCACTTCTATCCTACTAGCGAAACGCACCCGGGATTCTGAGTTAACCGATTGTAAGTTTAACTTTATTCATTGCCATTTGGCTTACAAATTTGGTCGTGTTATCTATACATATATATTACATTTTCTTATCTCTTCTCCCCCCTTAACTTTTTCCTCCTGCTCCATACTTCCTCCATCCATTCCGCTCCTTTTCCGTTTTCATCTAAGATATCCACTGTTTTCATCATCTCTTCTCTTAGTTCCCTGCATCTCTTTCTCATGTGGTTCAGATCTTCCGTTTCTTCACCACATAGCCTGCACAACTTTTCTGGTTCTTCCTTCCAATATTTGTTCCCTAACTCCTCGTTGCCACATCTGAACCTTGCCACCATTTTTTTTCCTTTTGTTGCTTTTAATCTTACTGTCTTTTAAATATTCCGGCATCCCTTGATATCTTTATAATTCCTATTATATCTGCTCTCTTTTATCTTTGTCCATCTATCTTGTTTTTCGATGTCTCTATCTCTTCTTATTATTTCTTCTCTTGTCCCTACCCCCTCTTCTCTTAATCTCTCCACTTCTTTACTCGCGTACCCGTTTCTTTTGTAATACTCTTCTCTGCCCGTACTTCACTTTTCCTCCCTTTATCTCTTTCCAACATTCTTGCAGAATTTTGCAATCTGTTCTTTCCCTCATTTCTTCCTCGTATTTTATTGCTCTTTTTCCTGTCTCGATCCTTATTTTTTCTATCTGAACCTCCTCTCTCACAATATACCCCGGTGTATCTCTGTCCAATCCTAACACCCATCTCCAGTATTTTTCCTGTAGCCCCTCTACCTCCCTCCACTCCTTCCAGTCCCATATTTCCACTCCATACATTACCACCCCCTTTATTAATTTTTCGAACAGCAATTTTCTTTTTTTTATATCCATCTTGAATATTCTTTCCCCCACACCTCACACTTGTCCTATTAGCCTGTTTCCTTTCTTCACCCTTTCCTTTATGTGTTCTCCCTTTTTATTATCCTGTTTCATCGTGTAGCCCAGGTATGTAAATTCCTTCACTTGTTGCACTTTTTCATCACTCCATCTCCACTCCTCTCTTTTTCTTTTCCCCCCTCCTTTTCTAAATATCATTATCTTTGTTTTCTCCGTGTTTACTTCCAATTCTTTTTTTTTCATATATTTTTCTAGCGTTTTTGTAATGTATTGTACTTATATAATTTAGATTACTTGTAATCCATTATGAATTTATACACGTGATTGTTGCGTCACCAGCAAAAGTATTTATATACCGCACCGACGCTTACTAGGATAGTGTCTTAAGATCAAGCCTCCATTTAAGACAATCATTAAATATAGCACTTATTTCGTATGTTGTTTTATTTATTTAAAGACACCACATTTTGGCGACGAGGATAAAGATAACATTTTTGTAAAGTGTTGTTTAAGTGAAGTGAAGTCGCTGTTCACAGAAATCGACAGAAGTATTTAAAAAAAAAAAAAGAAAAAATGGCACCCGGAGGCAGTTTAGGTTCAATCGAAGCTTTTGAAGAAAACGATGACTGGACTTCCTGGGTTGAGAGGCTTGAACAGTATTTCGAAGCGAACGATATTGTTGACGAGAAAAAGAAAATCGCAATTTTGCTGACGACCGTTGGAAAAAAAGGGTACAGTTTACTTAAAAATTTGTGTTTACCCGAAGTACCGAAGAACAAAACGTTCAAAAATCTCGTCGATTTGATGAAAAATCATGTACAACCCCAGCCGAGCGAAATCGCCGAGCGCTACAAGTTTAAAAAATGTGTTCAAAGTGACAGTGAAAACATAAATCAATTTTGTGCAAAATTGAAAGCATCGTCTATGCATTGCAATTTTAAAACTGAATTAAATAATCATTTAAGAGATCAGTTTGTATGGGGTGTTTCAAGTGATGCCACAAAGAAGAAGCTTCTAAGTGAAAAAGAACTGACGTTTGAGAAAGCAGTTGAATTAGCCGTTGCCGCCGAAGCCGCCAACAAGGATGCAGCCGGCATGTCAAACAAGTCAGGAGGATCAATCAACCTCGTTAGGGAAAAGAAAAATTTTCCGACAAACTCGAAGTCAGCCAACGACAAGGGTAAAGTGAAACTTAATAATAAGGTTACTAGTTATAAGATTAAAGAATGTCATCGTTGTGGTGGCACGAATCATAATGCAAATTTATGTTACTATAAAAACTATGTTTGTAATTTATGTAAAATGAAAGGTCATTTAGCGCGAGTATGTAGAAACAAAAATAAACGTCAGAAAAGTAATTATAATTATAATAACGGTCGCGATTATGATGTTAATGCGAGTTCTAAGAAAAATGTAAGCTTAGAGGAAAAACAACATTTTGTTGAAGAATGTAATTCGATGTTTTTTAATAACAATAACATGCGCGAAGATTTTTTCACGATTAAAAATTCCAATTTTAACGATCGAATTAATTTGAATGTTATGATTGAAAGAAATAATGTTAACATGGAACTCGACACTGGTTCACCGATAACCGCCATTTCAAAAGATTTTTACGATAATAATTTTAAGCATCGAAATTTATTAAATACTACGCGAGTTTTTCGTAGTTTTACGAACGATAGCATGATTCCGTTAGGATTTTTCAAAGCTAATGTCGAATATAAAAATGTTTCGGATGTTTTGGATTTGTATGTTTTTCACGGTAACAGCAATCCAATTATAGGTCGAGAGTGGCTTCTCCCTCTCAAAATAATTTCGGAAAACGATAATAATACTAACTTGAATGTTGCATTAAATAGTTTTAGTGAAAATTATGTAGATTTAATTAAGGAATTTAGAGATGTTTTTTCTGATAAATTGGGCACGTATAAAAAAGTAGTGAGTATCGAATTAAAAGAAAATGCCAAGCCAATTTTTAAGCAGGCGCGAGCAATACCTTTTGCATTGAAGGGAAGAGTGAATGATGAATTAAATCGGTTAGTTAAACAGGGTCTTATTATTCCTGTCAAATCCAGTGAGTGGGCAACCCCAATTGTCCCCGTAATAAAGCGGAACGGTCAAATAAGAATTTGTGGCGATTATAGTGTTACGATTAACCCCGTTATGGTAGTAAATAGATATCCGATTCCGCGTGTTCAAGATTGCCTTCTAAGTAATCCAGGCGGAAATAAAATTCAGTCGAAACTGGACCTATCACAAGCGTATCAACAGTTTCAATTAGATCCTGAATCGCAACGTCTCACTACGATAAATACGCCGCAAGGACTTTTTATGTATAATCGTCTTATGTACGGTATAGCGTCAGCTTCCGGTATTTTACAGCGAGAAATGGAAATGTTAATAGGCGATATAGACGGAGTCATTGTTTTATTCGATGATATTAAAATCACGGGCTCGACTAAACAAGAGCACGATGCTCGTTTGAGATTAATTTTAGAAAGATTGCGAAACGCCGGACTTACCCTCTCGAAAGAAAAATGCGAAATTGGTCAAAATAAAAATCAAGTTAGCGTTCATGATTCTATTGCACTTAATAGACCTAAGAGAAATGTTAAACCACCTAATAGGTTAAATTTGTAACTTTAGTTATATAGTTTTGTATTTCATTTGCTTGTATTATTTTATTTTTTTTAGGGGAAAGTGATGTAATGTATTGTACTTATATAATTTAGATTACTTGTAATCCATTATGAATTTATACACGTGATTGTTGCGTCACCAGCAAAAGTATTTATATACCGCACCGACGCTTACTAGGATAGTGTCTTAAGATCAAGCCTCCATTTAAGACAATCATTAAATATAGCACTTATTTCGTATGTTGTTTTATTTATTTAAAGACACCACAGTTTTCATCATCTCTTTCATTTTCTTTTCCTCCTTAGCCACCAGCACTATGTCATCCGCATACGCCAACGACCATACCTTAGCTTTCCCTACCACTATCCCTCCTGTCTGTTGTCCTCTCATTGTCTCTTCCAGATCCCCCGTATATACCGAGAACAGGCTTGGGCTCAGTGGACATCCCTGCCTCAACCCTCTCTTTGTTATGAATTTCTCACTCTCTTCCCCATTCACTTTAACCCTGCTTCTCGTTTCTTCGTATATTTCCTCTATTCTTTGTATTAATCTTTCATTGATTTTTTTCTTTTCATATATTCCCACAGCTTTTCCCTATTCACTTTGTCAAAAGCAGCTTTTAGGTCTACGAATGTGCTACCATTTTCCCTCTTTTTTTTTCTAGTTTTTTATTTGCTAAGTGTTTCATTATATATATGTTGTCTATCGCCCTTCTTCATTTTCTGAATCCCGCTTGTCCGTCTGGTACCAAACTTCTTTCCTCTATTTCCTTCTGTAATCTTTCTTGCAGTATTGTCGCGTACAATTTGTATGCCGAGCTCAGTAATGTTACCCCTCTATAATTCTCGACTTTATTTTTTTCGCCTTTTTTATGTATTGGGCATATTATTCCCTCTCTCCATCTCTCTGGGAATTCTTCCCCTTTCCATATTTTGTTTATTATTTCCGTCATCCTTTTTGCTACATTTTCTCCCCCGTATATCCACTCTTCTCCTTGTATCCCATCTTCTCCTGTCGCCTTTCCTTTTTTTATATTCTTTATCGCCTCTATTACTTCTTCCTCCCTTATTCTATCCCTATCTCCTTCTTCTTGTCTTACTACCGCGTTTTTCCTTTTTTCTTTTTCCTGATTTTGTTCTTCCCCTCTCAACAGGTTCCAAAAATATATCTCTCATTCTTTAATTTTTATTCCCTTTGTCGTCCTGTTTTTTTCCTCTGCTTCTTTAGGTACTTCCATACATCTTCTTCCGTTTTTATTCCTTTAATCTGCTCCTCTTGTTTCTTTTTGTTTTCCTCCTTCTTTCTCTCGCATGTTTTTTTGTATATTTTTACTGCTTTGTATTCTTCTTTTTCTTTCTTCCCTTTTTTCCACTGTCTTAATGCTCTTCTTGCCTTTTTCTTTGCTTCCTTGCATTCCTTATCCCACCATTTTTTCCATCCAGTTTTCTCCACCTTCCATTTTCTAAATCTGACTCTCTCTGTTGCTTTCTCCATCATCTCTCTCATTTCCTCTACACTTTCTTGTACTTCCTTCCCTATCCATACCGTTTTCCCTATTCTCTCTTTATATCTTTTTATACTCTCTTCTGTCCACTTTTTTTGAGTTATGTACTTCTCCTCTTCCTCTCTCTCTTCTCTTTCCCTTCCTTCCATTGTCAATTCCAGTGGTTGATGGTCTGACTCTACTCTTTCTCCCACCTTAAATGTCTTTACCTTTTCTGCGGCCTCTTCATTTGTCATTACAAAATCTATTATTGATTCTCCCCTTCCTCCTATGTACGTAAGTTCCCCCTTTCCATCATCTTCTCTGTTCCCGTTCATTATTTCCCACCCTTTTTCGTTGCACAATTCCAGCAATTCCTCTCCATCTTTATTTATCACCTTGTCCTTTGTTTGTCTCTTTCCCGTCCCTTTTCTTTCTTGTATTCCCCCCTCTTCCCCTATTCTTGCGTTGAAGTCCCCTCCTACTATTATCAATCCCTCTTCCCTCTCTTCTATCATCTCTTCTAAGTTTTTCCTTGTGTCTTTCATTCTACTGCTATAAACCGTCACCACTTTTATTTTTCCCCACTGCATGTTCCTTTCTACAACTCCTCTTCTCTGTTGCACTTTCTCCTTCTTTTCCTGGTTCAACCATTTTTTCTTATTCCCGTTATTATACCCCCCTTTGCTCTCCCTTTTTTCTTTTCTCTTTCTGCATGTTGCACCACCCACTCAAATTCCTCTGGCAACTCTCTTTCCCACCACTCCCATTCTTTTTCTTCCATCCATGTTTCCTGTAATCCCACTACATCCTGTTCCTTGATGTACTTCCAGAAATCATGTTGCTTGTTTTTATTCCTGCTACGTTCCAAAACAATACTCTCAGCTCACTCACCTCCCCGTGCTTCTTCCATACTTTCTTTTTTTCTCCTTCTTTTTCTTTTCCATTTCCATCTCTCATTATTCCTTTTCTTTGCCGTTTCGTCAACTTTCCCTCCTTTACCACCCCCTTTGCCCTTTAGTTTTTGCCTTTTGGTTCCCCACTTTCTCTTCTCTTTCTCTGGACAGTCCCCTATCCTTGTCGTTCCATATGTATCTGTCTCCGTCTATCTCCATTTTTCTGTACCCTACCCAAACTCTTTTTCCTTCCGCTCTTCTTTCCATCGCTATGTTCATTATTTCTCTTTGCACTCTTCTTTCCTCCCATGTTAAATCGTGACTTATATATATTCTTGTATTCTTTAATTTCTTCTTCTCCTCCATTACCTTCTGTTTTTCCTCCCATCCTCCGATTTCCGCCACCACCATCTCATTTTTCTTCTCTTTGTTTATTACTGTCACTTTTTCACCTCTACTTTTACATTTAATTTTTCTTCCAGCATCACTGCTAAATCTTTTTGTGGTTTTTCACTTCTCCACCCCTTTATCACGATATTATTTTTTCTTTTCCATCTTTCCTCGTCTTCCACTTTTTTCTCCAGTTTTTCTCTTCTCTCCACCATTTTCTTTTTTTTTTCTCCCACTTAATTCTTTTCTCTTTCTCCCATTTCTTTTTTTATTTCTTTGATTTCTTGTCTTATTCCTTGCATATTTTCTTCCATCTGTTTCATCATTTCTCTCATTAATTCTTTTAACTCCTCCATTTCTTTCCTTCCTCCTTCTGTTCTTGATGTATTTCCTTCGTTCTCCTCCGATATCTTTTTAACGTCTGGTGATCTTATTGTTTTCTTTCCTCTTTCAAATATTTGTTGCCTTTCTCTTTCCTCTTCCTCTCTCTCTCTTTTATTCATCCCTTTCCCCCTTTTGTTATTACTTATTATTTATTATTTATTTTTTTTTCAAATTTAGTTATTTATTTAATTTTTTTTCCTTTATTAATATTTTTAAATTTATTGTTACTATGATTCTTCTAATTGTATTTAATTAACGCCCACCACAAATATTCGAAAAAGTATAACCGATTGTTTGAATCAGTTATCGGATTACCGAAACTGTTCTCAGGGATGGCTTCTGAAGAACGTAGTACGCATAGAATTAGAAGCTTGCCGGTATGCGAGAAGCACACCTCTATAAAAAAATCCTTTACGATTGCTGTGTTTCGTGGCATAATGGACATGTCCTAGGACGTAAGGACACTAACTGCAATTTCCGAAAAACCTCGTATATAGCCTCGTCGAGATATGATCGATACTTAGTTCGCCTTATAAATCAGAAGTCATATATATTCTGATTTACTTAAAACAATGGAGGAGAGGAAGGAATTATTATTGTCAACCTCGACGAAGGTAGCTTGCAGGTAGTAGTAGACTGCAAGTACCAAAGGAAACCAATAAGATTTCTTAGATGGCGGGTATGCATGTTCAGGCGACAGTGAGCAGGTATAAAGACCTGCTCATCAGGTTGATGATAGGGAATGCTACCCTAAAAGGGCGACTGATTGAATGTAGGCATGTTGTTGAATAGAGAGAAGCTGTACACAGTTGTTGTAAGCCTCTGGTAGTACCAGTGTTCGTGTAAATCAAGTACAAGTGGACGTTTAACTTCTAAGTCAGCTCACAAGCTGGTGGAACTCAAAGCGTCGGAACAAAAATGCTGACAAGAGTGCAGAAGTGGTTAAAAAACTCCTTAACAGTGTAAGCTTTAAGTTGCGCGACTTCGTGGCTCTCAGGCGTGTGAAAGGTGGTGTGATGGTGTAGATCTCAACAAATTGAGGAAGTCGGTTGCGTATTAGAACTTTGAGGTCCTCATCTTTGACGTGTCGAAAGTGCAATCGGCTGATAAAGATTTGTTGAAGGTGATCTTTGACAAAAACGTCAAGGAGTCAGGTGTTTGTTCGAAAGCAGAGTTCGAGCTGACGGTGGGTGTTAGAACGAAGACGAAGGTAAGAGGCGAGAATGCAATGTTGAATGTTGTGATAGAAGTATGGGGTGAGGTTGCGGAACTCTTCCATATGATGGGGCGTGTTTTTGTTGGTTCAGAACGTTGGCAGGGGTGGTAGTTGTACGATGCTTTAAGTGTCATATGCGTACGACCACGAGTTTCGGGAATGTAATGAGCGCGACTGTATGTGTTTGAGGTGTGGCGAGGTAGATCATGTGACCTCATCGTGCAAGATTGAGATATGCTGTAGGAATTACAAGGTTCGGAGACTGAGAGCAAATCATAGGGTCATGTTTGAGGTGTGCCCAGGGTACGAAAGGAGAGTGGCGCGTACTAGAGAGAGGATAATTGCTTAAAGTTTGATCGAATTACACAGGTAAACTGTATGAATGCGGCTGGCATCGTCGGATTTACCAACAAGCAACTGCTTGAGGCACCCACGTTCAGGGGCCCCGCGCCGCCATAGCTTCGCGACTAAAAGAATAAACGTAAAACTAAATGTTACTAAAAGAATTGCAAAGCAATGGTTACTTAGAAAAGAGTAGCAGCGCCACGGTGGCGCATATATTTAAGTTTGATGATATCAAACAGTACTGGGGAACGATCGTTCAGTAAACTGAAGCAAATAAAGGATTATTTGCGAACGACCATGTCCCAGGAAATGTTAGCGGACTTGAGTATTATGAGTATGAAACATGATGAACTGCGACGTCTTCAGTTCCAGGTGATCATCGACCAATTGTCTGCAGAAAAGACCAGAAAAAAAAATTATGTGATTTGTGATCTAATCCATACCACAAGTACTGTTTTATTTATTTCAAGTTGTTCAAAATGTTGAAGGTGTTCAAATTCACAAGATGTTAAAATATATAGTTTCTTTAAATTTATGTTCCAATTGTACTTTTTTTTCTCATTAAATAATTTGTCTTTTGGAGGAGGGGGGGGGGGCATTTTAGAGGGGCCCCATCACGATGTTGTGCTTGCGGCCTCTCAGTTTGTTTATCCGGCACTGCCCGGCTGGTATGAGTGAGAAAGATCTGCAAGTCGTTGTCTTGCCAGGAACCTTTCGTGCGTGATGGTAGCCTTGTTGGTCTTCTGGCGCATGTCGTTGGTTGACTGAGCGTGGTGTGTGTTCAGTTAAGGAAGGCGAGTTAGAAATTTCAGTTGTCTCGACGTATTATCAGTATATGGTGTACATTAGAAAGGTGCGTAACAGGTTGGCAGGTCGTGTGTATTTGATTGGTGTCAAAGCAAATGCTGAATCTCCCACGTGGCGCAGTAAGTTTCGCGAACGTGCTATAGATAGAGCTGGAAGAGTAGAATGTCTGGAGTAGTGTTTGTCTGATTCTGAGTTATGTGTTGTCAATAAGCTGTGTACGTAAGCGGAGAATTTGAGGTGGTAGTATGATACTCTTGAGAAGCTAAACAAGAGGTCCAAGAGTTGCGAAGACGAAGTATCAACGGGTGTTGTTGCAGCTATTGAGCATGCGAGAATGACGTTTGGAATGCTCAGGCGTAAGTACATGAGATGTATTAGAGACCAAAAAGATCGTAATTAAAGAGATTTTGTTAGAAGTCGAAGGGAATGCGAATAATAAAAAAAAAAGTTTATTATCCAACAGATTTACATCCATTTATAGGGCAATATACACACGTGAAAAAAAAAATGCAAGTGTACACACAAAAATTTTACACAAAATTATATAATTTGAACATTCTTATATTTGCTATATAGTACATATGTAATTACGAAACTAATATTAGTATTATCAATAATGGAAAAATAAAACAAAAATGAAAATGAAAAAGGTAGGAAAAAATTAAAAACCAAATTACGCATCATCTAATGCTTTTAACAATAACCCCAAGCTACAATTATTGACATCCACGCAATTCGACAACTTGTTATATATCCGGCTACAGTTGACAATCGGGCATCTATATAAAACATTAGTACGTGGTGTGGGAATATAAAACGTATTTGATTTTCTAGAAAAATAACTAGGCACTAAAAAATTTACTAAAGATAATAAATAAGAGGAATCTATTTTATTATTTAGTAAGTTAAAAAGTAAGAGCGATTTTACATCTTCTTCTTTTTAAAGAT
The DNA here is from genome assembly GCA_035610365.1 of Aquatica leii. Classification (NCBI taxonomy): domain Eukaryota; kingdom Metazoa; phylum Arthropoda; class Insecta; order Coleoptera; family Lampyridae; genus Aquatica; species Aquatica leii. The sequence goes on from CM069433.1 coordinate 196,962,088, forward strand.
TGAAAGTCAAATCGTTCTAATAGTTGATCATTAGAAAAACCTCTAGCAGGATAAGCACCATCAGTTTTGAAAACCAAAAATTTTAAGAATCTTCTTTGAATCGATTCCAACATATTTATTTCATATTTATGTTGAGGATCCCAGATCAAACTGCAGTATTCAAGTTTGCTACGTACCAAAGAAAAAAACAAGGATTTTAAAGCAGTCATGTTTGAGAATGATTTACAGTTTCTAAAGATAAACCCAAGCATCCCTATTGAAGAACGAGATATACTGTAGACATGTTTATAAAACGTAAGCTTCCTGTCAAAATGGATTCCCAAGTCTTTGATAGAATCAGTTCTGTTCAATCGAACAGAGTGAATACTATAATTATATTGAATCCACTGATTTTTTCGCGTATATGAAACTATTTGACATTTGGGTATATTTAGAGATATAAGCCATTATCGTAAAATCAATCTTGCAAAATAACTAAATGTTCTTGAACTAGTTCAGAGTCTGCAATAGAAGAAATGCTGGAAAATATTTTTAAATCATCAGCAAAAAATAATTTTTTCAATTTAAGTTTATATGTCAAGTCATCAATATATAACAAAAATAAAAGCGGGCCCAAATTTGAATGCTTGGGACCAAGTCTATAAGACTTGTCGTGGCAGACAAATCGTATGAATTTGTGTAGCATTGTAGATGAGAATTGGTCTTCTTTGACTTAGCGTGAAAGTGCAGAGAAGTTGTTGAGTGCACAGTATTTTTGATACTTCGTCGCATAGGAAGTGCCGATTTGGTGCCGACTCTGTTGGTTTTCGCTGGTATGGTTTGGGCATAAAATACTTGGAAGTCTCATATGACAACGAATGCGAAAAAAGAAGAGGGTACATTTTTTTATCTACATATTAATGTTTGATTTTGCAGTATACGTATTGCTTCAATATCAAATTTTTACAGGAAACGGAAATTGCAAGTTTGGTATGCATGGAACACAATAAGCTTTTAGAAATAGCTATAATAATTTAAAAAAATTAAATTGTAAATAGATAAAAATAGTTAACATTTTGGTATGCTTTGTATATAATTTTTGAAAACAGGTAAGTACAGGTGAATAAAACAGGTGTAAAACATTCTTTAATGTAGTAACGTCAACGTAAACAAACAGCGCATGCGTATTAGCGACTGACAGACAAGAAGGGGCGTATACGAAAGAAAGAAACCAAACAATAAAAGGTTCCATTTTGTTCAGTGTTTATTAGAAATTTTTAAATTTAACCCAGAAATATACGAATAATCGCGTCGAAAATATTAACGGTGTTACTAGAAATGCGTCTGTGATAGGAATATTTGCGTAGCATTGCGGATATTGATTGGTGATAAATGCAATAGTTGCCGTTTTGTGTTATTTAGTTGAACGTTATACGTATTAGGGAGGATTGTATACCCCAAGCAAAAATATTAAAATGAATACGAGGGATGACGACTACGATTATTTATTTAAGGGTGAGTATTTTCGAACGTTTTCCAAAGCAAAATCCTTTTCTTTAATTTCGCCGTGATTATCTGTAGGTAAATGAGTAATTTGACGTATGCTGTCATGAGAATCAAGGGTCAAACCGTTTTTGATTGTTTGCCTTTATTACGTTAATTCGTCGAAATTTGTTAAAGGGCGCAACCTTTAACGACTATAATTTATCTAACAACAGGTTCTAATCAATCCATTTATTGTCAGTTAGTAACTGCCTTAATAAGCAACGGGAATTTTCTACACAATATCCGTGTTGGGGATCGTTGAGGTTTCCTGTTTCCTCGCTCTTCTTTATCTGTTATTACGTTTTAACGAAAGAAATTTTTTTTAGTTGTTCTAATTGGGGATTCGGGTGTTGGAAAGAGTAATTTATTAGCTCGATTTACTAGAAACGAATTTAACTTGGAATCAAAATCAACAATAGGTGTAGAATTTGCTACGCGTAGTATACAGGTAACGGGGTACAAACTACTTTATTTTCGTTATAACTGTGTTTATAGGTCGATGGAAAAACAATAAAAGCGCAAATATGGGATACAGCCGGTCAGGAACGGTACCGTGCTATCACTGCAGCATACTATCGTGGAGCCGTAGGAGCATTATTAGTTTACGATATAGCCAAGCATTTAACCTACGAAAACGTAGAGCGTTGGCTTCGCGAGTTGCGTGATCACGCCGATCAAAACATAGTTATAATGCTAGTGGGAAATAAATCTGATCTTAGGCATTTGCGTGCCGTTTTAACTGAAGAAGCACGAGGTTTTGCAGAGAGAAATGGCCTTTCGTTTATAGAAACTTCTGCTTTGGATTCGACCAATGTCGACACCGCTTTTCAGAATATACTCACAGGTTGTTTTTGTTAACTAATAATTAATAGTTGTATTGATCGAACGTTTGCAGAAATATACCGAATTGTGTCGCAGAAACAAATTAGAGATCCACCGGAGGGTGATACTATTAGACCACAGAATGTAGAGCCGATCGACGTTAAACCCACTATGAATACAGATAGTGTACGTAAGCAATGCTGTCAGTAACATTACCAATACACTTCACATAGTTTACGTAAGTGTAATCGATTATTAGGCGACGAATTTAAAAGAAACGTTTCAGAAGTCAACAGCATTAATACTTAATAGCCTACAACACCGTTTGCTGTTTATTGTTTAGTTCTAATCGTGGATGTTCTATACATAAGCTAGAGACTTAGCGGCGGTTCTACACATTTAGTACGCCGGCGTAGATTTATTTTGTTTTTCATTTTTATATATAACCGAAGTATATTGTTTAATCCAGTGGGTATTCTTACGTTAGGCAAATTATCAATCACGTTGACACCTTTATTTATGTTATACTTTTATGCTAAACTTGTGATTTAAATATATCAGTAGGTACAAAAAAAAAACATTTTTTGTGCTGTTGAGCTTTGTCTCTTGTTTTGCTGTGTAAATTTTATATTGGTCAATGTCTTAAGGCGAAAAGATTGTAAAGAATCTTTTTTTCCAATACATAGATGTAGGTTTGTAAATTTTCAAAATAGCCACGAAGTTGTTAATATAAAAATATTTATATTCGGCTTTAATAGGTGGGCTCTTATTTGTTGTTGTTTAAATAAATACATTTAATAACGTCGACGGTAGTTGTGGTGTATTTTTCTATTAACTACGTCGTCGCTACCAATCTTTTAATTTAGAATTTCTTTTTTTAAGAGACCTTAACAAATTTTCTGCAACTGCAAATTTGACAGAAGCGTAACATCGTAAAATTTAAGCTTAAGAAAAACTTCAAAGTATGTTAATTTTTAAATAAAAATTATGTAACTTATTAAACTGTTGTTGTTATTTCCCAATGAAACCTGTTTGTTAGTATTTCCTTAGGTGCATATTATGTTTGCTCTGTAAATTTAAGATGCAAGATTCTTTGTAGAAACTGACGAGATCTCTTTCTATAGCAACGACACCGACTTGTTAAATTTTATATATACTGATTTACTGTAGAGAAAAGCTTAACCTTTGGACGTGCATATCTATAGGACTTACTAATCCTTAGAAACGGAACACCCTGTATGTTTATATTTTTAAATCTTAATTCTCGCTGATAACATTCAATTAAAAATAACTCAGTTACAATTACCTTTAATTAAAGACGGCAAACACCGTAATCATTTTTTTTTTATTACGAGTCTATTTTTTAAATTGTTTCTTAAGTGTTTTTATATTTTTTTTTAATCTATTTTCAATTTTAGGTCAAGGAAAACTGATTATAGAACATTTTATTTATCGATACGAAACTTACAATAGGTCGTATTGATTTTCTGTAATATAAGAAAAATTCGTTTTTTTTTTAAATAAAACATTTTTTTCTCTGAGAGTAACTTCGCTAAATTTTTGCTAACGTATCTGTCAAATTACTTTTTTTACACAGTCGTAAAGCTACGGTAACTACGTTAGAAAAGAATAATAACGTAAAAGTAATGTAATAAAAACGCATTCTAGTCAACTGGGTCCAAGCAACTATAAATCACCAATAACGTTAAATTAACGTAACTGTAATTCCTTGAGAGTAACTACTAAATTTTTGGTATTATTGATCAAATTACAGTTTTTTTATATAGTAGGCTATTTTGTGGTACTACCATTCTGTAATTTGAGTATTTCTCTGCTTTAAACTGCCCAAGCAATTGCGTTAAATAAACGTAACTATTCCTCTCTGAGAGTAACGTATTTTTTTATTTTCATTTGTGTAACTGTACGTTACAAAAGTATGGTAACGTTAAAGTTTTGTAATAAAAACGCAATTTGGTTGACTGGGCCGAAGCAACTATAAATTACCAATGAGGTAAAATCAACGTAACTTATTCTCTGAGAGTAACATCGCTAAATTTCTGCGAACTTATTGACCAAATTACTTTTTTTTACACAGCCTCAAAAACGATACCATTTTGTGATTTGTAATTTCCGCTTTCTCTAATATTTCAATTGTCTAACGGTACGTCACAAAAGTATAATAATGTAATAAGAATGCGATCTGATTGGCTGGGCCCCAGAAGCTATAAGTGAACAGTGACGTAAAATCAACGTAACTGTTATGATAATAACGTTAATTTTTGTCACCTGATTAGCCAATGAGTGTTTTTATGCTTCAAACTGCTCAAGCAATTACGTTAAGTAAACGTAACTTTTATTTTTTGAGAGTAACGTCGCATTTTTTTTTATTTCATTTGTGCAACTATAAATCATCAATGACGTAAAATCAAGGTAACTATTATTCCCTGAGAGTAACTTTGCATTTTCTTAATATTTAATTTGTTTAACGGTACGTTACAAAAGTGTATAATAACGTAAAAGTAATTTACAAAAACGTGATTTGGTTGACTGGGTTCAAGCAACTATAAATTACCAATGACGTAAAATCAACGTAACTGTTATTCCTTGACAGTAACGTCACTAAATTTTTGGTATCATTGGTCAAATTCGTTTTTTTAGACAGTAGGCCATTTTGTAGTATTACCGTTCCGTAATTTTAGTATTTCTATGCTTCAAACTGCTCAAGCAATTACGTTATATAAACGTAACTATTATTCCTTGAGAGTAACGTCGCAGTTTTTTAATATTTCATTTGTGTAACTGTACGTTACAAAAATATAGTAACGTAAAAGTAATGTAATAAAAACGCGATTTGGTTGCCTGGGCCGAAGCAACTATAAATCATCAATGACGTAAAATTAACATAACTTATTCCCTAAGAGTTACCGCAAAATTTCTGCTAACATATGCGCCAAATTACTTTTTGTACACAATCGCAAAAACTACACCATATTGTGTTTTGTAATGTCCGCATTTCAATTGTCTAACGGTACGTTACAAAAGTATAATAACGTAACAGTAATGTAATAAAAACGCGTTATAATTGGCTGGGTTCAAGCAACTAAATAACTAAGGGCGTCAAATCAACTGTTATTCCCTGAGAGTCACGTCACTAAATTTCTACTAACTCAGGCCAAATTACTTTTTTTAAACAGTTTCAAAAACTACATCATTTTGTGTTACTATTGTTTTGTAATTTCCGCATTTTATTAATATTACATTTTTCTAACGGTACGTTACAAAAGTATAATAATATAACAGTAATGTAATAAGAATATGCGATCTGATTGGCTGGGCCCAAGCAGCTATAAGTGAGCAATGACGTAAAATCAACGTAACTGTTATGAGAGTAACGTAGTTAATTTTTGCCACCTGATTGGCCAAATTACAGTTTTTTATACAGTAGGCCGTTTTGTGGTACTATCGTTTTGTAATTTGATTGTTTTTATGCTTCAAACTGCCCAAGCAATTACGTTAAGTAAACGTAACTATTATTTCTTGAGATTAACGTCGAATTTTTTTAATATTTTATTTATGCGATTGTGCATTACAAAAGTATAATAACGTGGAAGTAATGCAATAAAAACTCAATCCGGCTGACTGGTCTCAAGCAACTACAAATCGCCAATGACGTAAAATCAACGTAACTGTCAAATTACAGTTTTTTTTTACAGTAGGCGATTTTATGGTTCTGTAATTTCAGTATTTCTATGCTTCAAAGTAGCCAAGCAATTACGTTAAATAAACGTTACTAGTATTCTGTAATGTTACAAAAGTATAATAACGTAAAAATAATGTAAAAAAACGCAATCTGGTTGGCTGGGCCTAATTACATTAAATAAACGTAACCTATTCCTTGAGTTAGTTATTTTAAATGTTTTAAAAATGTTGTGCGTATCGTTGTATAACCCTAATTTCGTAATCTTGCGGTTAAAAAAGAAGTCAGCGTTATAACCACCGGCTCTTTGCTTGCAATTGTTTGACCTGTCACCTTTACCACCATCTAAATCGATGTTGCCTGCGAGGTTCATCGCAAAGAGTCGTCTCGAATTGTAATTGTAACCAAAAAGCTTTGAAAATCCTAATTTACGTTATAATGTAGTTTTTAATTTTTCTTTTGTAACTTAAATAATTCAAGATTGTTTTTTTTGTGAAATTTAAACGCATTTTAGTTTAAGAATGCTACTTGCCTGTTTTATTTAACCGATAAAAACTTTACTTTAAGAATAGTTTTTAGATTTGATGTCGTTAATTCTCAAAGGTAAGTCCCATGAGGACTAAGCTATCTGACCGCAGTTTTTTTGTTTAATAAAGGACCTAGAAGCTATTAAACGTCGGGTCCTTATTTGGCGCCCGATTTAGTTTTTATTTTTTTTACGTCTTTCTCTTTGACATCCAAAATTCACGTATTTCAACTATTGTATCATCTACACCAAAAAGTATTTTATTGCTCACGTGGAGATTCATATACTCAATTTTATTAAGAAAAAAGTGCTTGTAGTTGTGTGGGGTACCTTACTAAGATAGGTACTCTAATAACGTAAAAGTGACGTAATAAAAACGCGATTGGGTTGACTGGGCCACAACCCAACGCGGATAAAACTTTGAACTATTTTATTAGTTCGTCAATGAATAAAGTAATGCTTTGTATGTTATAAATGTCGAGCAAAAATCGTGACTATGTTATATTTGGGAAATTTTGCAATGTTGTAGCTAAATCTGTATCACTGCCTAAGTAGGTGGACTCTTTATGCCCTGTCTGTATACTTAAACACGATTTTAATTTACTTTAGTCCGGTCATTTGTTTTGGTCTTATCTTAATCGTTTATCTCAAATGTCGGATTCTACAAGTTTTTCTAGCAACGACAGCACGATCTCGAGTTGCATCTCTACATAACTCTATTTGAGGTTGCTCATTCGACTGGTATTTATAATTACTTCTTTTCTCGTTTATTGTCATTTGAAGCTCAATAATTAAAATCATGATTCAACGCCTGAATTATGACGAAGAATTCTTACACTTTTTAATACAAATGAAGAAGATGCAGACCTGTCCAAAAACACGATATGGTACCAACATGATGGCGTGCAACTCCATTTTGCGAGGATAGTTACGAATATTTAAACCAAGTATTGGCTAACCAATGGATCGGTCGTATAGGTACTTCTAGATCTCTTGATCTCACTGCTCTCCCCTCGAGCGCTTCTTATTTTGTGTGTTTATTTTACCTATATTTCCGAAACGCACTTTGAAATTGGTCAAAATAAAGTGCTTCGGCCTTGAGTCAGGAAAAGAGCAATGTTTCTCCCTGGATCCGCGCCTGTTTGCTATATTACATTAATTTATTGGTTTTAGATAGCTTGAATTGTTTTTGTGATAATCTATATCCGATATTTTGCATATAATAATATCGCGATACCAATGTTATATACAGGGTGTTAATACTAAGTTGTAACACCCATAAATGGTTAAAACTCGAAGCAAACAACTTTTTTTAGTTTAAATTTTTGATTTGGAGCCCCACTTTCTTTAAATGCACTTTGTTAGAATTTATCTTGTAATTCAATTTGAAAAAAACTTTTTGGACAGATCAATAAAAATCTTCCAGATGTTATAGATAGTTTAAGGATTATAAATGTTTTATTTTTAAAAATCAATCGCGTGGTTTTCAAAATATCTTGTTTGGAAATTTTTAATCGGTCGCAATTTTGCTATTTGATAAAATGTTTTAGAGAACCGAAAGCAAATGCTGAGAGAAATTGTATTTTTTTAAATATTCCTTAAAATTAGAGAGTAATGTGGATTTTTCGAAAAACAGAAAAAAACGCCAATAATTATGAACTGGGGCTTCACATCAAAAAGTTGTGTTTCAATGAGTTCTAACTGCTATTTTCGGGTATTACAACTTAGTATTAACGGCACCCTGTATACGATACTTTTTAGGAACGTCGGCCGTTTATGACATGTTTTCATTCTCAAAAGACATCATTGTATATATACCATAGTAAAATTTTTGAAAAAAAAATACCAGTATATCTATGTTTATTACAATATACAATTAAACTGCTTGTACGTATAATCAGATTTAAGTCTTTATAGAGATTATCGTACTAAAATGGTTTATTTTTAGAAATTTAAATGAAAAGTTGCTACTTTACGTAAGTAATAATCATGATAGTTACAATTACGGTTTTTTGTAATTTTAAGTTAAAGAGAAAACATTGATAAGATGAACCAAAACGTTCACATCTTTATAAGAAAAAGGACCAAATTCAATATGTCAAAATCATTGAAATCATATTTGCTTACTTTTTATAGCCAAAGTGGCATTTATACGAATGTTAATAAACGTGTTTCTGACTGTAGTGAGTACTTACTTTGCAGTTATAATTAAATCTCCGTCGATTCTAGTGTACTATACATAGTATCTCATACATTGCCACAAATTTAGTAAAATTTCTGCGTGGTATTGTCGAGTTGATCTAATCTTACTGTATTTGACCAAGGTTTTTTCATTCTTAAAATGACCGAAATTGTTCATTTTCTTACTTTGGTGTATCATCGGCGTACATTTAAACTGCCCTGGAGCCCAAAATTACCAATTCTATGCGGAAACAGTTTGCAGAGTATACCAAATTGCTTCAATGATTAGATAATAGTTTGGCCAGTAAAAAAAATACTCGCAATTTTTTTGTTTAATATTGTAAACACTGATTAATTTTCAAATTGCACCAATATACTAGCATACATCATTTATTCTGGTCGAAAGATTGTAAACGCTGTCAATCGATTCCTGTCAGTTAAATTTTGGCGGATAAATTTTTAGTTTCGTTTTTGCGATTTTATGAGCGTCGTAAAATATTCAAGCTAAGGGTTTTACGTTATTTAAATTTATTTGGAACCTTTTGCGTTTGAAAGCCTGAAACTGCAACAAAATCAATGTACAGTGCGTCACTTATGAATACTGTAATTGTTATTTTTTTTAAATCAAAATTTTATGCGCGACGCCCGTTTTTTCGTCTTATCAATAAAAGTAAATTAAAAAATAATCAATGGTGAACGAATAAGTTCAGACCTTTAGTTTGAAATTGTATATCCCGCGACCGGTGCGACAATCAATAACTTAGTTTTGGTTTTGCAAAGAGAATGCGTCAACTTGTGCATTGAGCACACGGCGTTGGTGTCGCACAAACGCGCGTGTTATACACGATGCTGCGGTGACGAACAACACATGGCTTTTTAAATTCAATTTTTTAACTATGCTTAACGGTGAAATCGATGTTATACGCCGGCGGTTCGAACATGCTAAACACCAAGACGAACAGCCTTTCTTGGTGCCGCAGAAAAATGCCGAGCTATTGCATTGGAAAGATATGCCAAGACATTTACAATTCAATCCGTACATTTTCAGCGGATATCGGCCTCTTTTATCTATTTGGGGATGTTTAAATAGCTTATTTTACATACACAATGAAACAATCAATATCATTACTCACGGTAAGAACGTTTTGCTCTATTTTACAACCCCATTTCTTTCGACCGATTTATATAATATTTTTACGAAACCATAATTCGGTTTTTAGGTATACCGATTGTGTACATACTCTTATCCATACCGAACATGAAACAGTGGACTCAATACGACCTGCGATTTTTGACGTGGTGTCACATTTTAGGAAGTATAAGTCCTTGGATAGGAAGCTTTGTTTATCATCTATTTATGAACCTAGAACGGGGAGAACGAGTTTATCATCGTCTACTTCAGCTAGACATGTTAGGAATATGGATATGCCAAAGTTTTGGTAAGTAAAACGCGGACCAAAACAACTGTCAAAGTTGCTTTTACCAAGCGACTAATTTTAAATTAAATTAGATCGCGTAAGAAACCGAATAACTTCATCCGTAAGTTAATTATACACATTGCTCTAGTTATTTAAAGTTCAAGGATAACAAGAGGTTGTTTTAGGTGCAATGCCTATGCTTTTAGCCACAACTTATTGTCTTCCAGGAACGTACAGGTTGTTGGGAGTTTCATCGTACTGTCTTTCTAGTCTTTGGGGATTATACAAAGTAAGAAATCAACTTGTTATTAAAAAAAGAAGTAAAAAAGGCTGTTAAAACATTATTTTGAAACGCGCATGTAAGAGTTGAGATCGATGGGACTTATTTCAAATTATGAACATCACAATCACATAGTTAAACGAACTTGTTATTATTATTAGGCAGAACTGTGCATAACGGCACTGTATAGAATGATCTACTCTGGGCAGTGTGAGCGTAGTTATGACGAAAATATCCGTGCTACATGAATACACCCGCGGGTTTATCTGCACCCATGTGCAGACGGCACCAATTTTGTGTAAAGGCGTCTGTAGATGCCGATGAACATTTAACGGAAGAGCACAAAAACAGCTATCATTATTGGTATAGATAATATTTTCTAACGCCTTTTTCACTTCGTACAACCCATCTTCGATCCTCAACTGTATCAGTATTATATTCATTTGGTTTTGATAATGTCGTCTGCCAGGGCAGTAGAGAGAAAATCTAGACTCGGGACCTGGGGGGTGCTCGCCGTATTAAAAACTTTTAAATATCTTGCTTAAAAAACTGGGCGTTCCTCTCGTCTAGGCTGCGATCTACTGAATTTTTCCACTGAACATACACCGCAGGATTACTCTTCTTTCTTTCCCAATCGTACTTACGTTCTTTAATATCTTTGAATTACAAACTGAACAACATTGGCTGTAGGGCATTAGGAAACAAAGCTACTTTAGTTTTTTTGCAAGGGTTGAGTGAAATCAATGTTCGTTTAGAAATATTTGGACGGGTCTCTGCAAATATTTCTCATAAATGGATTTGATAAACATGCTGTGAAAATATTTAAAATAAACTGCACACTCGTCATTCTATCTTTGAGTTTCTCAATTACAGGACACTGCCTTTACAATCGTGGTTGGCATTTGTTCATATTTATATATAATCTACATTTACCGGAAATAATTATACATATTGTCTTTGGACGGGATTTTTTGAAGCCGTTTATTATTTATGACCGATAGTACACTTTGTTCATGACAATGTTCTAGAACAAGGAATGAATTATAGTTTCTTTCAGAAAGGATATGTCGGACATCGTCCGCAGTGTATGCAGGCTTTAGACGATCTTGTTATGTTAAGAATCTTTGTTATGGCTTCTCGCTTAGTATAAATTTTGCTCAGTTTAAACTTAGTTGGTACAAATTGAAAAACTTACCCCACCGAAGTTTCGTAAAGCGGGTAGCTAGATCGCAGCTACATCCGAAAGTTATTTCTTGCGAAGTATGTGAGCCTACATGCAACAACGTACATTTGCCAAATTCTCCCTTTGAGTACCTGAAAAGCAATTATTGATACTTAATTGGAACTCAAGAATTTTATAACATATAACTGAAGGCGTTTTATAACTCCGGCTGAAAGTAAATTAGTAATTATGGTCTTTAGGTAAACTCATAGTAGTTAAAGGCTAATACAAGTAGTAATACTTAACAAAATCAACCAATGCTTAAGGTTTAATAATCCATAGAAAATTGGATACAATTACATGATACAGATGCAAGATAATGGAAAGTAAAAGTACAAAACTTAATAACGGCTTGAGGAGGAGGATGTGGACCCACGAAACCACCCGAACTTGCTTGGTACAAGTTCGCCACAAAATAGGATAGGTAAGAAAAGAACATGTTTCATTTAAAGGACAAGTCTGATTAAGACTCGGTTGGATGGGCTAAGGTAACGGTACGTGCTTTGAGAGCACGCGGTTCAGCGAGGCACCTGCCTTTCGGCTTATCCCCGCTTCTAAGGCATAAAACCAAGTAGGTGGGAAAAGGACTTAGAAAATTTGAACAGGAACTAAGAGAGGCAGATTAGTTAAGTAGCTACGGCGAAAAGAAACTAAAAGGGTTATTCAAAATAAAAATACTGAAATAAATGACTCTAAAATAAAATACATGCTATTAATGTTAATAAAAACTAAATACCTACTTTGCCGTAGCGTACTTATAACAAAATAAACAAAACCATGCAAATTTCGTTAGAAAATAAAACCTTATTCTTATTGTAAACTCTGGTCTATCTTTGCAAAACGTCTATAAATGTTTACACCAGGCACCAGTTCGAGGATGACCTGAGGGGAATCGGGATACGGGCTAACAATGGATGACAGGGCACTCCGATCCTCTTCGAATTCGCGACAAGCGAGAATCCGATGCGCCGGAGTGTCAGGAACGCCACACGACGAACACCTGTCATCATCCAAAACGCTAATGCGCTTTAGATGGCAACGAAATCCGCCGTATGAAGACAGAATTTGGACGGCTTCTCGTCCAGGGACGTGGGGAATTCTGACCCAGGTAAGGATATCCGGGATAAGAGAATAGGCATTACGCCTTTTATGGGAAGTGTCTCACAGTCGCTGTCATTCACCCAAGATCAAGACCTTTAAGTGACGCTTGGCCGTTGAAAAGGACGAAAAATCGTCGTTTGAAACGTGCTGGTCAAGGAAATTGCACGAGCCAGCCTTGCGAAGAACTTTGGTGCAGTAGATTTTCTGCAATAGGAGATGTAGGAGAGGATGTTTAGAAATAACACAGAGGGTATCTACGGGAACGGTGTGATACGCCCCTAGGATAGTTCTTAGGAACAAGGATTGCAACGAGGCCAGGTTCCTGACCACGTGGTAATGTCGAAGTCTGTGGTACCAAATGTCTAAGCCATATGTGAGCATGGGAATAACTGCATTGTCGAAGATATTCACAAGATGTTTTTTTTGTGAAGGTTCCATTTCAAACGTGAGTATTTGTAGAATAAGTGCAAGACACTCTTACACTTGTCAACCACGAAAGCGCAATGTTTAACAAAACTCAGCTTGTCGTCGGGCAATAGTCCGAGGTACTTGAATTTGAAGACCCTACGGACAGGAGTATCGAGGAGGCGCAGTGAAGGATTTCGTCTTAGTGTAGAGCCAAAAATCATGTACTTAGTCTTGTCTGCAGAAATACTTAGTTTATTGCTGCCAGCCCAGCCAGTCACAATATTTAGGCACGTGTTAGATTTTGCCTCCAAGTCTCGTCGAGAATTTGCGGACACTGTGACGGTTTGTCGTCCGCATAAGCAAAAATGTCGCAGTCTGCTGGTAAGTCTTTGTCCAGGAGATCATTGACAACCAAGTTCCACAAAGTCGGCCCAAAAATCGAGCCTTGTGGACAGCCCTTCGTCAGTCGTTTCGTGAAAGTTAAACGTGAAACGTTCGCAGAATAAGTTATCGATCTATTCGACAAATAACTACGAATGAAGCGCGTAGCATCTGCAGGTACGCTCTTAACGACGAGAGCTTCGATTATAGAGGGCCACCATACGTTGTTGAACGCTCCAGAGATGTCTATGAAAATAACTAGTATGTACTTGGAAACGTTCGATTGTGCAATTGTCATTAATCGACGGGCGGCGTCAGTCGTCGTTTTGCCAGGAACGAAACCATATTGACTACGATGGAATAAAACGTTAGGCGGAATGTCGTCGTGTACCTTTTTGAGAAATGTCCTTTCGAAAAGTTGGCCTAGTTCGGATAACAAAGTTATCGGGCGATACGAGTTGGGCTTGGCGAGATCCTTCTTTCCGGGCTTGAGAATAGTTTTTCAGCTGGTAGGAAAATAACCAATTTTTATACATGAGTTGAACAGGTCAACGATCGTTGATGAGAGAGAATCTAGAACAACCGTTCGCAAAACATTACAATGTATTCGGTCAAGTCCAGGAGCTTTGTTTCTAGGAATTTTGCTAGCCACCGCGGTTAAATCGTCGCTAGTGACCACCCAGTCCTGTCGGGAATTACTTAGCAAGGAGATCGGGATCTTATTTGGGCATGATGGGCATTGTCCGTCGAGGGATCGTCGTCCGGGAATAATGTGGAAACTATAACTTTGGTCGTGTCTAATTCTGAAATAGTGTATCTGTCGCCGTCTTTAACATTGGAGCACGGTTGGATCGACAGGAACTTACGGGAGGATAACCTGTAAACTAACCCCCAAGGACTCGTTGCCAGGTTTTTTTCCACAAAACTTTGCCATGAGCTATATTTCGTTGTCTTCACTGCCAGTTTGTACCGGTGAAGCGCGGCCTTATAAGAGGCAAGCCATTGAGGTTTTACGTCGGCAGGGGCTTTTTGGTGGTGTTTTCTTAAACAACGCTCCGCTCGCTTTAACCTGTCTAACTTAGGACTCCACCAACTTATCAATGAAGGCGTCCACAGATTTAGGATCGTGGCATAAAGCACCACGTGGAAGATAAGTAGGAATTAAATTTACTATAGCCCATTTAGGCGAACGGGATCAATGCGTTTAAAATCAAGGACTCTTTTAGGGATCGGTACGTGGTTAGGGGCCTTGACGGTTAATTCAAACCGTATCTGTCGGTGGTCACTTTCAATTACATCTGGAATGACTCGCCAGTTTGATAAACAAGGAGAAGCTAATGTGACGTCTATATTAGTTGAAACTAGATGGCTAGCGACAGTGAAAGGTTGATATGGTTTATTAACAACACAGAGGTCGCGTTCACCCACGAGGTTCTCCACACATCGTCCTCGTTCATCGATTACCGGGGAGTGCCAAAGCGGCGATTTCGAGTTGAAGTCACCTGCTATGATATGATAATAACGGCTTGAATAAGAAATCCTTGACTCTTCCAGACTCGCAATAAAATTTTCAATTACTAAAAGTAAAATGGCCGACGCCGTTTATTGTAAGGGCCAATTAAATCGAGAATTGGCTTAATTCTATCAGCATACAGAAGCAATCTGCATATCGAATAAATCAGATTGATCCAATCAGTGGGGTACGCGTACCAGTGATGTAGTAAAATTTTATTACAATATTGAAGTTTAGAAAATTATTAAGTAATGATATAGGTAACCCCCTCAACATAAAGGAGGGCGCTTAGGCACTATATTCTCGTCTCAAATACACACTGCTACACTTTCCTTATGAGCGCGCGAGAGCTTGTATTTGAGGTGCTGAACTTGCGAGCTTAGCTTAAAAAGGAGTTAAGCACTAAACTGCCGATTTTTTTACTAAGAGGCTGGGCAATAAAATTCGCGGAGGGGAGTACAGGATATTGCGTCTACCGTATAATGGGAACTCGGGTTGCGAAAACCAGGAACTAAAATTTGCTTTAGAATTTGCGATATATTGCGCGGCATTCCGAACGTGCGAAATACCCTCTGGTACGGTTGTAACTATGAGTCCCCATTAGTTGTTTTTTGGCCTCAAATTTTGATAATAAATGTTTTCTGTCCACGTTGTACGACAGAGTATGGGGCTTTGTAGGGTAGATCAAGAGGTGCTTTTGTTACGTCACACCGAACAAACACTTGCGTAGTTGTTGTTATGTCTAAAAAATAAACGTTTCATGTTGCGAATGGTTAGTTTAATTTAGTTTTTTTTGCTGTAAGAGTTCAGCGGCGGAAGACATTGTCGCTCCAACGCGCTCGAGTCCTAAGTAAAATTAATGTCAAAATTTGAGTCTATTGTTGCTTTTCGTAACATTGAGTCGCTGCCTTCAATTGTTGGTGGAAACGTTCTACCATACCATTTGGCGGGGGGACAGTAAGATGTTGTTTGTGGGTGTGTGACTAAGTTCGGTCATCGTGAGATCTATCGATGCGTGTAAGGTAATAGTGTCTATCTTCGGAAAGTGGAAGTAGTCCCAGGATGTCTAAGTGGACATATTCGAAACGAGCGACTGTAAGTTGGGAGCGGTTGGCACTGAATACAAGTTTGTGTCCATTTCCTGCAGTCAGCATCGATAGATGACCAGACGTTGGGCTGTTTAATGGTGGCTCATACTCCTGGATGTGCCAAACCGTGATTGGTATCAAAAACTTATCGGTGGTAAGTTTTTGGAACTTATAGATGCGTCTACAGATCTTCGTCATGTATTTGTGTTCGTTTCGATGACACGGGACAGTGCATCGGCGACAACGTTTTCTTTGCTCTGCGATAGAAGATGTTTTACCATTTATCTTGAACATGCTGTCGAAGTAAGGCCTTAGTCGCCCATCACGTCGGGTTCTGTATTACTACTTTGGCAACATAAGTGTAATTTTTCATAGAATGCGACAGTATGAAAATTACCGCCAATTAAACGAATTTGCCATTTTCGACTTATGGCAATAAGGGACCGATTTTCCAGTACTAGATGAATCGCCGATCAATGGTTGGGTAATGAAAGTCGTCTTTTTTTCAAACAGTTTATTATCAAATCAGAAGTTTTGAATTGTAATCCTATCGACCAAATCTTGTGCTACCATTGACGTCTCAACACATCAACGTTTGAAACTTTGTAGGTTGCGATCTAACGGAATCTGAAATCGCATAGAAGAGCCTTCAGTGATAAATCTCGATTTTGTTTGAGAATGCATGATGACCATGTGAGAGTTAGATCAAGACGCGGCATGTGCACCACACCGTGAGAATTATGATATGCATATAAATAAAGATGTAACAATGTTATGTAAGTGCGATGTAAAAATAATAATATAACAGAGACGTAAGTAACTTTGTGATATAAATGTGATGTATTGAATCTTTAACAGTCTTTATTGCTTAATGTGTTGAGTACATTTCTAAACTTACACGTTGATTGCTAGGCAATGAACGCGTTATCACCGTGGGAAAGAAGATTGTGCTTTTTATTTCCATTTTGTATGCGTATCGTTTTATGCGGGTTAAGATTCTACAACTACGGCGGAGGAGATCCAGCAGCAATAACCCATCTTATTTTACAGGTATTTTAAATGACGTCAAAAAAAGGTATATCAATTCTTCTTTTTAAGGATTTAGTGTCCTTAATAGGTGGATCGATAGGGGCTTTACACATTCCAGAACGATGGTTTCCAGGTTGCGTGGATTTGTACTTGAATTCTCATAACATCATGCACGTGCTTGTCGTAACGGCCGTATATTCGATGCACGTGGCAACGATGAGGGATCTAGCTTGGATGGACCAAGTAAAATGCAAAACTATGCTTTAACCTTCTTTAGATATTAAGATAACGTTTGCCTAAATTGTTAAATATTTAAAACTTCGTATTTTTAGACTTCCTAAAAAAACTAAGCGTTATTATTAGCTAGGGTTTTAACGCGACGTTGATGATGATAATAATAGTAGTAATAATTATTATAATAGCATCTTCCACATTTTTGCGCACATACGCTGTTGGTTATTAAGAGCAAGTTTTTATCTGCAAAAATGTTTGTACGTAAAGCATCACGCGCTTTACAGAAATTATATAATGTAGTACAAAATAGTCATATCTAAATATACACTTTGAGTGTTTTTTTAGATCTTCTCGATTAATGAATAGTCAATACACGATTAGATGTGGAGCTGGTCACAACAATAATTGGTTACGTTTGGCAAACTGAGATTGAAGAGACGTTTGATGTTTTTCTGTATGTATTTGGCAGTATCAAAAATTGATACTCTCAATAAACGTGATAACTAAATGTTAGAACTCATAACGCAATAGTTTTAAAGTCTAAAAGGCGCGCTACGGGTACCACGTCACTTCCCGCAAGTGCTTTAACATTAGCATAGTAGGGGTTGTACATAACATGTAATTATGTAAATGCGCGTAAGTCCAGTTTCTTCTCCTCTTAGTTTGTCACACCACGCCTGTGATGCTAATTTTAGATGTAGAAAATGTAGGTACGTTTTATTGTGATATACAAGTGCAAATATTGATTTTGTGACCAGTTCTGGTGTTTCAAAAGATTTTAAAGCAATTAAATTTAGCTTCCTTTTTACTACGTAAAGAAGTAGTATAGCGATAGTAATATTTTTAATCTTCCATTTACACTATTGACTTTTCAAGTCGTTTTTGGGCTTATTGCCTTTAATATTACATATTAGTGCAATCAAGTTGTAAATTTCGATTTTGATCAAACAAGAAATGTAGATGAGAGTTGAAAAATAAAGTCTCTTAAACTGACGTTGCTTATTTATTTACACCGCACCGACTCCGATTTTCTTCGTGTACTTTTTATATTTTTGCCTTATCTTGAACTGTCGTGTGAAGTTGTATGTCTCCCATCGAACGCGTCCCCAGGTAGTGGAAGGAGAATGACCCCCAGATATGAGCGGTAAAATACCTAGCGCGAACCAATTACTATACACAGGAGATGCGGATCCAGGAGTAGAGGAAGCAATGGGCGCAATTGCTCTCCGTGACTCACGACCGAAGCACTTCATTTTGACTAATTTTAAAATTTTTCAAATGTATTTCTATGTAAAAAAAAGAAAAAGCATTGGGAAATTAGGTAGCTTAACCTGAAGCGTTGGGTGGACTAAAATGAAACCTTGGTAGCTTGAAAAGAAGTTTTGTGTAGCCTATTCTAAACTCTTGGGTAACCTAACTTGAAACCTAGGATAACCTTGAACCTTGAATCATTGGGTAGTCTAACCTAAAACATTGGGTAACCTAACTTGAATTTTATGATAACTTAACCTTAAGCCTTGGAAAGCATAACTTGAAGCCATGAGTAGCCTAACCTAAAACCTTGGGTAGGCTAATACAAAGCAATTAGTAACCTAACCTGAAGTTTTGAGTAGCCTAACTTGATGCCTTGTGTATCGTAAGCTATTGCTTTAGGTAGCCTTATATCGCGCAAAAGGTAGCCTCATGTGAAGCCTTCAGTAGCGTAACTTACAGCCTTGAGTAGTATAACCTAAACCTTTGGGTAACCTAACTTGAAGCTTTAAGTAGCCTAAAATAAAGGTTTATGTAGCTTAACGTGAAATCTTGGGAAACTTAACTAGAGTTTTGGATAGCTTAAAATAAAGCTTTAGGTAGCGTAACCTGAAGCTTTGGGTAGCTTAATCTGATGCTTTTAGTAGCTTAACTTGAAGCTTTAGGTAGCCTAACCTTATTAAGTCTTAAGCTTAACTTGAAATCTTGAGTAACCTAATCTAAAGCTTTGGATAACCTAACCTGAAGCCATGGGCAGCCTAACCTAAGGTTTTAGGTAACCTAAACTAAAACATTGAATACCTTAACTTGAAGCATTAGATAGCCTAACTTAAACCTTTGGGTAGCGGAACGCAGTATGGAGCGGAGGTGCGATGCAGGTACTAGACCTTGCGCGAGAATAATCTAGACGTTTTCAGGACGTCCACAAAGAAAACCGAACTCCCTTTTCATCGTGATTCTGAACGCCAACAGTCTCCTTTAATAAGAAGCTTGAATTCCAGGAATTTTTTCATTGCCACAACATCAACGGCACCCTCGTCTCTGAAAACTGCGACAACCCCAATATCCAAAACTACAAGAAACACAACATCAATCGAACTACAGGTCGCGGAGGTACGATTCTTTACGTTAAACGGTCTATCTCTCACTTACGTTCCGACGCCACAACTTTAGAATCTAGAAGCAACCTTAATTGTCATTAACACGGCAATTAACGGAGACATTGCCTACTTCACAATTTATAACTACCGTTTCCGACTTTAGTTCCGACCACAAGGCTGTGCTTTTACAGGCCGGCGATTAAGCGGAAAACGACACACTTGTGTAAAAGGAACATCACCCTGTGGTTATCTTTCCAATTCGAGACCAACAAACTTATTACAAAAGTTTCGGTCATAGATATAACATCCCTCAACTTCAAGCCGTGGTTGACAGTTTCACAGAACTCGTCAAAAGATGCATCTCAAAAGCCACTAAAATTATTACCAAAACCAAGTCCGATCTGCTTCAACTCCCACTTAACATTGACGACTAAATCACCGAGAAAAACCGTCTAGGACGCAGATGGGAACGCAGTCATTTCCCAGACGACAAAAGAACTCTTAACGTAGCTCAAACTGCCATCCGAACATCCTTAAAAACAAGAACAAACTTTCCATGTCCGCCATCCATGACTCCTGAGGTCTGGTCTACTGATCTAGACATAACCGAAGCTTTCGACGATACGCTCGAACGCCAATTCAGAGCAAGCCATCCAGACGACGAAAACTTCCGTCGCACCAACGCGTGGTCAGAAGCACAAACGAGCTTATCAGGCACTTTTCACTCAACGAAATCGAAGCGGAGATAAAAAGTATCAAATTGCACAAAATTCCCGGGAACGACGACATTCCCAATCAAATTATTCCCCAAGAACAGTTCGGTTTTCGCAAAAACCACTCCACCGTCAACCAAGCCCTTCGTGTGGTCAAACACATCATCGACAGATTGGCTACATCACGGGATGCCTGAAACCGACACCCATCAACAGCCTCTACCTATTAGCCGGTATTGATCCACCAGACATAAGAAGAAATGTAGCGAGTAGGCGGGAAAAACTGAGGCAACTAGAGGACCCCAGACATCCATTGTACGGCCATACCAACGTCGACAAACGCCTAAAATCCCGAAAAAGCTTCATACCCGAGAAACCCCTGGGCTCAACAGCTAAAGCAGCGAGGTTGGATTCATGGCGCGAACGCGTTAAAAACACCGACGCAATCGACGGCACCAGCCTAGAAGTGGGAGAACACCTACCCGCTGGCGGTGATCTGGACTGGACCTAAACCGCCTACGCACTAGAACTGGCAGATCCAAAGTCAACATGACCAAGTGGGGGTACTCTAGCGACAGCGATTTATGCGACTGCGGGGAAAGACAGACCATGGAACATCTTCCGATCTGCTGACTCCTCGACGAAAAATGCACCTGTGCCCGCCACTGGAAGGACATATGAAACTTTTGGTTTAAGGACTCGAGAAGAAGAAGATCGACAGATTCAACCATCGCGTTTTCCTTGACAAGGTTTGGCATCGCGGATTACTCTATAAGATGCATCTTCTTGGCATCAACACCACAATGGTCCACCTCTTTCTTGAATCGACGCTCGTTTGCAATCAAACTTCTCACTGCCAAGTCTACTCCACGTTACAGATCTGCGCCATCTTCACTTCTATACAACATATTTACGACAGACGTTCCTAAAATTGACGGACTACGCCGATGACACCGCCGTCTTGGAAACATCCCGCTCAAATTGAGAAGTCTTCAAATGGGCCTCACCTCATCACCAGACAACTGTTATAAAAACTGGCGAATAAAAGTCATTTTCTTCAACTAAACCTACATCGTCCCCACATCAAAGAAAACGACGTTACCTGGGTTATGTTTTCGTGATATATCTAAGTTGGAAGTTTAACGCTTCGTTTTCATTTTGTTAACGTATTTAATCGTTCGTCAAATACAACCAAATATTCCCGTATGGTTATGGATGTAAAGTTTAGTTTTTCATTTCCGTTATTTTATCTTCGATTTGTAGCGGATCGCACCAAATTATCAGCGCAATTCTGAAAACATTTTTGACTAGTCTATCTAAGAACTACGGCTAACCAGACACGTCTTACGAACACCATGGTTAGAGCCAAGTATTTAACAATTGGCAAAGGCCAGAGGTCTATCAGTCCGTTATTAATCCTTTCTAGCGCCCTTTTTATTTAACTTTTTTCAATTGCGGATATAAACCACAGTTCCGAAAATTACGTCGTTTCTGTTACTAATCCAAGGCAACTTTTAATATTTTTGTATTCAACATAAACATTTGGCGCCCAACGTGGGGCCATAAATCTGTACTACTCAGCATAATTTTGTGTAACAATCGATAACACGCTGATTGGACGACAGGCAAGCACGACAAAAATGAGTACTTTTGTAAAGTTTATTATAAATAAGAAACATTGTTATCATTAAATATACTTAATGTACAAACACTAGGTAGGTTAAAGTGTCACTTATATTCAATAACAATCAAATGTACAATTATAAAATAAATTTCTGTGTACAACTAAAACAAATTTTTTAAAATAAAAAGCGATTTAGTACCTATATCTGAATGTTTAATAATACAAGTTTAGGTACTAGTAGTGTGACTATTTTACTTTAGTCATGTTAATACTATCAGAATGATTATAGAGGATTGTACGACTCCGCTGTGTAGCTTTTGACCCGCGAAAACCACAACGGTGGGAATTTATTTCCTTTTAAATCAAACTCGCAAGTACTTTCTGTTCCGTTTTTGTGACGGGTATAAACAGAGTATCCCGTCCACACTAAGCGAATGTGCCTTTGTTTTTTGTAATCCTGAATTTGCATGTCCTAAAAACGTGCCTTATTCACTAAAAGTGTTCAAACTCATTATTTCTGTATCTTACCAAGTGAAACGTTTCTCGACTATCGTGAATTGGATCTTTTATTTTAGAACGACTCTTGAAGATGGAACTGTTCATTAACGAGTCATTTCTATACGCGATAATTGTAACCCTATCATCTCTTAAACGATAGTGTCCTGATAAAATCGTAGGATTCTTGTAACTCCGATACTTCAACTGTCCAACGCACACTGAGGGTTCATCAGAAGATGTCAACATCAAAACCAAACCATCAGGAAAAAATCTGCAACATTAATAAGTTATGCATTATCTCATGAAAACAGAATGAAAGTACCTTAAATAACGATAATAAGCAACAATATGCCAGGGTCGATAAAATTGATCCTGAAAGCTATTTTCCCCAGACCTGATATATGTAGTTTTACCAATGTAACAACCATTAAAACATAATCGAGCCCGTTCAATGTACATTTGTCTCCAAGATATGCAAGTTCTAGGTAGATCTACGTTTAAACCCCACGTTCGAACACAAGCCAGACGCCAAATTTCTGAATCGCGACAACATAGATAAAATCCCCGACATACAAGAGAACAAACTTCCAAAGATCTCATATCAACTTCAGAAGAAACAACCCAACGCAAAATATACAAAATAATTTCCAACGGTAGTGCAGAAATATGTGTCAACTACAACGATATCTTAAGTTAAGTTATTTAAATAAAGAAACTTTGGGCACCTTCTGATCATTAACCGGTGCACAAATATACCGATTTTTACTAATTTTTTTCTGGATGTGGCCGTATAAGTCCTTAACGTCGTTGTTTTCGTCACGGATATCATTATTGTCTTTTTCACTTTTTCCTCTTATATTGATTATTTCTATAATAAATTGTAATAAGTAACCCAAATCTTAAGCATCAAAATACCTGTCATAGTCTCTTTAGATACTTTCGGTTTTTTTGTTTTGGTGTCGAGACGAAACTCGATGTCAGGTACTAGTTGTACAGCACGTTTATAAAACTGGATAGCCTCATATAATTGACCCGCTCTTTCCATTTCTGCACCACTTAGAAATAACTTTTTTGCCTAAGAACGAATACTAAATATAACTGTCTTTGGTTATTAAATCATTACCACACTCTCGGCATCTTCAAGCTTCAACTGTTCCTTTAAAAGATTTTCTTGCTTACTTTTGTACAAACCAAGCTCTTTTTTCCATTTATCCCTAAAATTTTCAAGTTCATCCTCGACATTTTGCTTCTATAAAGAATTTAATAGACTAAAATGTATACAGCTGGATGTAAATGTACCTGAATAAACGATGATGATGGTTCTTCTTGATCTTCATCAGACGATTCAGAACTGTTTCCACCAGTTCCGCTAGTTTTTCCGCATTTTCCCACAACAGAATCCTTATGTAATTTCTTCGAATGAATATATTAACGTAAAAAAAAAATTATTCTTACCATTTTTTTGATATACTGCGGGGAAACGATTAAGATAGAAGCTCACGATCTGTATATCTGATAACAATTTTTCCCAAATAAGTTTTCAGGAAAAATTTGTTTTCCATGTTTTGGATCTTGAACGTTTTATCTTGATTATTTCAAGGTGAAAGTTTTACCAACCTAAGTTTCATTTTCAGTTATCGTTACCAACCTACGTTTTAATATATTTTAAATTTTTGGATTTAAATTTGTCATCTTCATAAATCTAAATTACGTAACTAATGTGGATTTATATTCAATTAGAGACCCACAGAGGTTTTTTAGTCTTGTTATGTTTAAGGCATTTTGTTATAGTTTGCGTGCTATATGAATTTTGTCCCGGAACGTAAATGTCATTTGTTACGTATGGAAAAGAATTGTTTTTCACTTCCGTTTTCGACGTTGAGGAAGATCAACTTCGATTTGTATGTATCACACGGGGGTTATCTTTTAAGTGTTGCATACAGGAATAATGCAGTAGATAGCTTTTAAAAATTTTATTGTTTTTGGAACGCACGCAGTCCGTTCTTGATTTTCTGAAAGATAAATAAATCGTTAGGATTTAATTCAAAACTGTACTTAGGATATTTTAACAATTCGACGTTTTGTTGCGTTAAAAATGTAATTGTCTTGAAAGCTGGTGCGAACTTGCATTGTATTGGTAGAGAACGGATTCGTCTTTTCGGAGTGGTTTTTCAAAGCTCAGCTATAAGTTTCGGCAAACAAATAACTGTACACCAATCGGCAGTAAGAATTTTTTGATTTTGTAGAAGAATTTGTTGCTATATGACCTGCTTTTGAAACAAATGTCGCGACCATCTTTTTGGATACACTTCGAGAACGGATTATTTTTGTGTCAGTTTTTCTTCACCTTGGAACACCCAAACAGACAATTGCGTTTATTTTTGGGTTCATAAGAGTAAATCCACCACTCATCACAACTGACGATCTACAGTTTTTTTTGATGTTAATAGTGAAAGTCATTTGAAAACTTGACGCATTCTGTTTTCATTTGTGATGGCATATATATTTGTTTTATTACATTTTCAGCAATTTTAGGAGATGGTTTGGATATGCCATTTGCTAAACGCATCTCTAAAAAACTGTAAGTAACAATTTCTTTATTATCTATTAACTTAACAGAATACTTCGGCGAGAAGATTGCAAGTCTGTATAGTGTGTTAATCATAAAATAATTAAAAGGAATAAGTTGCAAAACACAACGAATATATTATTATATAAAAACGAGTTAGAACGATAGCAAATAAATAGCAATCTCAGTCGATAATAATGATGCAAGCCTCTCAAACAAATTCGTTGGTGGAATTTGTACATTTAAAAAGAAAAAAAATCTCGTTGATGAATACAACACAAATGTTCAATAACTTGCGTTTAAGTAAAACAGAACGCACCGTTTAATTTATTACATGTAGAAAAAAGTTTTATACTCACAATTTAGTGCCCCGGTATATGCTATTAGCTAATGGCACACTCAACACCAATTCTCTAAAATTGCTGAAAAGTACATTACATTAGCTTGATGATCACAGCTACAGCAAGATCTGGCTATTTCTATTTTGTTTCCGAGTTTTAGTTTTTAAACGTGAGGTGGTTGCATCTTCATCACAGTGCCCGTTTCAGCCAGTTTGGTTTCTTTCTATTATTTCCAGTACTAAATAGTTGTAGTGTAGTTTCCTTTTATGTATTCGTTCTTTACAGAATTCTCATAATTTTCCTCAAGCGCTTTAATTTGATTGCGTTGTTGGTTCCGTTTTTTGTGTATTGGTATAATTACAGGTTTTTTTACAATCTACAAGAATACTTTTTTCCTCACATTTACTTGAAATGTTATCCGATGAGGAGCTACTACAAATTTATAAATTAGTTGAATGCTTTCTATTGATCAAATTCTACATTTATGCAGTTGGCGATACTGTGAAATAAGACCGACGACAATTTATGTTTGAAGGTTGTGAAGATTGTTTTGCTTTCACTCAAATTTATAGTTGAATTTTATTTAGTTTTTAATAAATTCCAGAAACATGGTTCTGGAAAGCACTATGATATGGTAATTGTATATTTTTTACCATTTAATTAAGTACTTTTGCTTTTAAGAACTCTTACAACTAATTTCCTAACCTCATTTTGTAATGACTTGGCAGATTCAATTTTTCTTTGTATTTTATTGTAGCGTAGACAATAGCGATTATATGCGGAATGGTGATTTTCTACCCACACGGCTGCAAGCCCAACAAGATGCAGTCAATCTTGTCTGCCACTCGAAAACTCGCTCAAATCCGGAGAACAATGTAGGGTTATTAACATTAGCAAAGTAAGTCGATACCCAGTAGTATCATTGATTAAGCGCTTTTTATTTATAGCGTCGAAGTCTTGGCAACTTTAACTAGTGATGTAGGACGTATCTTATCAAAGTTACATGCTGTAACGCCTGATGGGAATATAAACTTGCATACGGGCATTAGAATTGCTCATGTGAGTGTCTAACTACCATTTTAATTTTTATTGCATTAACATTTTTAGTTAGCGTTAAAGCACCGTCAAGGCAAAAATCATAAAATGCGTATTGTGGTATTTGTCGGTAGCCCAGTTGCTGCAGAAGAAAAAGAATTAGTGAAATTAGCTAAAAAATTAAAAAAGGAAAAGGTTAATGTTGATGTTATTAGTTTTGGAGAGGACACTATTAACACCGACGTTCTTACTACTTTCATTAATACATTAAATGGAAAGGTAATTTCATTGGTTGTGTATGCTGACTGACGTCTTTATTGTAACTATTATAGGATGGTACTGGTAGTCATTTAGTGACAGTTCCACCTGGACCTCATTTATCCGATGCCCTTATTTCTTCACCAATAATTCAAGGTGAAGATGGAACTGGTGGTGCTGGTTTGGGAGCTTCTGGTTTCGAATTTGGTATTGATCCTAACGAGGATCCTGAATTGGCTTTGGTAATGTATATAATTCAAGTTAAGTTGGTACTGATTAGAATATGTAGGCATTACGTGTTTCTATGGAGGAGCAACGTCAACGACAGGAGGACGAAGCTAGAAGGGCGAAAGAAGCGTCGGCAGCTGAAGGTGGAATTAAATCGGCTCCAATTAGAGAAGAGCCTAATGAAGAAGCTTTACTTGAACGGGCATTGGCTATGTCGATGGAAGAAGGCGAGGTTTCTTCTAATAACACGGTTCCGTCAGTGGATTTTGCTAATATGACCGAGGAGGAACAAATTGCATTTGCTATGCAAATGTCTATGCAAGATGCCCGTAAGTTTCTTAAATATACTTTTAGTGTAATGCATTGTTGCGTTTGTGTTAGAAGAATCACAATCGAAGAAAAAAGATGAACCAATGGAAGTTGAAGGGGACGATGATTATTCAGAAGTTATGAACGATCCCGCGTTTTTACAAAGCGTTTTAGAAAATTTACCCGGCGTCGATCCACAATCAGAAGCAGTACGTCAAGCGGTAGGTAGTTTAAAAGAAAAGAAGAAAGACGATAAAGACGATAAGAAGGAGAAAAAATAAACGGTTATTTTTAAAACGATTAAGTAGAATAAATTTATATTTTAAACGTTTGTAACTTTATATAATTGCCGATATATTATAGGTGTGTTGATAAGTTTAACGTAATTTCACACATTTTCTATGTCTATTGTTTGAACATGCTTTAGGTATAATAAATATTTTTTTTTTCTTTTGAGGGATTTTATTTGTTTAGTTACTTAAGGTTACCCAACGCAGAAATAAATAAATAAGTGTTGTTAATATCTTTACGGTGCAATTTTTGCTATTTTTAGTGCAACTGTGATGGTACTAATAATAAATTTTAACATTGCAAGTACATAAGAACCACAACTTAAAATGGTAAAAGAATCTTATCATCACAATCGAAATATAAGAATGTAAATACAATAGTTAATGTTATTACATTATCAGTGTGTTTAATTAATCAAATACAAAGTGAAATGGGTTGTGTGTATGGCAGGCGCAAAAAAAATCGCTTATATAAAATGGAGAAAATAATGATTGTGGTAAGAAAGTTTAATGTTTTAGTCGGTTTATGCGACACTGGAAAATTAAATTAGTTTGTAAAACTAAATCTCATTGTTCAACTATTTGGAATTTTAGAACTTAGACGGTGAAACTTTTGGTATGTTGTTTCAGGTCACTAAGTGAAACCACTTGAACACTAATTGAAAAGGATTTTATTTAGTTGTTCTTGTATTATTCTCCCATTTATAAATAAAACAACTTTCGTGATATAATTCTAATTTTATTTGTTGAAAAACATCACGAATAAATTTACTTACAAAAATTATTCGTAAACGCTTTTCTTTGTATGTGAACGAAAGGTAAAATGTATAGAAATAAAAAACAAATGATGCATAAAACTAAAAAAAAGTACTTAATTTTGTACACTTTATTAATTAAACATTATTGAACAAGTGTAATAAAAATTAAGTTCTAACAAAAAGTCGCACATTATAATATCGATTATCGAACAAATATTACAAAATGCAAGTTTCTTTTTCCCAATATTCTTTACATTACGATTAAATAAATTAATACATTATATTACAGATCAAGGACAAGAGATACGTATTTGAACTTAAAATATCTTCTAGGTGTAGAGTTTTCCAATCGCCAAAGGCGTCCGTTGGAGGAACTCTTAAAACAGTACGTATATCTGAGAAAGTATTTTTGGCAATTTAAAAAATCAGTACTTTCAATAGATTCTAAGTATTTACAACAAATTATGTGATACGTGAATGATTATGCGAATTAATCCTATGGCAGTAATCTAGGATTAAACCGTCCCATGTGTAATATTAATCCTGTGGGATTGTGCCTAACAAAATATAAAAACGGTCTGTCAAATCTCAACCTTGGCGAATCTGGCAGCCTTGCTTGTCGAGGTCGAAATTGAAGCGGTAACGAAAGGTACGTGGGATCGTACAGAGGATCGTGAAATGCTCGTTGATAATCACGAGGTTCATCAGATAAATCTCCGTTTGCTGGTGATTGATGATAATTTTGTATCTTTCGGACTCTTCTAAATGATCTATTAGTGGTGGCCGGGTACACTTCCGAATGATGAGTTTCGTCGATTCTACCTTCGCCGCATGTTGCAAATGTATTGGTCTGGATAATGTCTGATAAATATAACTCGTGGGCGATGCCGTTTAAACCTTTTAAATCCGCAGTCTTTGCGTTAAAGACATCTTTAAGACCCATGCGTTGCAAAGCCGCGGTAGCGTTAATCACAGATCTGTGAGAAAAACGCGGAATTTGCACTTCTAAACCTGGTCGTGGTATTAGTGACCTCAGAAGTCGTGACCACGCGTTTTGTTTAAAAGCGCTTTCTATTAAACGCGTTTCAAGTCGTACTAGTCCATCTCCTGGAGCAGAAATTCCTTGTTGTCCCGGAATAACAAATATGGTGCTTATAGTGTGGTCTTTGCTGCCGATGGCAACTGCCGTAGCATCCAAACCCGGTTCGTACCCAGCGAGAAAACCAGATCTATACACTACTGCAGGAATCGGAACTAATTTTCTTTGTCTTATCGAAGGAAGAACAACAAAATGAAGTTCGCCGTCACGCCCGGTTGTGGACGCATCCGAACAATCAGTCTAAAAATGAATAATTTTTATAGGATGTTTAGGGTGAACAAAATTACTTACTTGGAAAATATTAGCCGTAATTGCAGCTAGCGGTGGTCGCACAAACAAGCTGTTGTCTTTTAAATACTCCGGAATCTTCCCCCATGTCTGTCTTCGTACCAGTAAATTTGTTCGCCTCCTTATCACGTCGTTTATTTCTTTAAACCCGACTTCCTCGACGTACCCGTCGTAAAACTGTTTGGCCCGTTCTTTGTAAAACTGCAACAATTTCCCTTTGTTTTTATCGCTGTATAATTCTTTGACGAACACTGAAGTCGCGACCCCCGATTTTTGCGATACTTCAATAGACTCGACCACGTTTTTGAAAACCGCGTGTGGATTGAACGTAACCATGTCGTCTAACTTTAATATGTCGTTCATTTCACCCGACGTCGCTCCTCTCGCCCCTAAAAACACCATCGCCAAAACAGACGTAGTTGCAAAAGGCGAAACAACCACACTTCTCGCAAAGCTTATACCACTTGTGACTGAATTCCAAAAGCTAAACGCTAATTCGTTACATAATTCTGTAAACTGTAAAACGTCCGCATCTAAAGAAGACGTACTGTCTTCTAAACCGAAACCTTGTATAGGTTTTGGCACTAAATCAACTGCGGAGTTGGGGAATTTATCAAAGTCTGTAAAGGGCGTTGTTCTGTGAGGAGCAACTGTCGATACCAATTTCCATGTAGTGTCGTGTTTTTCAGTTGTGGAAGAAACGTGGTTGATTACGTGTACATCGGGTTGTTGTTCAACTTTTGACGGCGCAGTTATAGTTTCGATGCTTACAAACGGTTGCGTTGTAGGTTTACTAGTTACGTTTAATTGTAACGGTGTATCCGTTGTATTGTCCACATGTACAGAAAACTCTGTAATGTGATACACCGCTTTCTCAGTTGGCGTGTAATTTTCCGTAGTTGTCGGCGTGGATTCATTCAATTTGTTTACTTTATAGTTAGAATCCAACGAATCAGTTTTCAAATTTTTAATTGGAACTGTGAAATTCTGTGCAGCATTTGTAACGTAATTGTTAGGATCTGTTGAGGTTACGACTTTGTTACTACTGGTACTGAAGCTCTCTGTCGTAAATTTTTCGAATACGGGTTGTATCGTCTTCCCTTCGTAAGCAACTGAGGTAGATGTTTCTGTGTTCTCTAAATCAATTTCTTCGTACCTATTTTTTTCGCTAACATCAATTAAAGAAGAACTAGTAGTTGACAAATCTGATTCGGTCGTTGGCAAGTTGTCGATTGTTGTGTGACTTACGTCTTCGTTAATCATCTGGAAAATTACGTTATCAACGGCTGCGTTTATATTCTTGTCAATTTCTAGAGTTTGTAGCTGTTTAAAATCGGTTGTAGTGTCAAAAGATGTAACGGTTGTTGTAGTGTCTACCTCAACACGATCCGCAATAAAAATCGTGGGTTTAACACTGTCTTTAGTAGTACTAGTTTGGTCAACCTCAGTTGTTACTTCAACTCGTTGAGTTATTGTAGTGTTCTCTACAAATTCTGGATTTGTTTGTTGAGGCGTGGTCACCTCCATCGTTGTTTTTAACTCTGAAACTGTAGTGTCGCGATTTCCCATTGATGACAACAAATTTAAAAGTTCGTCAACGGGGAAATCGTCAACTGTTTCGTTTTCGCTAGACACAGTCGCACTCTGCATTTTACTAGTTGTGGTAAACAACGCGTCTTCTTCTGTAGTTGTTAAAAATTCGTTTTTAATAAAATGTGTCGTTTTTACTACATCTGCAGTAGGTGTCGTACTTATCGGTACAAAAATGGTTTTTTCTTCATCGGAGGACGAACTATCGATTTCTTCGGTTGTTAATACTTTTATTTCGAAATCTTTAGTTGACAGTTTTTGTTCAGTTGATGCAGGTGTGGTACTTGGTGATGTAACAGTTTCTATTGTTGATTTTAGCGTAGACTTGATTATGCTAGGTGTTGATGTATTGTCGACGTACGCAAAAACGTCTTTGGTTTCTTGAGTTTTTGCTAACGACGATGTTGATTCTTTAAGAGTGGTAGTTGGTAACTTTGTGTCCGTTGTCAATTTTAGCGTAGAAGATTCAGTTATGCTAGGTGTTGATGTTCTGTCAACGTGCGCTAAAAAGTCTTTAATTCCTTGAGTGTTTGTTAACGTCGTTGTTGATTCTTTAAGAGTGGTACTTGGTAACCTCGTTTCCATTGTCAATTTTAGCGTAGAAGATTCAGTTATGCTAGGTGTTGATGTTCTGTCAACGAGTGCAAAAAAGTCTTTAATTTCTTGAGTGTTTGTTAACGTCGCTGTTGATTCTTTAAGAGTGGTACTTGGTAACCTCGTTTCCATTGCCAATTTTAGCGTAGAAGATTCAGTTATGCTAGGTGTTGATGTTCTGTCAACGTGCGCCAAAAAGTCTTTAATTCCTTGAGTGTTTGTTAATGTCGCTGTTGATTCTTTAAGAGTGGTACTTGGTAACTTCGTTTCCATTGCGAATTTTAGCGAAGAAGATTCCATTATGCTAGGTGTTGATGTTTTGTCCACGTACGCAAAAATGTCTTTGATTTCTTGAGTTTTCGTTAAGGTCGAAGCTGATTCTTTAGGAGTGGTACTTGGTAACTTTGTTTCTATTGTTGATTTTAGCGTGGAAGGTACCGTTGTAGTAAGCGTAAATGCAAAAACTTTTTTGGGCGTTGTCATTACTTGAATTGTACTATCTGAAGAAGTTTCTGTATTCGGTTGTTGCATAGTAGTAGGTGTGGAAGTTTTGTCTACGTACGTAGAAGCTTCTTCTTGAGAGAATGTTGTTTTTATTGTTGACGGTGTCGATTTTGTAACAGTCGGCTGGGACGCTTTATATGCGTACGTAATTTCGGTAGTTTCTTCTTTTTGTTCCGTTGTAGATGACGTTTTATCCATGTAGAAAGTAGCGTGCTTTTGTTCCTCAGATTGAATTGTTGATTGTACAGTTGTTTGCGCTTTATTAGACGTCGACGTTGTTGGATTTGTTTCAAAAATTGTCGACGTTGTTGTTGAGTCTGTTTTTTGATCATTTGGTATATTATTTTGCGTCGTCATCATTAACTCATTCTCGTTCGAGTTATCGGTCTTGGAATTATCAAAGTTTGATAAAGTAGTTTCGGGTTCTTTTTCAGTTGTAGCGGGTGTAGCTTCTTTGTCTATCGAAAGCGTTTCCGGGATTAAGGCATTAGATACATTATCCGGTACGGCATTTGAATTAGTACCGAAAATTGCTGGCAAAATTAAATTCCACGTGGAAGTAATATCGGGTCCGTTTATTTCCGATTTATTAACAAAAGGGATATGGGCTTGAATTTCTTCTTTTAGTACATTTTGAACATTGTTTATCACTTCGTCCACTCTTTCCTCGGGCGTGTTTCCGTTTAATGACTGAGAATAATAGTTGGAAGGTTCGCCGTCACCGCTCGCAATTATACCTTGAATTTCATCTAACGTCATTAATCTTTTCACGAGATCGCCGCTATCGTCGAACGTGTAAAACTCGTACCTATCCGGGTTTAAAAGATTAATAGGACTAGCCAACTGCGTCGGAGTTGCCGGTTTGGCCACTGGTTTTCCTACCGCATCCGAAAAGTAAGTTTTTGTATTGTTCACTCCATCCATTATGACCGAAACCGATGTCACTACCCTGCAAAAAAGCAATAATGATAAAATACGTCTTGCATAAAAACTTATTGTTGCAACGTGCAAGTGAACGTTCGTTAACTAATAACAAGGTTGGTTCATCTGGACCCGTTTCTTTAATGATCGAAGATTATATAATGATCTTGATAATGGTACTTTTTGTGCTTGGGCAGTTACAATAAGTAAAAGCTGTCGGAAATTATTATTGCTTCAACTGTAATTTTACATTCCAGTTCTAATATTCAAATTTGCAATGTAATTGAGTATCAATTAACAAGATACTTTCCATCTTGAATATGACAATTTCTAGCAAATTCATCTACCGTTATTATTACTGCATAACTTAACATTCAACGATAAAAACATTTGTTTTAATTGGATTAAACAACAAAGTTCAGAGATTGTTAATTTTAAAGTAGAACAATTTGCTTTCATCGACACAATTGATATGCATTATTTTACATAAAATATTTAAAAAAAACCTTGAACTATTTTTATTGTATTGAAGATAATGATTTTGGTAAAGACGTTGCACCATTCGTTTTTTAGGAAAATATTATTAGAATAATTGCTGACTATCAAATATTACTTAACATTAAAAGTCATATAAAAACAAACCTTGAACCGAGAACTTTTCGTGATTCTTGTCCATCAGTTGTGTTGATTTCTGGAGCTGGATGTGCAATGCATATTCCTATGAGCGTAAATATCAGCAACATTTTAATCATCTGGAAATAATAAAATGTTTTAGTTTTTATACAGTGTTCTTAATTACAGTGTAAAAAACCAATATAATCAACGTAACTATAAAATCGAAATAAATTCCAAAGTAAAAGCGAAATGTACCATCAACTTTTCTATTATTGGAATAAACGCTGTTTAAATTATCTTCTAGTTTAATAGCAGAACACGTGTTCATCAATGTAATTTGTAGTGTGTGTTGGAGAAAGCATACGTTTTTATTGCCTAGTAAGAAGATTTTGATATCTTTAAAATCGGAATCAATTAGTGTGAAACATTATGTTTATTTTGCTACTATATCATTAGTTTAAAAAAGTAGAATACAAACAAATACTGAACAATCATAATTGTTTTTTAGTGAGTTTTGCTTATCCTTACATTCCGAATTAAAAATCAGACAAGTGATCTTTAGGTACAGTAATAGATCTTCTAACGAGTTTTGACTTTAGCAAATACATTTGTTTAAAACGATTTTTTAACAAAAATTTACGCATCCAACTAAGCAAAAAAACTGAAAAAATAAACGCATAATTAGGAGTTGACAAACAGCACAGTTAACATACATAAAATATAGGTCAAGTTATAGTTAAAACTTACGTAACAAAACTGGATTAAACAATTATTCAAAACACACAAGAATTACACTAATTAAACTATTGTTTAATTCACATAAAGTCGTAGACGCACATACTTTGCGGAAGAAACCAAACCATTACCATTTTTAACAAACCTCGTGAGATAGCGGAAGCAGAAAGTAAATGGTTAATGCAAAAAAAGTTTCATATTTTGTCTTTTTCATAATAGAAAGTGACTCGTACTTAATATACAGTTAAAATTAAATTCAAACTAAAAAACAGTTTGGTATA
The DNA here is from genome assembly GCA_035610365.1 of Aquatica leii. Lineage (NCBI taxonomy): Eukaryota > Metazoa > Arthropoda > Insecta > Coleoptera > Lampyridae > Aquatica > Aquatica leii. The sequence continues at coordinate 196,997,113 of CM069433.1, forward strand.
TTGTCCTATTTATAAAAAAAGATACGAAAAAATATTCAAAACAAAAGAGAAAAATAAATTGTACATTTTGTGTATCGATTTTCTAGCGAAAAAAATGTGCGCTCAAAGCTCAGAAAATTTTGATAAAAACTTATTTTATAGAGAGACCTAAAATAAAAACTAACAAAAAATCACGAAAACAAATAACACAATTAGTATTGTTGACTAGAATATTGAAGTGAATCGAATAAATTGAAAAAAAGTTAAGTAAAGAAAACTGAGAGGTTGTTGATTTTTAAACAATTAAGTTGACCAAACATTATTTTAAGAGATTTTAAAATAAAGAGAATAATATAAAGTCCACCTTGACGCGGATAAAGCTTGGAAGAGACTTGTTAATCGAGTCGTCACCAACAACTTGTCGTTTACTTGGTATACTAAAGAGGGCCGACGTTTGAGATCAACTTAATGGTTTGTTTTGACGGCTGCGGCATTAATTTACTCTCAAAACTGAAATTATTTTTTCTATATCTTTGTCTTGAAGCTGTGCGTTACGGTCGTAGTCGTGAACATGTCGGCTATGAAGTTATATCTACCTGAAAGATATTAATTTTTGAGGTACTAAACTTAAATTAACATAGCCCATCGAGCAAGTTGACCTGTTGGAGACTTTAAACTTAACAATCATTTTAAATAACGAATGAATTGTCCACGTATCTTTTCAATTCTATACTGAAACGTTTGAGAAGTTGTCTGCAAATTCAAGAGCCTTCTGGAAGTTGTTATCCATCTTCTAGAAGATATACCGAAAGATAGGGAACACTCGAGAAGGATTTCCAAATGTGTATAAATACCGAAGAAACAAATCGTAGGTCAGTTATTTCCGTAATGCGAAGCCTGCAGTGTTAAGAAGATTATTCAAGTCTAAATAAATAATTCGTTAACGCGTGTTATAAATAAACCTACGAAGTACGTGAGTTTAGTGTAAACAAGTGTGTGAAGTTATCGGCAGACTTTATCTTATCTTCGTTTAAGTGATAGCGTTCGTTATACATAAATTATACTGTAAGTGTTTTATTAAATATTATTAGATTTAATTAGTTCGGTTAATTTAAAAGTGTACATATTTCTAGTATAAGTAAAATATATTTTTAGTCGTTTAAATAAATTAGTTTTAATAATAAAATTTGCTACAGTGGTGTCACGGTGTGGGGTTTGCGATTTTTATTAGTGTAAATACCATTAAGTAATCTAATATTGCTCTCGTAATAAAAACATTGTTTTGCGTAAAGAATTAAAACTTTAGTTCGCGTGTTTGTTTATAGCATTTAATCTTGGCTGTTCGTTTCGTTAAACCAGTGTCGGGCTTTATTAAAATTTAGTGTTATTAAATTTTGTTTTAAATTATTATTCGTGGTTAAATTTATGCCGTTGACGCGTTTGCAAGCAGTTAAAATGGATGCAAAGCTATTTGAATTTCTTGAATCAAAAAATAGTCAAGAATCAATGAATAAAAATATGAAAGAAAATAATAGAAAAATAGGCGAAACTTCACAGAAAATTGAAGAAAAACTGTCGAAAAATTTCAGAAAAATGGAAGAAAATTAAAAAAAAATGGAAGAAAAACTCTCCGAACATTCTCAGAAAATGGAAGAAAATTCTAGAAAAATAGAAGAAAAGTTGTTGGAAAATTCTAGAAGTTTAAAAGAAGAAATACGAACGAGCATAGAAAATCAAATTAAAATTGTTCAAGAGGAAACCCAAGCAGACATGTTAAACTTAAAACAAGAAATTTGCGAATCTGTGAATGAGAAAATAGAAGCAATAGAAGACAAATTAGAAGACAAAATAAAACTGCTTGAAGAAAGAATGAACCAAATGAATTGTCACGGTGAAGGAAGCGTCACGAGCGAAGATTTAATAATGGACCATCGGGAAGAATCCACTCACAAGTTCAAAGTTGTACCCCCGAATTTTGATGGTAAAGTTTCATGATCAACCTACCTCAAGCAGTTTGAAGCCGCAACTACAGCTAATGGTTGGAGCAACAAGCAGAAAGCGACGTCTTTAATAGTGTCCTTACGTGGAGAAGCGTTTGGAATCTTGCAAACTGTTCCTGACCACTTACAAGAAAATTACGAACTCTTAATTTCACGATTAGAAATGAGATATGGAAATGCCCATCTTCAACAAGTGTATCAAGCTCAAATTAAAAGTGGTGTTCAAAAAGATGCCGAAAGTCTTCAAGAGTTTGAGGCCGGCATCGCCAGATTAACACGGCTTGCGTATCCTACAGCACCATACACCTTCTTGGAGCAGTTGGCGATTCAAACCTTTGTAGACGGCCTCCGAGACAACATTACGCAGCAGACTCTCCGGTTAGCTCGACTGAAGACATTGGATGACGCTTTGGTGCATGCTTTGGAGTTTGAAGCAGCAAAACAAGCATCACAACAAAACGGTCATAAACTTTGTTGTGCTGCAAAAGTACCCGCGCAGACACTGGAAAGCATCGAAAAGATAGCGCGACGAATACTTCGGGAAAGAGGAGTGACAACTTTGAACTGCGACAAAATAGGCCAAGTACGACGGCATCGTACTAAACCTAAGAAGAGGACAAGAAGAACGCTCAAAAATTTGGAACGAGACGAGCAAAAGAGACAAAAAGTAATCTCATCTAGTCAGACTCCGGAGATTACAATACAAATGGTATCGCCTAGGGAGCAAATGCATAGCATTTATCTCAATGGCAAGATCAATGGGAAAAGCGTCCAGTTACTGGTTACCACGGGAGCGACGAAGACCATCATTCGTCCTGACATGTTATTGGAAAACAAGAAGACATCACCAGTAACAGTACGACTTTGAACGGCGACGGGCGACGAAATACCTACTCACGGACAAGTCAAAGTAACCATTGGTTTGGGAAATGGAGTACTCGACCATCAAGTACTGGTAGCCGACATCACGTCATTCGTCAGAGAAAGCAGCCATGCGAGTCTTATTGAGTGAAGACGTGATTTTGCCTGCAAGGACGGAAAGTGTGGTGATGGCACGCCTGGATGGAAATCTCCGGGAAGGCTACATACGCGCGATTGAACCAATGGAGGGCAGCTTAGTTGAAAAAGGACTACTCGTTGGCAGAACTTTAGTACGAGTGAAGAACACGATGCCAGTAAGAATCTTAAACATCAACTCAGATCCTGTAACGTTGAAAAAGAAGACTGTGGTAGGTCAATGCACGCCAGTATCACAAATTGTGAGATGCGTGAAGTCGAACGAAGATACGTCACTGAAGAAGTGTCCACAACATCTATTGGACATTCTTACCATCAAACGCCAAAACCTCAGCCAAGACCAGCTGGCTAAAGTTAAAGGGTTGATCGAAGAGTATCAAGATGTGTTCGCGCTGGAGAGTGGTTCCAAACGAAGAACTAACGTGGTGAAACATAAAATTAATACCGGAGACGCTCGGCCGATACAACAACATCCACGCAGACTTCCTTTGGAAGAGAAGAAGCCGTACAAATAATTACGGATATGAAGAAAGAAGGCGTGATTGAACCTTCAAGTAGCCCATGGGCATCCCCAGTGGTACTCGTGAAGAAGAAGGATGGATCAACGAGGTTTTGCGTAGACTACAGACAGCTAAACGACGTGACCAAAAAGGACAGTTACCCTTTACCCAGAATTGACAATACGTTAGACGCCCTGTCAGGATCCCAGTGGTTTTCCACGTTAGATTTAAAGAGTGGATACTGGCAGGTAGAATTAAAACCCAAGAATCGTGAAAAAACAGCCTTTAAAATTGGAACTAGGTTGTGGCAGTTCACTGTGATGCTCTTCGGCCTGTGTAACGCTACTGTAACATTCGAGCGTTTGATGGAGACCATCTTGCGCGGATTGTCTTAGAAGACGTGCTTGGTTTACCTGGACGACGTGATCGTGGTTGGAAGGTCGTTTGAAGAACACTTGAACAACTTGAAGGAAATGTTCCAGCGACTACTTGGGGCTAACCTCAAACTGAGCCTAGCCTAAAGAAGTGCCACGTATTTAAGAAAGAAGTGCAATACCTTGGCCACGTCGTATCTAAAGATAGAGTAAAGGCTGACCCAGACAAAATCCGAGCAGTGCAAGTATGGCCAAGACCGATCGACAAACATCAGGTCCGAAGTTTCCTTGTGTTGTGCACCTATTATAGACGATTTGTACCCGGATTTGCTAATATTGCCAAACCATTGACGAAATTGACGGAAGAAAGAACAGAATTTAGATGGAATGAAGACTGCGAAAATTCTTTCCATCAACTAAAACAAGCCCTAGTCATTTCGCCGATTTTGAGTTATCCAAGAGAAGATGGAAAATTTGTTCTGGATACCGATGCAAGCAATCTGGCCATAGGCGCGGTCCTTTCGCAGGTTCAAGATGGACAAGAAAAAGTTATCGCGTCCAGGCCAGAAAGGAATTATTGCGTGACTAGGAGGGAGCTGTTAGCAGTCGTTAAGTCCATCGAACATTTCTACAATTATTTGTATGGACGAAAATATTTAGTGAGAACAGACCATGTCGCTTTAAAATGACTACTAAAGTTCCGTAACCCGGAAGGACAAGTGGCAAGATAGATCGAGAGACTGCAAGAGTATGACTATGACACAGAACACCGTGCCGGAAGCAGTCATCGGAACGCTGATGCTTTGTCTAGAAGACCATGTCCCGCGGACTGCAGCCATTGTTTACGACTTGAAGAAACAGTTGAATGCCTCCGGAGAACTGCTATGGTTGATGATGAGTGGGAACCTGAGCAGTTACGTCGCGAACAAGAAAACGATCCAGAAATAAGGCTACTTCTGGACTGGAAAGAAAGCGGCCGACGACCAACCTAGGAAGAAGTGAGTGCTTTGGGCAGAAACATCAAAGCGTACTGGGCGCAGTGGGACTCCTTGATAGTAGAAGACGGTCTTCTTAAGGCTGGGGAATTTCCTTCTTACGCACGGTTTACTTTGTCGATGTCGCTGCGTGTGCGCATTGCAATTTAAATTGTTTTCGTTTTCAAAAAGATAAATGAACGCAAACATGCCTTAAACTTTTAATAATAGACAACACTGTTTGAATTATACCGCCATTTTTATTCTCGTAAGCAACGAGAGCGTAAACTAATTTCAGGAACAACTCGCTTTTTTGAAATTCAATACGCTTCTACTTTGGCAAGTCATTAGTATAAACCCTTATATACGGTATGATGGTAATTGTAAGTCAATTAAACCTATATGTCATCTTGAAAAAAATGATTTCTTTCGCAAAAAAATTGCTCTATTTTGGTAATTTTTTTTTGTATTTCTAGTCATCAAATTTATATGACAAATGCATCATTCTATACATTGGTTCATCTTCTACATGTGGTGTAAGTTGTACGGTATAATGTTAAGTACTTTAGTAGTTGTTCTTGAAGTTAGGAGTGCCTATTAATTTGTATTACATTCCCCAGCCTTAAGCGATCTCTAGAAAGTGTCCAGGGGAACGGGAAACAGACTACAGTTGGTAGTGCCAAAGAGCCGGGTAGCAGAAGTGTTGAAGCATCTCCACGATGGGACATCAGAAGGACACTTTGGCATTAAGAAGACATTGGGTAAAGTACGAGAACGATTCTACTGGATGAACTGCAAAGAGGACGTCATGAGATGGTGCCGTAATTGCACGGTCTGCGCATCAGGAAATGGTCCAGCGAGAAAACGCAAAGCACCCATGAAGCAATACAACGTAGGGAGCCCTTTGGAAAGAGTAGCGATTGACATCGCAGGGCCGTTCCCAGAATCCGATTCGGGAAATAAATACATCCTGGTGGCGATGGATTATTTCACGAAATGAACGGAGGCTTACGCCATACCCAATCAGGAAGCAGCTACAGTCGCAGACGTATTAGTAAAAGAGTTTTTCTGCCGGTTTGGAGTTCCGTTGGAATTACACTCCGATCAAGGCCACAATTTTGAGTCTGGGCTGTTTCAAGAAGTTTGCCGACTGTTGAGAATTAACAAAACTAGGACAACCCCTCTCCATCCTCAATCTGATGGCATGGTTGAACGTATGAATCGAACAATGGGCAATTACTTAGCCAAGGTAGTGTCCGAACACGAAAGAGACTGGGATCAGTACTTGCACCATTTCCTAATGGCATACCGATCATCCGTTCACAAAAGCACAGGCCAAACACCATCCTGTGTCATGCTCGGTCGTGAAATACGATTACCATGCGATCTTCAATTTGGACGAAGACCGGAAGAAGAAGTTGCTGGAGAAGATTACGTCAGCAAGCTGGCCAAGAGGCTAGACAAAGTACATGAAGAGGTCCGTAAAAACACAAAAATTACCAGCGACAGGATGAAAACAAGATGTGTCAAGGCACAAAATGGTGGGTTTCAACCTGGCGATATGGTCTAGTTGTATAATCCTCAAAGGAGACGTGGTTTGTCGCCGAAGCTGCAAAGGCAATGGAAGGGCCCCTATGAAGTCGTGCAGCGTATTAACGACGTCATATACCGCATCCGAAAACCGCCCAGAGGCAAGCTAAAAGTGGTCCACGTCGATCGTCTAGCCCCGTTTGCTGGCGATAACCACATTACGCAAGTTCAGGTCCGAACAAGGGTGATAAGCAGCAGAACCAGGAATCAAATCGAAGAAATGGAGTTCGAGAAGTTTATGAACTTATGCGGAGGTTCTGGAAAAGCTAGGTTCGGAGTTACCACCGAGGAACAACAAGACCTGTTCCAGACACAAAAAGATTACGCTATCGCACATTGCGTGAGCGAGGATCTTGACATGTCCAGAGGGGTTGCAATCGTGTTTAAAAAGAAGTTTGGGCAGCTAGATGAATTAGGAAGACAGCAACCGGCAGTCGGAAAAGTTTTAGGACTACGTGGTGACGGACGCTTCGTTTTCTATCTGGTCAACAAGAAATACTCACGTGTCAAGCCGTTATACATAGATCTGTGGCAAACTTTATGGAATCTCAAGAGAGAAATGGAGTTCCACCATGTTAAGAAATTGGCAATACCCAAGCTTGGTTGTGACTTAGATCAACTGAATTGGAAGACGGTTTGTAACATGTTAGAGGTCGTCTTCCGAGGAACAGGCGTCCAAGTGTTGGTCTGTAGTTACCAACCAAGGAGAATATTGGGTCAGGAAAAGTCCATTGACTGTTACTTTTATGGTCAAGGAAGTTGCCGAAATGGAGGAAGCTGTCGCTATCGCCACGATCCTTTTTACCGGTGTCGCATCCAGTCTCCTGTTCTGGGACAGAACAGTCCTAAGGGGGCAGTGAAACCTTCGAGAAGTTATTTGCAAATTCAAGAGCCTTCTAGAAGATGGATAACAGCTAGAAGATATACCGAAAGATAGGGAACACTCGAGAAGGATTTCCAAATGTGTATAAATACCGAAGAAACAAATCGTATGTCAGTTATTTCCGCAATGCGAAGCCTGCAGTGTTAAGGAGATTATTCAAGTCTAAATAAATAAGTCTAAATAAATAAGCGGGTTATAAATGAATCTACGAAGTACGTGAGTCCGCAGACTTTATCTTATCTTTGAGTAAGTGATAGCGTTCGTTATACATACATTATACTTATATTATAAGTGTATTATTAAATATTATTAGATTTAATTAGTTCGACGAATTTACAAGTGTACATATTTCTAGTATAAGTAAAAATATTTTTGGTAGCTTAAATAAATTAGTTTTAATAATAAAATTTGCTACAATACTATACATAAAGCTTCTTGTTTAGTATAACGAAAGGGTAATCTGTGGTACAACTGTAATTACATTCATCAGGTGACGGAAATCTTATATTCAATTGGCCGTTGTTTAGAACCTTCTCTTTGTAGAAGCACAGCACCCAAAGCATAAGCGGATGCATCAATTCTTAGAACATTTGGTTTGGTCCTTTAGATTATATTTAAAATTCTTGCATAACATGGTGACGTTGTTTAAATAGGTCAGGTAAACCACGACGAAAATAATAAATTATTCTGTGAAACGTTGCCGATGCGTTTTGTAAACTAAATGGCATTACGCGATAACGAAAAGTTTCAAAAGGGCACAAAAATGCAGTTTTTGTCTCGCGCACTTTTACTTAATGGTAACCCATTTTGATATTTTAAGTTACGTAATTAGACACTTTACAATAACGGCACCGAACACTTGTCTTTCCAACACTAAAGGTTTTTTGTTTTGTACTACATGCTTTTCTACCACAGTAGTACCTTGGAGTTCCTCGGAAAGCGTTAGTATCTAATACATTTATACACTCTTTATATATTTTGATGGCGTCAATAAAAGTATTGACGTCTAAATCTTTTTTCGCATCAAAACGAGAAGGAAAGTTTGAAAAACTTCCTTCATTCGTTACTATAGTTACGTTTGTTACACGAATGCTTTCGAATAACACCTGAAATTGAACATCACTTATAGTAATTTGTTCTGTCATCTTTCTCAATTCTTTCGGCAAATTTCTTAAAAAATATTATAATATAATAAATAATATAAACTTAAAATTGTTTTAAAACCATCTCTCAGTCAGGAAGGCAAACTACATTATGTCTCTGTTAACTTGCAAAGTTTAATTTACCTGAATTGTTTAAGACCTGCGTTGTTGTAATAGATATGGTTAAACAAAATATGTTTGTATTTATAAGCAAGTAACGTCCCGTTTTTCTTTTCTTGAGTGTACTTCAGCGATAAGTATTAAATTATATAAATAATTTTAAAATTAAGATGTCATCGTAAATGCTTAAGATCTAAGTGATTGTTTGTCTCAGATGAGTTATTAAAAAGAAAAAACAACGGTATTTTCAAATAAGGATACGATAAAAACCGACAATAATCGTAAACATAATTGAAAATTGGTACCGAAGAATTTGACAAAATTGATTATTCGACGAAGAATAGAAATTTGTGGTTTTAGTTGGTTTTACTAGAAAAACTTTAGTTATGTGGAGCAGTGCTCGGGAATGAGGACAACGTGGGTAACTATGAGGTAAGCTCATTGTTTTTGAAATACCTTTAATAATTCTGTCTTATTGTGAAGAGATACAGTTTTTCCGATCGACTATTTATCTCAAGAGAACATCAATTATTCCCATCAAAGAAATAAATTTGATGACCGTTATTTATGTTTCAATTTTGAACTAGTTGTGGGTACTAGTACGCATAAACATGAATAACTCGAGCCTTAAGCAATATTAACAGTCAATTAACGTAATGAAATGCCTACAAACCTACATTGTGCATGCACCATATCGCATTTAAGCGCCTACAAGAAATTAATCGTGTTGCACATTGCGGTTACAACAAAAAATGTTCACAACTTATTAGTATTAGTAATAGACAATATGCATGTTGGGCATTGATCCAAACGTTGCAAGTATTCTGCGCGATACCGTACGAAGTTTTTCTTTTCTCGGGCAAATTTATTTATTTATTCGTTGAATTCCAATTCTCACGATAGTAACGTTTATTAAACATTCCAATTATGTTAGCATTAATGTAGGTAAAACAATACGACGGTTTTAACAACCATCAGCACATCAAGGATATAAATGTCGAACGCAAGCTTATCAGATCAGATTCTTTTTTCGTTGTAACATAATGATTATAAATGAGATCTTATTCTTCTTAATAAAGAGTAAATTAAAAGTTTTTTGTAAATTTTTGGCAAATACATCCAATTTTTTATTTCAAAACGACATAAGACCAGGATGAAAATACGTAAAACTTGTGTCTTCTCAAAAACTTTTTGAATTCTGGTTAGATAACTTTTGTTCAACAATCTCTGCGATATTTCCGGGTGCAGTTGTTGTTTTCATAATGATTTCTCCAAGATCAATAACGTTTCTGACTTATGTAATCAATGGAAGAAAAATAAGTTTGTTGCCCTTTTTTTAGTTATGTAAGAAACGTATACATTTTTATAGATTATTCGAAAATGTTTCGCAGTTTATAATCTAATTAAAATTCTTGTTACACTTAAATTCAATTAAGATTTTAATCAAAAATAAAGTAGAATTTTGATTAAAAAAATATGAGAAGACGAAATTTTGTAATTACATCAAATTATCGTCGTCGTTTTATTAATTATTTAACGTTTAAATTTGAATACCAGTAGCGAATTATAAAAAAAACACATTTACGTTAACTGTACTTTATAATTATTAAGGCTATTTAATATTAGAAACATTTATATGTAAGAATCGAACATTATTTATATAGCAGTACTTAGTGTTTACCGGTGTAAGTAAACAATTCCACTTATTGCGGCAAAAATGGGTTCGTTTGCTGATCGATCGTTGAAATCTACGCCACATATCGTAATAATTTACAGTTTCATTGGGCAATAACTTTTTGATAGTTTTAATTGGCTTAATTTAAATATTAAAAATTTGCACAATCTAGTGATTTTATTTTAAATGTTAATGTTGGATAAATTGCCAAAATCGAATTATAATGGTTCTTTTGCTTGAGAAACAAGTAATTGCTAAGTACTTACGATTTGAATGGATTTACGGCGATTATTAATAATTTTTGCAAGATTTACATAAGGCACTCATTAGACGGTACTTCAGGTCAGGTACTTGTTCCCGGCTTGAAGTCAATGGCACAACTGCTACACGGCGGTCATGTGTTTGGCCTTGACCGCTGGACCACGGCAGATGCAACCTGATACCTACTACTGCAAAAAAGTACTATTTATAAGTAATTTGTTTTGCTACTGGATCTCTTTCGTATGAAGACGTCCAAGACGAAGAAAGTGCCTAAACGATTAACGAAATTTACGCAACAAAACGAAAGTCTTTCGCTACAGGACAAATTTAAATATTAAATAATTTAAAAAAAAATTACGCATCTTAACATATTTATGAGTTATTTTGATAAAAGTAAAAATTATCATAATTTGTCAGAAAAATTATGTGATCAAACAGGTTTCTTTTTTCCTTTGTTTTTTTTCTACATTTAACGCACAGATTAGTATTATTAAAATTTAATTCTTGTTTCTTGTTTTAGGTTTATTAACCCTGAAACAGGAAAAATGAAATGACGTATTCACGTGATGTTTTCAAACGGTATTTTTTACTATTAATGGTACCGCATATAGAAAATTAGGTAGTATTTTCACCAGTTTTCTGTCACCTAGTCGATTAATCATCGATTCCGATTGAGATTAAAATCTAAACATATCACAGTTTTTTGTACGGTTACTTAGATTTTTTTCCGATTGGCAATATAACGCGTTTGCTCAAGAAGATAATTAGATTGACTGAAACTGTTATTTTTGTTCATTAACGAAACAAGTAAAATTCTTTGTAATGCTCAGTTAAGCGCGTCAAATGAACACAATATGTTTGAAGTAATCAAGCAACTAAAAAGGCACAAAAAATGTGTTGTCATTGCTGTATTAATTAAAGTACGTTACTTCTTTTGCACAAAGCCACACAATTTAGTTTGTAAAATTGAAGAATTCCGTTTCAATAAGTTACGTCAGTTTAATTGTACGTAATAGTAGAATCTTAACGTGCGAAATTTATGTGGAACATCCCTTTCTCTGAATCCTTTCGCCTTTTTAATTATAGCATCGACGAAGAAAAAATAAAGCATCTATTAATGATCAATCGTCGACACGTAGTACCAACACCGAATGTCCAGTGCATTAAATCCAAAAGGGAAAGTTTATGACAACATATAACAATTTGATGATCACATTGTTCTTGACAGGCGTCAATTTTTGTATCTATATTTTGATATTAAAAGCTTTGTTTATGTTGAAACTTAACGATTATAGGATAATTGTCTTGTTCTAAACGCAATATTACAGAAATATGTTGACCAAGACTTAGAATTACGCAGCAATTGGTAATATTACTACAACTACATAGACGTTTTTTTAAACGTTGCATACATGCACTATTAAAAATTAATTTAAATACAGAAACATTAACGATAGGTTAAGAAACATTGAATGAGTTGCTGTATAATTGAAATTAGTAAGAATACGGAAGATTTTAACAAATATTTAAAAATTGTAGTAAAAAAGAATCACTAAATATATTTTGATTTATTCAAAAGTAGACATCTAATTTATGCTAATCGCAATTTGTAACAGCTGTAGTAACGAAAGAAAAAACAAAGTATCACTATCTTTTCGGAAGCTTGCATTTTTTTAGAATCAATTTCACATTTCGTGAATGACTGAAAAACATTATTAAGATCTCAAAGATAGAGTTATTTCTGAGTTTGCCGAATCAGAGCAGAAGAAAGCAAAAATTACTAAACGTGTTGGAATTAAAACACAAGCAGCCAACAACATTGCTCCGAAAAATGCGTGTCTCAGCAGGTACAAACATTACTAATGAATTAGAAGAAATTAAGCCATTGCCAGATAGAGTAGTTGCAATCAAAGACTTTCCACAATCTATTCACTAACTAAAGCGATCTTTGGGTTTGGTAAGTTTATATAGAAGATGTAACTAAAATCAGCGTATACTCAATCTATTCTTTTTGAATTAACAAAAAATATAAAAAAGGAGGCACCAGAAAAATTCAATTGAAAGAAGACAGTCTTAAAGTATTTGAAGAAAGATTTAGCTGAAACAACATTGTTACATCATCCTGACGCAAATAAACCTTTTGTTTTGATGACAGATGCTTCAGATTATGGCTTCAAAACTTTTTTACATCAAGTTAATAAAAAAGTCTGGAACTATTAGGTTTTTTTTTCGAAGAAAATGAGGCAAGCACAAATGAACTACGGCACTTATGATAGCGAATTTTTTGTTTTTTATCATAAGCCACTGTTATTTGTTTTCCAACAAAGCCTAGAAAAAGCAACGATGAGACAACTTAATTTTATCAGTCAATTTTCGAGTATCATGAGCGAGAGTGTATCAGCTGATGCTTGCTCAAGAGAGACTTATAATTTTTTATGTTTTTCTTATCACCTTTCTTAAATAGTAATATTGTATTTGCTTCCTTCTATTATTTTGGTATTGTTCCTGTCTCAAGGCATTTATTGTATAATATTTTAAATATTTTTATTATTTCTTCTCTTACTTCTCTTTTCCGCGTGATTTGTTGTTTTTAATTTTTATAATTGCATTAGTTATTTCTTCTATCTCAATCTCAGCAATCTCAACCAGTAATCCAAACTGTCACACAAAGAGTTTGACTATTAAACCACCTACTAAATTTCTTGAAATGAGTATGTGGTAGATCAGTTAATTCTTTTAAATTCCTGTCTCAAATATAATTGAGAACGTCAATTAGTTTTTGCGCAGCTAACGTAGTACCAACATTTTTGTTAGTGATGTATAATTGAGAACGTCAATCAGTTTTCGCGCAGCTAACGTAGTACCAAAACAATGGTAGTACCAATATTTTTGTTAGTGATGTAACATACTTATTGGAAAAACATGTATTGAAAGTCACTCGTTTGATAATCATAGTAAACTGCATTGTTAAATAATATGAAAAAGAAATTGCTTGGTTAACTTTTATCTACAAAGGAAATTACTTATAAATAGGTTCGTATCCTATTTTTAAGGGATTTAAAAATAAAATACATACGAATGAATAATTTTAATAACAAGAACATGAAATATAAACATGTTTGTCGGGACAAATATGATGCAACTACTTATCTTATCTACAAAATATGCGAAAAGATGTTTAGAACAAATCGATCTATAAATAAGCTAAGAATGTACATTCACCGCAAATCTCATTTAAAATTGATATTAGTAGCCAAGTTTAATTATAATAGCGCTATTATGGAATTATGTTCTTATATCATTTAATTATTTATTTTTTAAATAAACAATTGCATAATAGAAAAGTGGCGTTAAGAAACTGAAACGTATAACTAATCGTATGGTACTGTAGTCTAATTGCGGCGGGATTTTATATAAAGCGTTCTTGCGTCGATCCTCGTTTTATTTGGTTACTTCTATAATATCGCAGTTTGTTAAAATTAAAATATTTAAAAACGGTTTTTTTTAACTTTTTAACTTAGTTCTTAATTATATTTTTGCTACAGAACCAAGCAAAGCATCTTTGAACAACTAAGAACGTGCGTTAACAAACTATACCAAGCGGAATTGGTTTCAAAATACGGTTGTCACACTTTTTTGGTTAACAATGTTCATTGACAATATCGTTTAAAAAAAACAAAAAAACGTACCAACCAAAAATCTTTTCTTATTTGTAATGTGCCAATCAACAAGTTTAATTTTTTTAATTATGACCAATAGACGTCTCGCAACACGTTTCTTTTGTAATTTAAATCCGACAATTGTTGACCGTGCATAAGAAAATGACGAATAATAACTCTCAAAAACGATTACGTATATTAAATTGAAAGAAAAAACCAATTTAAGTGAACGTTAACAACTCGAGAAATTTTTTTGGAAAACCTACAATAAACGAGTTCTTTTCTACATGTTTTAAATTAATAATTTGGGTCATAAACGTAGATTACTCATGCATTGATATCTATGTCAGTAAGTGTTAAAATGTGGTCTACCCACTATTAAAGCTTTATTCATAACAATAATAAGAATTTATTTTATGGCTCAATAAAATTTACAGTTAATTTTCTTTTCGCAAAAAAGGCAAATACGATTTGATTATTTTTGAGTAATTAATGCACGCTCCACTTTCGACTAATCAATTTTTCGGGCTGCATTATTTTAACGCGAGAGTACCAAGTTTGGTACTGATCTCGAAAAGAATAAACCGAGAAAGTTCTATCGGAGATTATAAAAAGATAAACAAACACCAGATGCTTGCAAAATAAACTGATTAAACGTTCATTTTCATACTCTAATTATGAACGATATATGTTAATTAATGACGTTTATACAACTAATTATTTATTAAGCAAGACATCGCTTTTACTTTTTAGATAAATATTCGGATGTTTTGAATTACAAAACTTCCGATTTATTAATTACCTTTCCCTTTCACCTTTGACACGTTGGAAAACTGTTCGGGTACGAATACTCGAAAAGACAGTATCTTACATAGGGTTGATCTAAATGAAGGATGTCCGGTCCAACCGAAAATAATAATAACAGTCGTTTTTTAATTTACTTTGATTTCAAGTTCATTCAACCACTATTCGTCTCTTAAAATGACTAAATTGACCGATTAAATAATAAAAATCAAATTGGGGAGCAAGCTTTGGTGCATTAAATTAAATTTGATAATTAAACAAAAACTTACTTTTTTAAGTTGCGGCTGATCTATAAACGTAAACACATAAACCGCACTAAAAGATTGTCTGCATGTACCATCACCGACTGAGAACTCTTTAGCATTAGCATGGATTTATAGTAACCGTCTTGGGGTCACCGGGTAACGGAAGATTGTCTACGATCCTGTGTTTTATCAAAGAGAATAAGAATGACATTATCAAATTTTAAAGTAATTTAAATTTTTCTTAAACGTATCGATCATAGTCTTTCGCGCTAAGTTGCAAATCGGTTAGATTCGCATACGAATATGACACCGATTTTTTAAACTTATTTAAGTGATTTATTTTAGACCAGACGCATTACAAATTGGTTATTTAAGTCTATCACGTATCCGGGCATACGTGAGGAATAGATTTTTTGAATAGTGATCGTATAAAACCGTTTAGTATTTGATGAATAGTGTCGGAAATCCTAATTTTTAATTTACCCATTTGTACTCATTTTCATATAAATCAAAATTGTCGTGCTTATTTTAATTAATAAAACGAAAAAAATAGATCAGAAACTTCCATCAATTCACATCCAACTGTACGTTAAGACTTGGAAAAAATTATAGTTTATATTGACTCACTTAAAAAAATTTTAAAAAATTGATAGAAGAAGATGACTACTGCTTCAACTCAATGTTCTATTTTCATGCAGACAAAGCTCGTATGTATAAACAAGAAATATCTTATTCAGATCTGGAATCTCTCTTTAAAGGCTTTATATCAATTGATACACTTTAAACAACACAGTTTTTGTGTCAAACTTCTGTAAAAGGAGCTTTTTTAAAATTATTCTTCGAGTAGTTTTCGTAGATTCTACTAATATTTTTCGTGTATATATTTCAACACCCGCGTTTGCAATTTTTTTTATTTATTTATTCAAACAAATTCAGGTTGTAATTATAGACTGTCTTCGATAATAAGAAATTATTTTGTCTCTTATTTTTAAAAATCATAAAGTTTAACAACGTAACTTAACACTTCAGAACTTTCTATCAATTTTAATATTTTTAGTAACCAAATTATCTATAATTTTTACATGAATAATTACAGTGTTCTAAACAAACAAAAATTTTCTTAATAAAAATATCAAATATAAATTATTTTTTTTTAGAAATTTGTGATATCTAATTAATTGTTAGTAATAGGCATTTTTAAAAACATAAAGTTTTTGGCAGTTTTTGCGCACTTCAACATAAACGTCAAACTATTTTTAAGAGATTTTGAGACTTTGAGGGCCTCGTAGTTTCTGTCCGAGCAATAAAATGTTGTATTCAACTCGTTCCTATCTAAATTAGACGTGGTTTCCTTATGATTAAATTATAACGTATTCGATATTTGTTTCATTTTATGGTTTTACGTTGTTAAAAACATTTGTTTATTGCACTAGTGCTAAGTTAGCATTTCCTTTGTGTTATAAACGTGTTCTTTTGGTTAGCAAGGTTCGAGGTCTATTAAACCGTTATTAACTTTCCTGGCGCCTTTTTGAGTTTGACTTTTTGCTTTTACATAGTGAGTTATTTGAACAGTCATAGATTTTTCAATATAACCTTTTTGATTTAAATACAGATAAACTAGCGATTAAAGAAGTTATTGGCAAATTAATCGATTCATTAAAAATTACTCCATCTACATAAATTTCTTCTACTATTAAAACAAAAATTAAATATTTGTTAAACTAAATTTGTAATTCAATTCCAGTTCAAGATGACGCTTATAAAGTCAAAGGTAATTTTAAAAACAAATTGTTGGATGTGAGATTTGTCTACACAGATCACAATTTGTGAAAAAAGTAAAAAAACGATCATGTGTGAAAATGCTTGACTGCTCAATAAATAGCAAAAAGTTTGCAGTTATAGCTGCTATAGTTTATTTCTGCTTTACTGATCTTTTTTTAAAAAAAAATTATAATGGTTTCGGATTTTTTTTATTAACTTAATGTAAAGTTGCTACGAAAGCATAATCTGAGCAATTGTTATCAAAACAAAAGGTTTATTTGCGTCAGGATGATGCAACAATTCTTCAGTTAAATATTTCTTTAACTTTTCAAATGTTTTAAGACTTCTTTCTATCTTTTATTTAGATTTGTTGTTAATTCAAAAATAATAGATTGAGTAGACGTTGATTTGAATAAGGCTGTATAGTGATAAATCATTTTGTGATAGCTGAATTTTATTGTTAGTAAGACGTTTATTTCTATTATTAACTAGCAAATCATGGCAACTAAACAAATTTGCGTTTAAATCTAGCTGGATTAAACGTTTACCATATATTTTAATAGTAGACCCGTTTGCCTCATATAGTTCTTTTTTTTGCCACATGTATTTCTCTGCTTATATTGGCTCGTTTCACCTATCAGATTGTTGATTGAAGTTGCAATTCTATGCGCCAAATTTGAATTGTCAGGGAAAATAGTAAGAAAGAACGTGTTATGCAGCAGAGACATAAATTTACAACTTGGCACCAGAACGCTGAGTTTTTAGAAGCATTTTGTAAAATGCAACTATCGATAATAAAAAATACATCAGTGACAGATTAAAAGCATTAGAAATTTTGGCTTACAAAAGTATAAACCAGAGTAAAAACAATAGCCAATAATAAAGTGCTTAGAAGAATAGAAAAAGAAATATGGAACACAGGTTGTGCTACAAAAACGTGCTTACATTTAAAATTTTTGTAAATTATACAAAAACTAAGCTTACAATTGCAAAATGCTTTTATTTAATCAATGATAAACAAATGACTTTTGTTTTTTACAATTGGAATGTTTTTCTCATTATTGTACCTATTGT
The DNA here is from genome assembly GCA_035610365.1 of Aquatica leii. Lineage (NCBI taxonomy): Eukaryota > Metazoa > Arthropoda > Insecta > Coleoptera > Lampyridae > Aquatica > Aquatica leii. The sequence goes on from CM069433.1 coordinate 197,015,171, forward strand.
CAAAAACTAAATAGAAGCTCTAGTTTTTGACTTCTTCTGTATTTATAACAAATTGATGAACATTTTTGACAGCACCAAAAATTAAGCGAGACTTGATTTGTAATTTCTTATGTTAGTGTAAATTTGTATAATTTAAACATTAAATTTAGATTAATGCTTAATTATTTATTTTGAAGCACGCTGTAGTTAAAAAAACTGCTGTAGTTGCAAATGCGCTTATTTAATTTTTAAAATTATAAAGTAGGCTTAGTAGTAGTAACAGTAATGGCCGCGCGTGTCGTGTATGTTTCATTTTGTATTTGAATAAAGTGATAATATTTGTGCAACAAAGACTTAATTACGCATTAAATGAACTACGATTGGTTTTTTAAAATAATAGTGTATAAAGAAAACTTTGATTTTTGAAAGGTAAGTGAAAATTTTCGTTAAAATTAACGTAATTCAATTCACGCTATTTCTTAATCATCCACCTGTTTTATATACCTTTTGTTTTCGCACGCTACCAACATTTAATTCAAAATTACTATATACAGTTTTCAGTGAAAGTATTTTGAATGATTAAAAAATAAGTTAATGTTTACATTTCAACCCTTCAGGGTATTGTCACGTGTAAATTCTTTCTAAAATTTATATTCTAAATAGGTATATTATTATTGTTAAAGATTTTCTTTTTCAAGCGCGATATTAAAGTAAAGTGTAATTATTTCATAGTAAAAAAAGTAAAAAACCATTGCGACTCAAATAATATTAATAAAAAATTATTAATTTGAAACTTCTGGTTTACCTGCGTGAAAAATAAAGTTAATACTCATTCAAGTTTTTATTTTTTCATATACTATTGTTACGAATTTTATTATTAAAACTAATTTATTTAAACGACTAAAAATATGTTTTACTTATACTAGAAATATGTACACTTGTAAATTAACCGAACTAATGAAATCTAATAATATTTAATAAAAACACTTACACTAATTAAAATAAATAAAATTAAGATAAAGTCCACGGATAGCTTCACACACTTGTTTACATAAAATCACGTACAAGATTATTCTCTGTATATTTATGTACACACACGTACTAACGACTTATTTATTTCAACTTAAATAATCTTCTTAACACTGCTGTATTCGCATTACGGCAATAACTGACCTACGATTTGTTTCTTCGGTATTTATACACATTTGGAAATCCTTCTCTAGTGTTCCCTATCTTTCGGTATAACTTCTAGAAGATGGATAACAACTTTCAGAAGGCTCTTGAATTTGCAGATAACTTCTCGAACGTTTCATTATTATAGATAATTTTATACGTACCTGTGATGTATGTAATTTGGCAACATTGCACTCGATACATATAAGAATGTTTTCCAGGATGGTGTAACATGTCACCACGTTCAATTAAGATTATTTCATGTTTTGTAATAGTTTTTAAGTTGATGTAATGTAATGACGATAAATAAATCGTAATACATAACATAGTTGGCGACGAGGATATGGTTTAAAGTTTATTCAACGAAGGATTGTTAAGATTTTATTGGATTCAACGAGAAGCACGTTGCTGCCATAACCCAATATTTTAGATTTTTCGACGAAGACAAGTTTATTTTTCAACGACGATGGCTTTATTAGGGAACATGCCCCAGTTTAAAGATAGCGACGATTTTACAATTTATAAAGAACGTTTCGAGCAATTTTTTGTGGCAAATTCGATTCCAAAAGAAAAGAAGGGAGCAGTGTTAATAACTACATTGAATACAACAGTTTAGACGGTATTACGAACCTTGTGCGATTGAAGAAATTAGCAGTTACTTGCAATTTAAAAAAGAATTTGAATGCTATCATGGTAGACAGGTTTGTGACGTGGATGTGCAAGGGTAAATTACTAAAACGAATGTGCGAAGAGGATCCGACAACAAAGTCATTAGAAGAACTGTTGGAGATTGCAACAAAGAAGGAAGCATCTTTAAATATGAGTTCGAAAGAAGTATTTCAAATAGCAAAGAGGCCTAGTTATATAGATAAACACCCATTAAACAGTGTTCAAAAACCCAAGATGGCAACGAAAGAATTTCGACATAAGGAGAAAGTCCAACCGAGTACCAGTGGTAAAGGTGTTTTAAAGTGTTAACAGTTGTGGTAAGCCAAACCATAATTTTTCCAGTTGTAGATTTAAGAACGTTAAATGCAATTGCTGCCACAAAATTGGCCATATTTCTACTGTTTGTCAATTTAAAAAGCAAAATTTTCTTGAAAGTGACAATCAATGTATGGAAGTGGCAGATGCAGAATCAGCTAGTTCAAGTGAAATTAAAACTTCACTCTTTAACATAAAGGATTATAAATGGTTGTCAGCAGACGATTATTGTCTGCAAGTTTTTGTAAATGGAGTTCCTATCAAAATGGAAATCGATACTGGTTCTGCCATTTCAGCAATTCGTTTAGAATTTTATTTAAAGTATTTTAATACTGTAAAGTTACAAACTTCGGAAACGGTGCTACGATCTTATAATGATGGGGAGATTGTTCCAGAAGGTTTCATAAATGTTACGTTGCGAATTAAGGAAGTTTCGAAGGTTGTTAACATTTTCGTTATTAAGAGCGGTAGTACACCATTGTTAGGTAGGGCCATACTAAAGGTTTTCAAGATTTCATTGTTTCAATAAATCGTAGGTATGTTACTTAAATTGTGAGGAATCTGATTTGAATGGCTTAATTTCAAAATATTCTGATTTATTTAATGAACAGTTAAGACATTTTAAATACCAAAAAATTAAATTAACAAACCCGGAAGGTATTACACCAAAGTTTTGTAAGCCCAGAACGGTACCTTTTGCCTTCAAAGATAAAGTGGAGACCGAGCTAGGTAGATTAAAGAAAAAAAGAGTCATTAAACCTATTTTAAATTTTCAGTGGGGAACTCCCTTAGTTCCGATATTTAAACGTGATAACTAAATTCGTTTGTGTGCTGACTACAAAGTTACGGTCATTTCTTTTTTAGAGGATGTCAGATATCCATTGCCACGGGTAGAAGAATTATTTAACGCACTTTAAGGTGGTGGAAAATTTTCGCGATTAGATTTGTCATGCTTACAACCAGCTTGAATTAGAGGAAGAGATTAAGCTGTGACTGCGAAAAAGCATTTCAGCAATCGAAAGAAATTATTTCTTCGATATAGTGTTATGCCAGTTTAATCCAAATCTGCCTATTCGAGTATCGCGTGTTGCCAGTTCGTATGGCATCGCCGGGGTATTGTCTCATGTATTCCCTAACACCAGTGTGAACCCAATATGTTTCGCATCAAGAACCTTAAGTTCAACAGAGTCAAATTATTCTATAATAGATAAGGAAGTTTTAGCTCTTTATTTTTCAGTCAAAAAATTCTCACAATATTTAATGGGTAGAGAATTTATTTTAGAGACCGATCATAAACCACTAACCTATATTTTCGGCGACAAAAAAGGAATTCCTGTTATGGCTGCGGGTAGGTTACAAAGTTGGTCTGTTTTTTAAATAGTTTTAATTACAAAATTCATTATATAAAAGGTTCACAAAATTTTGCTGCAGACTGCTTATCACGCTTAGTATTAAATTATGTTCGTCCAGTTCTTGAATCGTATTCATACTTGAATTTTGTTACTAATAACTGCAAAATTCCAATTAATGCAAACGATATTAGGTCAGAAATACAAAACGATGACGTCTTGAAACAGTTATATATCTATGTTAAAGAAGGTTTTCCAAAATACTTACCTTTAGATTATCCAAATTATGACTTACTTAAATCTTATTTTGCCCGGAAGTCGGAATGGGAAATTGAGAAATGGATCATAATGCGTGGCCATAGAGTATTGATTCCAGTTAAATTTCGTAAACAAATTCTGAAAGAGTTGCATACAGCTCATCCAGGTATTATTAAGATGAAGAGTACGGCTTGTTCGTTTTTTTGGTGACCTGGAATTGACCAGGACATAGAAACATTAGTAAAAGGGTGCGATTCTTGCAATAAAGCGAGATCTGAACCTCCTAAAGCAGTAGTTATCCCCTATAATGCTACAACTCTTTCAAAGAAACAATAGACGCATTAAGATTAATTTTTTGTCGATATGGCACACCAAATCAAATAGTGTCTAACAATGGGCCAGCTTTTATGTTAGAAGAATTTCAAGTCTTCTGTGCCAAAAATGGCATTAAACATTCTTTAATCGCCCCTTACCATCCAGCTAGTAATGGAACCGCGGAGAACGTGGTCAAATCAGTGAAAGTAGGGCTTTTGAAAGCATTTAATGATGAGGTAAATAAAGACTGTTCAATAAGCACGGTCTTGGCTCGTTATTTAATAAGTTACAGAAATGCAAATCATTGCACAACGGGAAAGAGTCCATCGATGCTGATGTTCGGTCGACTTTTAAAAACCCGGTTTGACAAAGTTAAGCCCAGTTATATAAAAGATAAAGAGGAGCTTAAAGGGGAAGGCAGAGGTACAGAGTTGTCATTTCAAGTTGGTGACAAGGTACTATGCCGAGATTATAGGACATTGAATAAAAAAGGTTGGTCAAAAGCAACAATTTTGCAAGTGTTGGGGCCACGAGTTTATTTGTGTCAATTTCAAGATTCAGAGATTGTCTGGAGAAGGCATTTAGATCAGATCCTATCAGCACTAAATGTAAATGATGTTAAGGATAAGGCTGAAGTTAGTTTTGACAGGCATTATACATGTGTTAACATAGATAGGCAACCTACAGTGATAAATAGAGAAAGTGTAACTGTGAGTGAAAGACCTAAAAAACATGTTAAAGCTCCAGTCAGGTTAGATTTATAATATTGTAAGAGAGTTTAGACTTGCAAGGGAAGGGTGTGATGTATGTGATTTGGCAACATTGCACTTGATACATATAAGAATGTTTTCCAGGATGGTGTCACCACGTTCAATTAAGATTATTTCGTGTTTTGTAATAGTTTTTAAGTTGATGTAATGTAATGACGATAAATAAATCGTAATACATAACAGTACCTACTTGGTTTTTTTTATATTTAAAAAAAAATTACTGTTTGTGGTTTTCTTGTTATTTTCTCTCGATTTTCTCTAAATGCAAGTTTTTTTAGGCAATTTTTCTTGAAGTAACAGTGTATATTTCTGATTTTTTTTGTCTTTCTTTTTGATCCCTATTTTAAAGTAATAATATTTTTGAGCTCGTTATGTTATAAGAACTAAAAAATAACACTACTACTTTATAAAAGTGGTACCGAAGAAGTTTTACTGAAGTCATGCCGATTTGATCAAGTTTAAATACAATATTTTCAGAGAACTAATATAGCTTTCAAACAATAGAAAACTATAAATTAGTACGGAAAGAAGAAAAGTTGACATTTGATTTAATGACAGCAAAAGTTAACGATCTATAGAGATATCTAGGATGTTGTCAAACTGTCTTTACGATGCCATTTCATTTTTTTCTATACTACAGTTTCGTAATGAGGTAATTCAGCGTAGGTCAATTGCGTCATATGTTCTCTGTCAAACATAATTGTATGAGAACGACAGTGCGTTGGTTTATCTTATTACTAAATTGTATAGAAAAAAAATTGCATTGTAAGAGCAGTTTGAACAGCATCATAGACTTCTCTATTCCCAAGTAACGCCGTTAAAACTATAAAATAGGTTAACAACAGTGTCGGTACAAAGTTAAATTTTGATGTATTTTCTATAGAGAACGTGTGTGAATGCTCTACAGTAGAGTTGATTCTAGGTGGAAAATATTTTCTTTATCTCTGGAGTGTACAAGCCGCCTGGTCAAAACGGTGACGTTCTCATGAATGTTCTGGCAAGCATCATGCTCTTTGCAGCATAGCAAAGTATTTCAATTATCATATTGGCCGATTTCAATGTGAACTGGCTGTATAATAGTAGTTTTTAGATAGATCTACATAATTTGCTCATCTCTTTTGATTTAACCGCGCTATTCATGAACATACAAGCGTAACCCCAGCATCCTCAACTTTTCTTGACAATTTCTTCCACAACCTGTCAAAATCGTTCTCTATTTTAGCAAACTCGTTTTTCTAGCCTAGTAAATCTGCTGCTTTTAATTATCCTGATGCTGTAAAAAAACAGAAACACTGCACGTTTTGCGCGACATGGTCCGTACCTTTCTCGAGCTTAACCCCAACTACGAAAAGGTTAAAAATGAATATTTGACACTTTTAACAAGTTAAAAAAAAATAAACAAATATTGATGAAAAATTAAATCATTAACAAATAAATTCAGAAAAAATTATCGGCACCGAGAGTGTTAATTCACTCTGTATTCGTAGCAAAAGTAATTCAATTTTTCTGTCCCTTACGGCCGGTTGCACTAACACGACTTAAACTGAAGCAATGCTTAAAAACAATCGTTGCTATGATTTTAACAATTGTATCTAAGTTTTTAAGCTTTGCTTAAGTTTAAGTCGTGTTGGTGCAATCGGCCATTACTTCTCCTATAGAAGTGTACAAGATAATAAGTCTGAAAAATTCTGATGCACTCTCTATAGATGAAGTTTTAACATTTCTTGTAAAATCTAGGTTTTAGTTTCTATCTCTCCCTCTTCATCAGAGTAAAACCTATCTTTTATTGCTGGTATTTTTCCTTCATCACTAAAATTCAGTCTTTTTCTTAAAAAAAAACGGTTTTACTTTCCCAGACGAGCCATGTACTCTTGTCTAGCTAGGTTTTTAACTGTTCATAACATGTTGACTGTGTTGACCTTGTCTTTAATTTTTTGGAGTATGACCAGTCATTGCTTGATATTCTGTTTGAGTTCTTAAAGGATTTTGATTGGATTGATCAATTATTTTTGCTAGACAAGCTGAAGAAAGTAGAAGCTTTTAAGTGGTTTAATTTATGTCTCCGATAGGTTTTACACGGTTGCTCTTACTACTCCTTGTGATGACATTGTTTCTGGTCCTTTGGTAGTTGAGTGTGCAATTCCATCAGAAATAAGAATCAAATCAATGAGTTTACCTGCATTTATAAAAATCAATTAGGATTCACACTAATTTCGAAGATTTATTGAGTAGCTCTTAGACAATAACCCAAAATATACAAATATACATACATACAGAAACTTGTATAACTACGTTTCTCTTGTGATTTTATTTCAAAAATTTCTGAAAATATGCACTTTTACAATTTTGTCAGAATATGCATTTTGCATATTTCCGGAGCGTTAGCTATTGATGATAGTAGTTTTTTCCAATGCGTTTCAATAATATGTGTCAATAATATTAAAACAATTTCAATTACGTATTAGTTAATCCATATTATTAATAAGAACTAATACATTATAGTACAAACGAAAAACATCAATAAATGCGACAATTTGCGTTGTGTAACAAAAATTCAAAGATACAATTACTTTTGTTATTCAAATTAATTATGACATTTGAAAATACTTGTTAGGAAAAGTAAATTTATGAACCCTAAATAGTCATGATGCGGAAAATACTCGAATAATAAATTTTTCAAATGTCTACATTTGAGCAACTCGAAGCATTGTCGCAGCGACATAACATTGTGTTGTAATTTACATGCGTGTTATTGTAATTCTTACTATTATTTAATTATGTATACAAGAATAAATTTTGGAGTAGAAGTCGAAACGTTGCAAGAATAACATCATAATCAAATGTCACGTCGTCTGTTAAATGTCAAGTTAAATTATAAATAAGGTTGTGCAGTTTAAAATAAAGACGTAGCCTGTCAAGATTCTACGACATAATTGAAAATTGATGTATGTCAATGATTGTAATTTTTTCAGGTGACAGCTATGCTGACAATTAATTGTTGAGCGTTATTTAACAATTTCACATTACATATTTTTTAATTGTTCTATCTTTGATGGAGTATTGTACTATTGTACTACCTTAATTTATACTACTTACAAAAGTGCCAAAACGAACACTGGCTTTGATGGTAAAAAAGATATACTTTACATATTATTTAAACAAATTATTTGTTCTTGTTTACTAAGATCTGATTCTAGTTTTCACATAGTACTTGTTGAAAACTTGAAAAAGTTTTACTTTTTCTGTGTAAAGAAATAAATAATCCTAAAAATTGAGTAGTATGATTTTAATTTTTTCACGTAACTTTTATTAAAAGTTTTCATAAAACGTAAAAAATATATGAAAGCTAATGTACGTCTATCATTAATTTTGACATAACGCTTTCATTACAATTAATTTATATTTATAACATCAATTATATCGTGTTAAACACATGATTATTTTAGTCTAAATAACGGAGATTCGGGTGAGTCTTTCGTGTTGCTGCAAGCCCACGTTTGACGAGTCACCGTCGCAGTTTTCTCCATCTTACAAAACGGATTCTTTTGCTACCTCGTAATGTTAGTACAGCTTTCGCCCATTTCAAATAAATGCAACCTGTTATATGGGTTTAAGGCGCAAGGTAATAGACCTCAGCGTATTGAACCGCAAACGACTACGACCAATGACGACATGACCACGTATTTTTTCTAATATTGTCTTTAAAACTAATTGTTCGGGGAGACCGGGGGATTGGTGGCCCCCTAAGCTTTATTTTGCTTTTTTTGTTAATGTTTCTTCTAAATACCTTCAAAAATAAAGGAATCATAGAAATAGGTCATCTTTTACTTAATCTTTATTCAAAAGTAAAAAAAAAAAACTTGTTTTACAGGACAAAAAAGAAAACCCTACATGGTTATCATTACCCTAACTAGTTGGGGTAATGGTGACATATGGCCACTATTACCCCAATGAACAAATTCTAGTTTTCTAAGTACAATAATCGCATAGGTATATTTTTTTTTCGATATCGGTACACGCTTTATGAGCCCAATTCCCACACGAATTACATCTCAACCATACTTCCCCATTTTTACCGAATTCACCGCACACTAAACATAGGTCAGTCTCATTCGCATCTTTGTCCTCGTCTTCTGAACTTATTTCCCTGTAAGTTTTCTTATTCTTTCCTCTAGGTAACTTTACTCTCTTCTCAACTTCATGGTTTTCGTTGTGATCGTCAATAACGTCGGGGGAAAAAACTTTTCTTTTATAGCTCTGTTTCGCACTAGGTTTCGCATGTTTTTGCTGTGCTAATATTTTTTTATCAGCCTTTTCTTGGAGAACATCTTTATTTGGGGTGGACGTAATTATTTGGGAATGCTGTTTTGTGGTCGCCCTCCTACTCCCACTAGTTATGGATTTTAATGATCTCGGTAACGGTAAAATTTCGTGGAATGACTTTTAAATGTCTGAATATTGGGCTTTTGATAGTTCTACTATTTCCAAATGTTTCTCGCATGCTAGGGTTTGACCCGGCTGAAAAGCTGGAACTATCTGTCTTTCGGGAGTTTCCTGACGTTCATGAATAACAGGAACTTCGTTGATAAGACTGCTTGCAAGACCATCACTACCATCAGTGCTATTGGCTCTTTGAAGTGCAGCTGGCTCAAAGTTTTTCTCGGTGAAAACGTCTGGGTTATAGGGACAGATCCCTGTATAGTTTTTTTGGTGTAGCTACCCTGATAAATGCATTATTAAACAGCTTTGCAATTTCGAAAGCGGTTATTTTTTCATGCGAGTGATTCTTTAAATATTTATTACATTTTGAATTAAACGCTGTCTTCAGCGGGCCGTAAAAAGCTGGAGGTGTGTGGAGGGATTGACAAGATAATAATATTGTTGGCTTTGCAGAATTCATAAGCTTTTAGAGTAGAGTGAGTCGAATGGTTATCCATTATGAGGAGAACCAGATCCTCCTTCCTCCTGCCTCACTTTCATAAATTTTTGGAAATGTTCTAAATACTGCAGGAACAGGTCTTCTGTGATCCACCCTTTGTCCTAACAAGTATAGAGAGCTCCTACTGGACCCCCTTTTTGGAGTTGGGGATTCATTCTTTTTCGCGCATTAATGAACATTGGTGGCACATAAATTCCGGTTGCGCTAAAAGCACACACCACTGTAATATTTCGCCCTCTTTCCCAGCTTGTGGCGAACCCAACTTGTTTCAGACCCTTCTTGGCTAAAATTTTTGCAGGCGTCTGAACTGTAGAAATTCCTTTTTTATCATATACTTTGCGTGCACTTGTTCTAAATTATTAAAAAATATGGCAATTTCTTCCTTACTAAAAGCGGTTATTCGATTTATTGATGTTGCTTCCGGCTTGCGAAGAGCAATTGAGGGATTTCTTTTCATAAATTCTCACAGCCAATTATCACCGGCACTTTTTGAAGCTTTATTAGAAGGACAAGGCAGATGATTTTTACAGCATATTCATAAGCACATTTTTTGATTTCCAGTCTGGAAATTCAGTAAAAAAGTTTTGCTAGATGAATAACATGCTGCGCTAAAAAAATTTCTTCATCTACTGCAAATACCGGTTTGCGCCCTAGAGAAGGTCCAACATCGTCGTTTTGTTTCAATCTCTTTTGGAGGGTACTTCTGGGAATGTTGAAAGCTCTAGATCCTTTTCTAACACTTCTACCGTTCCTAACCGCAGTGATGGCTGCTTTTATTTGGTCACATTTCCAAGCCCCCTTTTCTGTTTGCCTGCAATAGGTCCTTGGCATCTGAAAAACGTATTAACTATCTCAACGTATCTTTAAACTGTAATATGCTTAATTGCATCTGCCAATTTAAAACAATCGGACTCAGGTCTGATTAAAGACGTTCGGTGTAAAGCATATTCAAGGGAGGGTACTTATAACTTACTTAAGTTGAATAAAAGTTAAATTTACCAAAACTCATGTTTATTAAATAATTATGATATAATCAAATTTAACTTAATTGTTTTTATTACATACTTCCGATAAATGATTAAGTCTTAAAAAAATGGCCATTTTTCTTTACATGAATTGCGAACAAAGATTTAGTTTAAATTTTATGTACAAGCTTAATTTTTAATTATAGTAAATATTTGAAATAAAAATTACTTATCTTGCCGGTTGTCATTGGATAGGTAAATACGTGCAAAGTCTGCTATTGAAGCGAAATCGAATCCACATCGGGATCCTGGCAGATCGGTAGAAAACTGCTTTTTAGGATCGAAAATGAATTTCTCCCAAGAAAACCTTTCGAAATAACAAAAGATTGTAGAACACAAAACAATTAGAAAAGTATACAACTTACCTTTTCATTGAAAAGGTGAGACAGTAGAAGATAATTAACTTCAATTTTTATACTGATTACAGTAATTATCAGTTTAGATTATTAATTCTGATCGTTACAGAAAAAGACAAGTTACTTTGTCAGAACCCAAATTGATTCTCCCAAAATATATCCGACAACCTTCCACGTCGATGTAACTTATCTGAACAAGTTTTATTGATATATTATTCAAAAGAAAGCGGCAAAATTTGAAAATTTGAAGTTTGAATATTTTAACGCTACAAATCTCCTCTATGTCAAAAAAAAAAAAAAATTAATAAAAAGCATTTTTTCTTAATTTTTTTTATAAGTTCTCATAACAAAACATATAAACTTAATTATTTTCTGTTCTTGATCATGCAACAGACTTTTTTTCTTAATTAGATGCTTAAATACACAGGACAAAAAATTATATACAATTGTATTCTATTAACTTTATGTATTTAACTAAGTCTACAATAAAATAAGCAATAAAAAAACGATTGTTTTAGCAATAAAGATTTAGCTATTTTCGTAAGCCTAACGCCTTCTGAGAGGGTCAAAATCGATAAGTACTATAATTGGTTAAGTCAAGATCAGGGTAAGTCATTATCAGGTGTGTCCATAATTTATTGCTAAAATAACTAAATACTAGATACTACAAAAATGAGTAAATCAATAAGATATACTTAAAACTGGTAAATAAAAGTAATTCAGGGTAGATATAATAACAAATAATTTAACGTTACAAGAACGTAAATATCAATTAACCATAATAGGGTTTAAGATCTTTGATGTGGTAGTTACCTACAGTTTTATTATTAACCTCTTCTAAAGTATAAACAAGCTTTGACAATTTTTTTATTTTACAAAGAACATATTTGGGTGCTAACTTAGCTGAATAATTATTTGCTGCACTAGATAACACTCGATTACGTTTCCATACTAAGTTTCCTGTTTCAAATTCAACATCACGTTTTCTTAAGTTGTACGTTTTACTATAGCGTTCATGAGCTTGCAATAATTTTTTTTGTATTAAGGGATAAATTCTACTTAATTTTTGTAGCTCCTCGCCATAATTTTGTAAATCGTATTTTTCTGTTCCTAGTTTGTCTAAATACAAACGATTATAGTAATCGCCAGATATAGGTATGCGTCTACCAAAAATTAAATACGCTGGCGTAAAGTTAGTTATGTGGTGCACACTATTATTTAATGCGAAAGCAATTTTTTTTAATTCTTTATCCCAAGTTTTTTGATTTTTGTCTTTAATAAAACTTCGAATACAAGTACCAATTGTTTTGATCTGTCTTTCGACTTGATTAAATTGTGGTGTGTATCTACTAGAATAAAATATATTAACTTTATAATCATCCGCAAGCGATTTAAATTCTTTACTTGTAAAGATGGAGGCATTGTCACAAATAATTGTAGAAGGGTAGCATACGTTAAAAAGATTTCGTCTTCGACAAACTTAATTAAAGAACGAGAATTTGCTTCTCTGATAGGTTTCATAACGGTATATTTTGTGAAATAATCTGAAGCAACTATTACGTAACAATTATTAGAACTTGATCTTACATAAGGTCCCATTAAATCTATACAAACACATTGAAATGGAAAATTAACCATTTTTGGGGATCCCATTAAACCATATCTGCCGGTATTAGACGTTTTTGAGATTGCCAAACAACACATTTCTTTACAAAGTTTAACATGTCATAACGCATTTTAGGCCAATAATAATCTTCACAAATTTTGTTATACGTTTTATAAAAACCTAAATGTCCAGATGTGGGAATAGAATGACTGATGTCTATGATTTTTACGTTGAGGAGAAGGAACGAATAGTTTCCAATCAGAAAAGTTAGACGTTAAAATAATTTTAGAAGATACGTATTTATAAATAAAATTATTTTTATAGCAAAAGAGAAGGGTACTTATCTGGAGTGTTATTAATCTTTTCTCTTAGATCACAATACCATTTGTCTACTTCAGTTGGATTAATGTTAAGAATTTCATTTGAGTTATCATTGTCAACGGAATTTGAGACTACTTTATCTTGCTCGTTGAGAATATTGGAGAGTATACGAGCACTAGGTACATTTGATTCATTAGATATGATTTCAGTAGATAGCATTTGTGCATCATCGTTACTCTCAAGAAAACAATTAAAATTAACAGAAGGCAAGCAATCTGTATCTGATTCTTTTTCTTGTGACGTATTTAAATCAAAATTACTATCCGGCACGGCTCTACTAATTGCATCAGGTAAAATCAATAATTTTCCAGGTCGATGCATAACATCAAAATTATATTGACGCAGACGTATACTCCAACGACACAATCTGCCAATAGGGTCTTTTAATTTATTAAGCCACACTAACGCTTTATGATCAGTAATCACCGTAATCTTATGGGGACATGCTTCTATATAACATCTAAATTTATCAAATGCAAAAATGATAGCACAAAGTTGTTTTCTGTTACTGTGTAATTTTTTACGTTCGCGATCTGTAAGACTACGAGAAGCATAACACATAATTTCTTGTATACCTTTCTGAATTTGCTATAGACAACCGCGACTGCGTTATTAGAAGCATCTGTTTGAATTATAAAAGGTAATTTAAAATTTGGAGTAGTTAACATAGGAGCAGACAGTAAACATTTTTTTTGGTATTCAAATGCTTCATGAGATGCATCATTCATTTTTATGAGTTGTCCTTTGTTTTTACCTTTTAGTAAATCAGTTAAAAAAGATAATTTTCTGAAAATTTGGGTACAAATCTTCGCTAATAAGAAACTAAGCCCATAAATCTTTTTAATTCGGTATAAATACATACTCTAATATTGCTGTAATTTTTTCAGGATCTGTATGTATTCCATCTGAATCAATTACAAAACCTAAGTAATTTAAACTTTTTCTAAAAAAACTGGCATTTTTCTAAATTAATAGTTAAATTAGCTTCTTTGAGTTTATTTTTCACTTCGGTAAGCAATCTTATGTGTGATTCAAAATTATCAGTTACTAGAATGATATCATCTAGGTATACAAATAAATGCGGTTCGTACTTTGGACCAAAAATTGAATCTATTACGCGTTGAAATACTTGTGCAGAATTACAAAGACCAAACGGTAGCACTTTGAAGCAGAATAGTCCACGACTCAGGAACAGCAAATGCAGTTTTTAATTTGGATTCTTCGTCTAATCCTATTTGCCAAAATGCACTTTTTAAATCAAGAGAGGACATATATTTTGCCGTTTTAAGAGTATTTAAAATTCGATCTACGTTTGGTAAAGGATACGTATCAAAAATACTAATCTCGTTAAGCTTACGACCGTCAAACACAAATCTGTAGGTACCGTTAGTTTTCTTAACCAACATCACGGGACTGCAATAAGGGCTACTACACGGTTCTATCACTTTCAATCTTAACATTTCATCTAATTCCTTATATAAATGTTCGAGAAGATAAGGCGACATGGGATACTGTTTACATTTAAATGGAGGCCCGTTCGTTACTATTTTATGTGTGTATTTATTAGTTAGTCCTAACCTATCTTTACCCGAAATTTCCGTAAATTCATTTATTGTTATTCTAGCTAATTTTTTCTCTTCTTTAGTTAAATTAGACTTGACATTATTGTCTTGTCGTCTTACTGCTGAATTTTCTACCAAATTGATTTCTATTTCTTTACTAAAGTATTTCCAAGTATTTTCCGAAAAAATAATGGATATTGAAAATAAATGACAAAAATCTGAGCCAAGAATGATATAATGAGGCAACGAAGGAACGCATAAAACTTTTAAAACCTTAAAAATATTTCCGATTTCGATAGGTAAATATGTATAGAAAGATATCGGCACTTTGCTGCCATCTGCTGTTACTATAAATTTGTCACTTACTTTAAAAAAATTTAATTTAAGCTTTCTTAAGAACTTATAACCTTCGTTTCGCTATAGAGCTATTTGAACCTGAATCTAATAAACAATTAATAGTTTTTCCAAAGACATTTATTTTTATGTAAGGTCTATTATCGCTATCGGGACTAAAAAGGTTTGTAGTTGTTTTAACCGAACTGTTACAATTAATATTATTATAATTTTTATAAAAATTTTTCACAAAACGTAGGTATAGTTCCCAATCTTTATAATTAGTAAGAGTAAGACGATTTTTAAAATTTTTGATTAAAGGACGTGGTGTTAATTTAGAATCTAAATCGGCCTTAATTTTACGGAGCCTTTGTTGGCCTACATCAAAGGACGTGATTAAAAGTTTTTTGAACAAGATGGACAAGTACGAGTCGTAAAATCTGGTTTACCACAACGATAACAAAATAACTTTTCTAGGTTTTAAACATTCACTGTATTTGTGATTTAATTCGTGACAGTTGTAACATGTTACTATTTTTTAGTTAGTTTTTCTAAGGTCTTCTTTAGTTCCGTGTGAAAATGAATTTGTATTGTTCGAGGAAGATAATACACAAGTTTTATTATTAAACTTAAATGCATTCTTTACTTTGTTTAGATCATGATTTGTATACGAAAATTCTGGTTCTGGATCTTTTTGTTGGAAGTTTGAGCTTTGACATTGAGAAGCGTAGAACGCGTCCTCAATTTTTTTGCATAATTCACTTAAGTGCGCCAAATCTTTAATATCTATAACGGCAATTTGTTTTACATAATAAGGCAACAAGTTTTGTTTTTATGTAAAATAATTTTGTGTTTTGATTCGGATGGTGCGAACGTTTTTTAAATAAAGAGAGCATAATTGAGAAAAAGATTTATATTTTCACCTCTACCTTGTTTTCTGGTTATTTGGTGCCATAATTTCTCGTCATAATTAATTGAAAGAAAATTTTGTTTTAATGCGTTAACTAATTCATCCCAGTTATTTACGTTATTTCTTATATTTCGGTACCAATGAATTGCTTTGTCGGTAAATAAATCTACAGCCCCTTTAAATAAAATATCTTTAGAAACGTTTCTAGCGAAAGCTAGTTCGTCGATTCTTTGCAAAAAAGAAGTTACAGAAGTTGTTTGACCATCAAAAGTGACGTTCCATTTATAAAGCTTAATATCTGAGTGTTTAAATTGAACTTGACTACTATTTAAATCAGGAGATTCTAAACCTGCATTATATTTAATATCTAAGGAATTACTTTGACTAATTAAGTCTGATTCAATACACAAACAATCAGCTAATGCCTCATTTTTAAAATCTACGTACTGCCTGAATTATCTCCTGGAATTATAAATCTGTTAATGCGGTTTATTAAATAAATTAAACGCGTTTGAATGCTTTTGTACATGTTATCTGTAGTAGGACCTTCAAATGCTTTAACCTGATCTTTTAGTACATTAATTGTTTCGGAAATTAATTTTTGTTTCATCTGCTAAAACAAACTCGTTATCTACAAGATTAGTGATATCGGTGGTTTCGAATAAACGCGACAAAATTTTACGTTTTTCAATTACGCCTTTTTCTTGTTTTTTGTCCTCGTATACGCAATTCATAATCAATTTCAGAAACCGAAAGAAATTTAAAATCAACGAATTCTTTTCTATAAAACATTTTAAAGAATGGTGCATGCGATTAATTAGAACAGTAACTTAAAATTATTCAATCAAAGTAACCGGACATTTGTAAGCGATTATTAACAGTTATTGATTAAAGGGCATTGTTCAGATAAGAAAGGTCAGTGTTAACACTAACAGTCATATAGAAATCGAATGTTTGATAAGACTGGTAACGGAACAAACCTAATAGAAAATTGACCTTCACAATAAAATTTAAATACTACAGTAAAATATTTGAAAAATTTCTCAATTTTGAAAATTGTTTGCTAAAAACAAAAGGTCCTATGCTTGGGCGCCATTAATGTAAAATGCTTAATTGCATCTGCCAATTTAAAACAATCGGACTCAGGTCTGATTAAAGACGTTCGGTGTAAAGCATATTCAAGGGAGGGTACTTATAACTTACTTAAGTTGAATAAAAGTTAAATTTACCAAAACTCATGTTTATTAAATAATTATGATATAATCAAATTTAACTTAATTGTTTTTATTACATACTTCCGATAAATGATTAAGTCTTAAAAAAATGGCCATTTTTCTTTACATGAATTGCGAACAAAGATTTAGTTTAAATTTTATGTACAAGCTTAATTTTTAATTATAGTAAATATTTGAAATAAAAATTACTTATCTTGCCGGTTGTCATTGGATAGGTAAATACGTGCAAAGTCTGCTATTGAAGCGGAAATCGAATCCACATCGGGATCCTGGCAGATCGGTAGAAAACTGCTTTTTAGGATCGAAAATGAATTTCTCCCAAGAAAAAACCTTTTCGAAATAACAAAAGATTGTAGAACACAAAACAATTAGAAAAGTATACAACTTACCTTTTCATTGAAAAGGTGAGACAGTAGAAGATAATTAACTTCAATTTTTATACTGATTACAGTAATTATCAGTTTAGATTATTAATTCTGATCGTTACAGAAAAAGACAAGTTACTTTGTCAGAACCCAAATTGATTCTCCCAAAATATATCCGACAACCTTCCACGTCGATGTAACTTATCTGAACAAGTTTTATTGATATATTATTCAAAAGAAAGCGGCAAAATTTGAAAATTTGAAGTTTGAATATTTTAACGCTACAAAACATGTTTGAAATAGTTTTATTTTTCCAATGAATAATTGATGTGTTCAATACTGATGGGGTAATAGTGGCCGGCTCCCATTACCCAACAGTGGCTGGCTACGATAACCCCAAAAAACACATGTAATAATGACAGCAATGATTAATCTAAAATTAAAGAAATTGCTACTTACTTCTCCGAAGACTATTAATAACAAAAGAATACACAACAAACAGTTTCAGAAAAATCTAAACAATAATCTGAATTTCGGACCTGTCAATTTAAACGTTTTTTTTACAGACTGCGACACCAAAACTGAAATGTCATGTTGGCTGCTTTAATTCAAGGAATCGCCGGCCTGTTCTTGGTTAACTAGTTGAGCTACCCTTAAGGAGATGGCACAACTGTGTCCTGTTGTGAAATAAAAATTATACCGCGATATTTGGGGTGGCTCCTAGTAGTAGTAGTAGAAAAAATTATCGCGTATTTTAGCAAGGCTTTGTCCAGGCCAGAAGGGAATTATTGCTTGACTAGGCGGGAGCTGTTAGCAGTCGTGAAGTCCATCGAACATTTCTACAAATATATGTTGGACGAAAATTTTTACTGAGAACAGACCAAGACGCTTTAAAATGGCTACTGTAGTTCCGTAACCCGGAAGGACAAGTGGCAAAATAGATCGAGAGACTGCAAAAGTATGAATATGACAGAAAACATCGTGCCGGAAGCTGTCATCGAAACGATGATGTCTTGTCCAAAAGACCATGTCCGGCGGACTGCAGCCATTGTTCGCGACTGGAAGAGAAAGTTGAATGCCCCCGGAGAACTACTATGGTTGATGATGAGTGGGAACCTGAGCAGTTACGTCGCGAACAAAAAAACGATCCTAAAATAAGACTACTTCTAAAATCGAAAAAAAACGGCCGATGATCAACCTGGAAAGAAGTGAGTGCTTTGGGCAGAAACATCAAAGCATACTGGGCCCAGTGGAACTCTTTGATAGTAGAAGACGGTCTTCTTAAGCGATCCCTAGAAAGTGTCGAGGGCACGGGAAACACTACAGTTGGTAGTGCCAAAGAGCAGGGTGTCAGAAGTGTTGAAGCATCTCCACGATGGGACATCAGGAGGACACTTTGGCATTAAGAAGACATTGGGTAAAGTGCGAGAACGTTTCTACTGGATGAACTACAAAGAGGACGTCATGACATGGTGCCGTA
The DNA here is from genome assembly GCA_035610365.1 of Aquatica leii. NCBI lineage: Eukaryota > Metazoa > Arthropoda > Insecta > Coleoptera > Lampyridae > Aquatica > Aquatica leii. Next base: position 197,034,191 of record CM069433.1, read on the forward strand.
AGTGCACGGTCTGCGCATTAGAAAATGGTTCAGCGAGAAAGCGCAAAGCACCCATGAAGCAATACAATGTAGGAAGCCCTTTGGAAAGAGTAGCGATTGACATCGCAGGTTCGTTCCCAGAATCCGATTCGGGAAATAAATACATCTTGGTGGCGATAGATTATTTAACGAAATGGACCAAGGCTTACGCTATACTTAATCAAGTAGCAGTTACTACCGCAGATGTGTTAGTAAAAGAGTTTTTTTGCCCGTTTGGAGTTCTGTTGGAATTACACTCCGATCAAGGCCGCAACTTCTCTGCATTCTCAATCTGATAGCATGGTTGAGCGGATGAATCGGGCAAGTACTTAGCCAAAGTAGTGTCCGAACACCAAAGAGACTGGGATTAGTACTTCCACCTTTTCCTAATGGCAAATCAATTATCCGTTCACAAAAGCACAGGCCACACACCATCCTGTGTGATGCTCGGTCGCGAAATACGACTGCCATGCGACCTCTAATTTGAACGAAAACCGGAAGAAGAAGTTGTTGGAGAAGATTACGTGAGCAAGCTGACCAAGAGGCTAGGCGAAGTACATGACGAGGTTTGTAAAAACACACAAATTGCCAGCGACCGGGTGAAGACTAGATATGACGTTAATGCACAAAATCGTGGGTTTCAACCTGGCGACATGGTGTGGTTGTATAATCCCCAAAGGAGACGTGGTTTGTCGCCGAAGCTGGAAAGGCAATGGGAAGGCCCCTGTGCAGAGCCGGATTTAGGGGAGGGCAAACGGGGCTACAGTCCCAGGGCCTCCACAAAAGAGGGGCCCCCAAAATAGAGACTTCGGAAAAAAAAATTTCAAACTCAGACTAGTAAACGCCAGTAAACAACTTTTCCTTTCATATTTTATTTCGCGTTTTACCTTTACCTACGGTACTTTGTTGTACAAACTTGATTACATGAAATATTAACAAAAATCGTCGATCTATATTTGTTTACTCCAATCAGGCAATCAGTAAAATTCATTTTATTTGGAAAATAATTTGGGGCTAAGGGACCTCCACTCCTTTGTTGCCCCGAGGCCTCCAGACCTTTAAATCCGGCCCTGCCCCTGTGAAGTCGTGCAGCATATTAATGACGTCATATATCGCATCCGAAAACCAACCAGAGGCAAGCCAAAAGTGGTCCACGTCGATCGTCTAGCCTCGTTCGCTGGCGATAACCACAATACACAAGTTCAGGTCGGAACCAGAGTAATAAACAGCAGAACCAGGAATCAAATAAAAGGAATGAAGTGCGAGAAGTTTATGAACTTATACGGAGGTTCTGGAAAAGCTAGGTTTGGAGTTACCACCGAGGAACAACAAGACCTGTTCCAAACACAAAAAGATTACGCCATCGCACATTACGTGAGCGAGGATCTTGACATGCCCCGAGGGGTTGCAGTCGTATTTAAAAAGAAGTTTGGACAGCTAAATAAACTAAGAAGATTGCAACCGGCAATCGGAAAAGTTTTAGGTCTACGTGGTGACAGACGCTTCGTTTTCTATTTGATCACAAGAAATACTCCCGTACCAAGCCGTTAAACAAAAATCTATGGCGAATATTATGGAATCTCAAGAGAGAAATGGAGTTCTACCATGTTAAGAAATTGGCAGTACCCAAGCTTGGCTGTGGCTTAGATCAACTAAATTGGAGGATAGTTCGAAACATGTTGGAGGTAGTCTTCCGAGGAACAGGCGTCCAAGTGTTGGTCTGTAGTTACCAACCAAGGAGAATATCAGGTCAGAAAAAGTTTAGTGACTGTTACTTTTATGGTCAAGTAAGTTGTCGAAATGGAGGAAGCTACCGCTATCGCCACGATCCTTTCTACCGGTGTCGCATTCAGTCTCCTGTTCTGGGACAGAACAGTCCTAAGGAGGGGACAGTGAAACGTTCTCAAATTCAAGAGCCTTCTCGAAGTTTTATCCATTTTCCAGAACGTTCACAGAAGGATGTGGAACAATCGCGAACGTTTCGCGAAAGTGTATAAATACAGTTCAAACAGATCAGAAATTAGTTATTTCCCGTAATTCAAAGACGGCAGTGTTGAGAAGATTATTCAAGTCTAAATAAATAAGTCGTTAACGCGTGTGAGATAAATCTACGGTGTATAACCTTGTACGTGACTTTAGTGTAAATAAACAATAAGTGTTAAATAGTTATTCGCGAACTTATCTTATCTTATCTGTAAGTGATAGTGTTATACATAAATTATAGTGTAAGTGTTTTTATTATACATCCTTAGATTTAATTAGTTCGGTTAGTTTAAACGTATATATATATTTTTAGTATAAATAAATTAATTAGTTTTAATAATAAAATTCGTTACAATATGTAGGTATTGCTGGTTAATTTGGATATTTAGTGGCTGCATAAAAAACAAAATTAATTTTCACAACAAAATAGTAAACGGGTAATTTCCGGAAAAGTGCTAATTTTGAATGAAATATCATTGAACAATTTTTTTAAATAAAATATTTTAATTCTTTGTTTTGCGTTTACTTTAAAAATATTGGCTTTTAATAAGTTAATGATTAGAAGAAGTATCAAAAACTGAATCATACGAATATGAACTTAAATTGTGAAAAACTAGTATTGAAGAAGAGACAGTTAGTGTTAAAACTAGTTAGAAAGAAACAAGAGGAATAACTCCAGAAAATGTCAAAAAAACTCAAACCAATAACAGACTAATTGCAACATATACCACTTAACATACAAGAAAAAAAAAGATTGATTCATAGTTTTTTATTTCTTGTTTTTAGATGTGACTTTGCTTAAAACTTACTACCAAAGTAAGTTCTTGAGCCAAATCTTCACCACTAGTTTCTTCCTTAACCTTCATTTTTCTTTTTTTAGAAGACAATCTAATAACTAAATATATCATCTCCTAAATTTTGAAATCACTGCAACATTTTTTATACTCTGTTAAAAATCTTTAGGTTTAGCAGCCAGTTTCAAAGTACATATCTGTTTACCAACAGCGTTGTGATTATGTAAATCTAAAAATATCTTAATATTTTGTTTATTTTTATGATTCTCATTCTCATCTTCGGCAGTAGATGTTTCATCGTATGTTTCTAAACTTTCTTAAAATGTCGTCTAGTTATTTTATTTGTTGTGATCCAATAAACGGTTGGTAGTAAAAAGTGGCAGACAAAATTACGTTCTAAAAATAATTTAAAGTGTACAAGCTAATGTGCGTAGGTTATACGTAATAATTCATGGCGAAAATAATGCAGCGATTAGACCTTCGTGTCATTGCCGTGTTACGGTTGTTACAATTATGATGTAAAATTCAGTTACAAAAAGTTTGTAACAACCTTACATTAGTGTAAATTAATTTTTAAACTTGTCTTTTTTTAGTTTTGACTATACATAAAATAATGATAATATTTAGTATTTTAATTGAGTAAAAGTGAAAATATGTGTGGAAAATTAGTATTTATTGAAAGTAAAATTAAACAAAAGTTTATCCGTAATCAAAACTACAGAAAAAAAGTAACGGATAATGTTAGAAATTATATATCAAAATGTAAGTTTTTTTGACTATTGAGAGGAGACTATGTAATTACAAAAGTTCTGTAATACCAAACTGTCTAAAAAGCTTTGAAAACACTCAAAAAACGCTAAGGTATTTGTGAAGCGTAGATGACTATAAGTCGTTCCAAAAATTTCATAACAACCAAAACCTTTGACTATTATAATAGCGTTTGTCTAAAATCGCGTGTAAAGAAAACTTTTTCTCATTCCAAAGCCAAAACAAAACAGACTCAACCTGTCAATTTTTTGATTGAATACGTTTTTTAAACATTGCAATAAAAGCATCTAATTTTTTTCGTAAGTACTTTTACAAAGTTATGCAATTTTTGCGGTATGTTTCTTTCAGGATTAACAAATACGGTTTAAAATGGCAAATCGGCGAAGAGTGGTAAGTTTATCGGTCGATTGGGATAATGTCATAGGAAAATTAGGCGAAGATAAAAAACGCGAAATGATGCACACTGGTCACATCGTCGTTAATAGATTATCACATAAACATTGCACCAAAAGTATTTACACTGGACAATGGAATGTATTGGGAATGCATGGAAAAGGCAACTTCATGTTTCCTCACGGTAAATTTTGTATCATTTTTGTTGGTTTAAGTAGACTGAAAATATGTAAATAAGAAACACAAATTTGGTTCAAACTTAATTTTCTACTTGAATAAATTGAACGAACGCTCGAATGACAATTTTGCACGCTTATTTATGCAGAACTGCAACTCATTCAGCATAAAAACCAAGATTCCATGCAAATATCTTTTATTTGACAAACTTTATAGGTTGATTTTTACCAGTAATTACAAATATTTTCATTGCGGTGTAAATTATTGTTTGCTTCAAAATTATTGAGTATTGAAAATTTTCTTTCATATTCTTTCTATAAAGATTTTGTGTTGTAATTTTGTTAGTATTTGTGGATTTCATCTGCTTCGATTGCGTATGGTAGTATTGCATTTACATTGATTTCTATTTTCAAAAAAACCATACCGATCATAAATTCGGAGCACAAAAGTACATTTTCCAAATGTAGTAAGCTTTCTCTAATGTCACTAAAGTATTTACTTACACAGATTTAAAAATTTTTGAAATATTACAATTAAAGAATATATGTTTCAAAAGCTGTGATTTATTCATTTTAAAGATATTTTCGTCGAATATTTAAACATAGGTACCTCGCTGAACACAATTTTTTTAAAAGCAGATTTCAACGGATTAATACTATTACGCGCACCCATTATAAAGGATTAAAAAAAATATTGTTACTTTTTGAGATTATTGCAGTGTCATTTATCATTTAGTTTAAATTATAAGTCACACAATAGTACATATACAATGTAGCATTTTTTTCAACACTCATAACACTCGCACCGTAGCATTCTTGCCTACGGCACTTACCTATATTATTTCAATTAACTAATTCTGTATTTTAGAACCTTTGAAGACTTATTTAGTAATTCTTCTAATACCGATTCATATTTGAATAATAGCTAAGAAGTTACCTTCTCCTACGTCTACTGTTTCAGCGAATTCTCTATGATCTCTTAAAGGCACGTTGCAATTGTTAAAATTACATTTAATAAAATTGAGTAAATTTCTATCTTTTTCTAATTCAGATTCTATATTTTCATCAAGAACTTTGTCATTTTTTCATTTTTATGTACTTGCAACTTTTTATTTCAAGGTTCATACTTTTAATTGAAAAATCTTCAACGGTTGCGTCTTTGCAGCTTCAGAAGCTTTTCAGGAGTTTTTTCTGTTTTGTAATTATAAGGGCTATTTTTTTTTCAAGGTCCGATCGGTCGCGAAATAAAAACTCCCGTAAAAATCGGATGAACCTGTGCGCAGATGTGTTGCGCAGCGTCTCTAGTATGGCTGTCAATCGCGTCGCGTCATTTCCGTTTAGTTGTGTTCACGTAGGTAGGACGTAAACATGTCTACAACAATAGCATCTCCCGCCAAGTGTGAAGTTCGTGCGGTAATTCGATTTCTTCAGGCTGATGGGTGTAATGCAGCCGAAATTCATCGACGAATAAGTACTGTGTACGGTGAAACTTCAATGAGTGACAGCAAAGTGTGACAATGGTGCAGAAACTTTAAAGCAGGACGTACAGATGTTCATGATGTAGGCGGTCAGGGAAGGAGGTCAGTGTCAACCAATGATCTCGTTCAGCGAGTGGATGAGGCAATTCGAAAAAATCGTCGGTTTATAATTTCTGAATTGAGTGATTCATTTCTTGAAATTTCAAGGTCAACTCTCTACACCATTGTGAGCGAGAAACTTCAGTACCACAAACTATGCGCGAGATGGGTTCCCAAGATGCTGTCCGACGATCACAAAACACAGAGAATGTAAGCCTCCATAACGTTTCTTCAGCGTTACCACAATGAAGGAGAAACTTTCTTGAACAAAATTGTCACAGGGGACGAGACATGGATCCATTACGAAACTGTAGAAACAAAAGAACAATCCAAACAATGGATGCATTCTCACTCTCCCAGTAAACCAAAGAAGTTCAAGCGAACCTTCTCCAACAGAATGTGCATGGCTACTGTGTTCTGGGACCGAAATTGAGTTATCTTGATGGAATTTATGGAACGTGGCACAACCATTACAGCAGCCTCATACAGCTTGAGTCTTCAACGTCTACGAAGGGCAATTCAGAATAAGCGGAGAGGAATGTTGTTATCAGGCATTGTTTTTCTCCACGACAATGCTTGGCCGCACACTGCTACACTCCTACAATCTTTTCAATGGGAAGTGTTTGGTCATCCAACATACAGCCCGGACTTGGCTCCATCCGATTTTCACCTGTTTGCTCACATGAAACGCTGGTTAGGAGGACAACATTTTGGCACAGACATTGAGCTGCAGACCAGCGTACAAACATGGCTGAAAACACAGGCGGCTACGTTCTACAACGAGGGTATTGGGAAGTTGGTACAACGCTACGATAAATGTCTAAATCTGAGTGGCGACTATATAGAATAATAGCGTAATTATGTAAGTACTTGTTACAAATAAATTATTTTTGATTTTTACTGTGGTTTTTATTTTGCGACCGATCGGACCTTGAAAAAAGAATAGCCCTCGTACTAATTCGTTTTTAGAAGTTTTGCTCTCTTGACAGTAATTCTAAGGTACTGTTCTTTGAAACGCTCTACCATAAACGATGAAATTTTGCCACTAAAGTAAAACATCGATTAGTTTCACTATTTACAATTTTTTTTATTTTGGTGATAATTAACTCGTATTTACTTTCAGTTTCATGTAATCTGTACTTTTTCAGTAACTACATTTGGAATTTTGTTCTTAACAAAATGATGCCCAACATTTATGTGCTTGCTTCTAGAGTGGTAGTTGTTAGTCTCTGCCAAACGAATTGCACTTTCATTATCACATTTTATCATCAATGGTTTACGTTTAGTCCAAAATTTCATATTAAATTTCAATAATCACAATGTTTTTTGAGTTGCAAAATATAATCGCATATATTCTGCCTCTATTGTAGATAATGCAAGTGTTGGCTTCTCTAAGATATGGCTGCACCATTTTTGACAAAAAAGCATCTCGTACATGAACGTCTCTGATCTGAATCACTAGCCCAGTCTGCATCACTATGCCCAATCAGTTCTGATTATGTGAATTCTAATTTTGCATTTGAAGTACCTTTCAAGCATCAAAATATTTTCTTCACAGCAGTCCAATGTGATTTTTATGGATTTTTTTCATTTCTATGATTTTTTCCTTTATTTTTGGAGACATTTATTATGTTATATATTTTTTCAAAATAGCGAAACGGCCGTCCAGTAGTTCGTTCTGATGGAATTTGCACAAATGCATCAACATTGCGTTACTCCTAATGTTTTTTACGTTGTGGCTGTATCCCCCAGTTTTATTCAAAACTATTTTGAATTGCGCGGATGTAAAATCAACGTACAATGTTTTTCGCCGTTGTAGCTAAGATGATCCGGTTACAATTCAAATTTAGGGGGTTGTATGGTTTAAAAGTAAGAAGTCCGGAAACGATCGGCATCTTATTGTAAATATTGTTCGAGGTACCAATACGGTTTAAGGTTTATTTATTTTGTATCTTTTGTGCTTTTGTCTAATTCTATTGTTTTGTCAATCTTTGTATCATTATAAGTGTGTATACAAAACAATTTTAATTCATGTATGTCTTCTCTGCTTTTGTATTTGTGTTTTAAGCGTTTGCGCGGTAGCCAAGGTAATTTTCCTACTTGGTTACTTTGATTAAAAAAGTAGTGTGGATAGCCATTTTATGATACCGTTACTTCTTTGTTTCGTTTTTTTTTACTTTTTCTTTGTCTCAATTTATATTTTCTTTTGAAAATTATATTTGTATAAAACGATTTTATTTTAAACTGTAATTAGTAAGTAAATCACTATTTAATGTAGATTTGCTTGAGTAGCATCTGCAAAGAATGAAACAAATTTCTTTTGTTTGGTCATTTTTGTGGGTTCTCCAAATTTCTCAAATTCCTAGAAGTTCAAATTGTTTTGTTTTATAATATTTACACGTTAATGACGAGAAATAACAGTAGGTATATTAGCCGGTACAAAAGCCAATGTGAGAACTGACATGTTGAGGTCGCAGATTGCTTTCTGATTATGCACCTTACTTGTATTTTATGTGTAATAGTGCAGCTTGTATCCATTTTATAGACAGTTACTTATTTTATGTATTAAAGTCGCGGTAAGTTGCTTCCTGGTATATGAACCCTAAATCTGACTGACTTTTAATATATTATTGTGTGTTATATATATTTATTTTTGGCTTTTGTGTGTTTGTCTCAATCTTTCAACTAATAGCTGGGTTGCTTCCGTAACTAGGACCTTAGTACTTACCGACAAGCCATTTTTTTCAGTTTAATATAATGTTGTCCGTGTATGTGTTTATGTGTCGGGATATGAACTTGTTATTGTATTTGCTTATTGAGCGTTTTATATAAGCTCACGACATTCTAACTTCTAGAGCGACATTGTTGGAATTTTATTTATCTGAAAAAGGTTACAATAAAACGAGTAACGTACATAATTAATTAATTTAATTTATTACCGTGCTATATGGTATGCGGTGTCGCATAACTGGCCGAAGCTTTTATGAGGTTGGCTTTTATTAATTCACAAGTTACTTCTTTTTATTGTACATCTTGATACATAACTTCTTCAAAAATTTTCAGTCTATTAGTAAAACTTCCATAATAATAACTTGTGAAAACACTACTTGCCAAAGTACTTAAAATACTAATTATTAATATTTAAAATTATAAGAGTGGTAAATGTCACTGTGACATTTACCACTCTGAAGATGCAAGCTGCAATGTCTTGCGAAACGTCAGTTTGTTTGGGTTCACGAACGACAATACGGCAAAGGCCAAGTTCTACTTCTTGTTTTGGCTCTCAAGAAGAGACTATGACCAAGCCTAAGTCTGGGTGTTTTACTACGACGCGGTCTAAGCCAAAAGTCGCTTATAATTTTAAACATAACAACCGCGAAAGCCTAAGATTTTATATACTAATTATTATTTATTATTTTTTTTAGATTTTTTGATCTTATTTGCTTCGTTTTTGTTTTGGTGTATAAATCATAACTTTTGAGCCAAAAACTTTCAGATTATCCAGGTTCGGTTTTACATCTGTTTAATATTCTTTTGGTATTTTATTGTCTACCAAACTTGATGTATAAGATCTATTCATCAAGTATACAAGTGTATTGACAGTTTCTACCTATAATATTTAATCTATTCATTCTTCACTTATATCTGAATAACGTTTGTTATTTAACCATTTTTTATATAATGTCAAGTGTGTAGATGCAACAGAGTCAATGTACTACTCGTTTTTTTAAATTTTTTAATGCCCTTGTAAACATTGTTTTACACATTCACTTGTGTTCGTTTTCTTCGAAGTTTAACGACAAACTTATTTAATGTATCCGAAACAGCCACATCTGTAACAATGTGGATTCTTTGTTATGGATTTTCGTTTTAGCTCTCTTTCTTTTTCATCTTTTATAACTCTTAACTTCATTTTTATTGCATCGGTGGTAATTGTAATACTTAAATGTTTAATAGCTATAATCATTGAGCTAAGCCTATCTGGCAAACCAGCCAACAGCAATATAATACAACGGCGTTTGCAGCTGGATCCCGCTTATCCTCACCCGTAAATTTACGCTACGCATTTAAAAAACAGTGTCGGCGCACAAACCAGTGCAGTCGTGAATTTTAATTTGAAATCATATTTTTGAAAAATAACGACATGTACAAACTTGCCAAACAGTTAGTTGTCATTTTTGTACCGCAGTAAATACACAAATTAATTTATTTTGCTTAAAGGCGCTCAATTTTTGTAATATTTTTGTAATCTTTCTGGTCTCATAACCTGTTGAATAAATTATTTTTTAAATAATATTTTAAAAACATTTTAGTGTAACCATAGATATCAATATAACAGTCAACTTACTCTTAATGAATAATTTCAATGTTTACAGAGTGATTCATTTTACCGATTTTGTAACGTACCGCGTTATTTTGGTAACATGCGTTTATACTTCTTTTTTTTTACCTAAAAATGATTTTCTTCAAACATTTAAATAAAAAAATATATTCAATTTTAGCAAGTATATTTTCTAAAATAATGTATAAATTATAATTTTCACAATAGAAATTCAATGCATAAATTGATTAATTTAAACAAAAAGAAAAATGTTGAATAATTACCAAAAATGAATGAATTAATTTGAGAAATACCTATGTAAAAATTTATTTTCGCTTACTAAAAAATAAAAATATGTTACGTTGGATGTGTAAAAAAATATGTATAATCAAAGGTATACTTACCTTACTTTAGATTTTTGAAATAAGTGACTCTTGAAAAGTGCGTTAAGATCAACTGGAGACTACGATATTGTATAAAATAGTTATGAAGATTTTTATAAAGCCTACAAAATATATTTTATAAACATATTATGTAAAATAATTTTAATATAATTATACAAAACAGCAAATCACAACTACGTTTTAAAAATTTTAAATTTAAATACTAAAAATGTAATTATTCAAATAGAAATTTAAAAAAAAACATGAAACATACATAGATAAGAATTACATTTTAAAGTAAAATGAACAGAAAACTACGTACCTAATTTAAAATAATTAAACCAAAGCCTTAAATCTACATTATGCTTAAACAAATAACATTAATTTTAATAACAATAATTATTTTTTAATAAAAAAATTAGTAGCTTTTTTTATGTACGTAACAATATAAAATGACAGTTTATGTTTGACAAGTTTTGTAATTAGATGTGGTTTTGTGTTCAAAATGTATTAGTGTAATTGGGAGATAAATCTTGTCTGGGATGGATGTAAAGAAATCTTTTAAAAATGTTACAATTAAAACATCTAAGCAAGACGATACTAAAGAATGTCGTCCGGTATTACTGAATGTATATTTTCAAAAAATTCCAGTCTGTGATAATAGTGATAATACAAAGCAAAGAGGGCACATTTACTACAAGGAATACGTTCGATATGGGATGCTCAGACCAGGAAGGTACAAGTTTCCACACAGTAAGGTTTAGTTAAAGTTTTTTTTTACAAAGCATTTATGTATTTAGCCACGCAGTTGTATATTTTAGATCCTAAATCACCAACATTTGATCCTTTAATCTCTTTGCACTGTCGCATTGCTACATGAGCTACTTCTTCTTTATTGACTACGTGGTTTTTTCTGAAGTTGTTAAATAAATCGCGCACTACGTAACTATGAAAGTTATCAAAGTTAAACTCGCCGTTGTAGTTTAAAAAGTTCATTTTTTTAATCCAACATTCAGAGTAAGTGTCCATTAATGGGTTTCCAATCACCGCTTGGTAATCATCGTCAAAAAAAGTTTCGACCGTTTTTCGGTCAATTTTCATTTCGGACATGCACGCAATATCTTCAGGCGTAAGCGCAGTGTCTGGTATGTCCACTGCGTGCACCTAAAATAATTATTAGTAATATACTATGAATCTCTACAAACTTACTCGAAGGATTAGAAGAAAAGTAAAAGCAATAACGAACGACTGCATTTTGATAAATTGATGCATTAATTTCATTCATTTTTATATATTGAGTTAAAATCTTAAGGTTATCAACAGTTATAATTACTTCGGTATCTACATTTTTGGCCTTTCACTAAAATATAAGTTAAATTGATAACTATTGCTAATTCAAGAGATTCGTTTTTAAAATTAAACGTTTACGCAATTCTTTTTGATGAGGTTACTAAGAACAATTTTAATTTAAAATTACTTATAAAATAAATAAAATCATTTTACTACAAAAACTTTAGAATGTTCTTTTTGACAAAACTACTTATTAGCTTTTTGTTAACATTTGCTTTATAATTTGTTTGTTTTAAATTAAAATCGGATCTTAATTTACATGACACGTATATAAAAATACATTAGTCATAATTACAATGTTATAATAAATAATAGTAAGTTAGGCAAACTACTTTACACGTTACTTCAAATAGTTGCCTATTTTTATTATAGACGTTGAATACGAAGGAAACTTACGTGATGGTATGTTTCACGGTGACGGCACACTTACTTATCCTATGGGCCAAAAATTAGAGGGCACATGGAACAAAGGCAAATTAGTTGATTACAAATTCAGTTATTCGGACAATTTGGATTATACCGCTCCTTGGGACTATTGCCAAATGCCAGATAGAAGGTCGTTACGACATGTTTTAGTAATTAATTCATAAAAAACTTTTAGGTTTTTTAAATGCGTCGAAGAAGGACTTCGTCCAGCTGGACGGTCTTTATTAACAAACAGCGAAACTGCTAGAAGAATACCAAAAGGCTGTTACGATACAGGGGATGGGTATTACAATCCAAAAACCAAATGCGTTATGTCTGCTATCACACCCGGAAAAATTATACGGTGTGTTACACTTAATTTATTTTAAATTAAAAAATGATATTTTAGAATTCCAACAAGCGCCGAAGAGACGTGGATACAACAACATTGTAGAAAAGCTTGGGACGAACCTACCGGATATAGACCGGATCTATACGAGCATTGGGTTACTGGTCGTAAATCAGATTCAGTTCTCTTAGATAGTGAAATATCTGTATCTGACGCTTTTTCGGATTCGTCTGGCGGTACAGAAGATAGCAGTTATAATAAGTTAAATGATCCAACATTTAAAATTTTTGCTAAAGACGATCTCGATTGGTAAATATTTCTGGAGAGAGATCTATAAAGATGTTTTACCTCTATTTGATTAGATGTAATGTGTTTTATTAAAAACGCAAGAATAAAAAACGTATTTGTTTTTCTGTAATTGTATTAGAGTAGTAGAAGCGTTTCTTTATGTCGTGAACTGTGACTTTAAGTCGGAAATTAGAATTAATTAGTGAAAAATTAAAAATTTGAGAAATCTAAGTGAATCTCAAGAAAGTTCTTCTTTTTATAATAAATTGGTGACTTTTTAAGCAAGAAAAGCACAAAGGAATTTAAATTTTTGTTTGTGTTCTCTTGATTGTGTTTTTTGTGGTACTTATGGTTGTTAAACGGTGTGAATGATGAAGAAGAATGATCTTTGTTGTTAAGATATCACCAAAGATTCTACCATATCTAAATTAGTTTTATTAGACGTTTTAGTTACTCAAAATTAGAAGTTACAGCGGCTGCTAAGGTTCTCAATAACAGTTTTCGTGTGGATTGTGGGCATACAGTCAGCCAAAGTTTATAGAAACCAAAATAGCAAGGTAAATTTGTTTTTATTTTGCTCTTACTAACGATTTTTTTTGAAAAAAAAATACCATTGTAAATATTAAAGTGTGATAAACATATACATAAACATAATCTAAGAGTATACAGATTCAAAATCAGTTCAACAATAATTTTTTTACGGAACGTACCAGGTTTACTTTGATCATTCCGTTTTTTCCTGGGTTTTATGTTCTGATTGGCTTCTTCTCATTTTGCCAAAAAAAGTTGGCATGAATTCGTAATTTTTTTAAAGATAGTCAGGAACAGTATTCAAAACTTCAAATGCTTCTCCACGTAGTTTCTCTAACCATTAGCTATAGCTGCGGCTTGAATCTGCTTGTAGTATGTTAACCAAAAAGCTTTCTATCAAAATTTGGAGGTACAATTTTAGGATGACATATCAGATACATCAGGTGAACTTGTTCTGGTAACAAATTTTGCAATGAAAGATTTGTGATCGGTCCGCTTTCCATAAGTCAGTCACAACAAATCACAACTTGCAAACGAGACCGCCACCATAAACTACTCGGCGACGCATTGATAATTATTTTCTTTTGTTTAAAGAAGCTAATAACATTCAAAAAGCATTAAATCGCATAACTAATGTTTTAGTTGGTACAGCGGGTAGTAGTAATTTGCTACTATTGTAATCTAAGTCTTAACTAGTTGCTCGACCCTAAACAAATTTTTCAAACTTACAAGGTGTACTACTCTTGAGAAACATTTCTGTTACTTTCTCGCTGTTTAGATTTGACATAAAATTGTAGATCCCACTCATGCGTTAGCTACTTTACTGATATAAAAAGGACATTTACGAAACAAGAACTGTAGCTGACATTCAGAATAATAAAAATTAATCTTAAATAGATATTTCAAAACATTAGTAATAGTTTGGCAAGTTTTAAAGTTTGTAATAATTGGGCCGATTGGGCGTTAAATGTTGTGAAATACTGTAAAAAAATTCTTTAAAATCTTTTTTCTGTGAAGCAAACTTTAATTATTTTTTACAATGAACGTATGTATTTATTAACGCAGTTAAATATTTTGTTGCTTAATTCGCCGGGGTTCGATCCCTTTATTTCTTTGCATTGTTGCACAGCGTTATGAGCAACTTCTTCTTTATTCTCTATGTCGTTTTTTCCATATTGTATAAATAACTCTCGTACTATGTAACCATGAAAATTATCAAAATTAAATTCTCCTTCTTCGTTTAAAAAGTTCATCTTTTTGTTCCAACACTCGGAATAAGAATCCATTAACGAATTTCCAACTTCTGCTTCTATATTTTCGGAAAAAAATGTTTCAACCGTTTTTTTCTCAATGTTCAATTCGGACATGCAAGCATAATCTTCTGGTGTCCATGAAGCGTCTGGCAAATCAAACGCATGCACCTAAAATTTTTATTGATAACATACTCAAAAACTGTTGCAACTTACTTGAAGAAATAGAAGAACAGCGAGGGTGATAACTAACGACTGCATTGTGATAGATTAATGCAAGCATTTACTCCTTTTTATATATTGAACTAAAAAGCACAAGGTTATCAGTAATTATAAATATTTTTTAATCATTTATAAAAATGGTTGATAATCATTTTTTAAGCTTTTTCTATGTCAGATTTTTATTATTTGTACAAATGACAAGTAGATAAATAATAATGTTATTGAATTATCAACTATTCGGCTCGAAGGACCAGGGTTTCTAAATACAAGATTAATATAAACGGTTTTTTAAAATCTTGATTTTTTTTGTAATTGACAATAGCAAACAACGCCAAACAACTTTTTTCTGTTATCGGCTGTTGTCGATTCATAGTTGTTTGTTAGAAATAGTTATAAACAATGTCATCATTTATTTTCTACTTTTTTATTTTTTTACAGCGCTTTAAAAAATTTATCTGGAGCAAGAACTAACAATATATTATTGTTTGTAGTTACATTTGATTTCCTGTTAAAATATTTTTAAACTCGAAGAAAGATTATAAATAAATAAATATTTTTTAGAAGCTATTTAAAATATACATTTTTTTAAATTTTACTTTGTCAACTGCCCGGACTTACTATTTGTAAAAAAAAGTTTAATTCAAGGAGCACAATAGAGCTATTTAAATTAAGATTTTTAATATCTCAAAATTAGTAAGTTTCAAGACGCTTGCTTCGAATTTACAAACTTTTTCTAGTTAACATTGATAATAATAGACTAGCGTCTCAATTCAAAGTCAAATTAAAATCGTATGGTCTTAGATTTTATGGCAGACATAGGCGTATAGCCATTATAAATGAATGTGATGGAACTTTATGGAAATTTGAAAGTAACATGACAAAAAATGTTAAAATCAAATATTATACAACGAATAATAATGTTGCGATTTTTACTATTAAAACTAATTTATTTAAGCGACTAAAAATATGTTTTACTTATACTACAAATATGTACACTTGTAAATTAACCGAACTAATGAAATCAATCTAATAATATTTAATAAAAACACTTACACTAATTAATATAAGTCCGCGGATAGATTCACACACTTGTTTATACTAAAATCACGTACAAGATTATTCTCTGTATATTTATGTACACACACGTGCTAACGACTTATTTATATCAATTTAAATAATCACTACTGTATTTGCATTACGACAATAACTGACCTACGATTTGTTTCGTCGGTATATATACACATTTGGAAATCCTTCTCGAGTGTTCCTTATCTTTCGGTATATCTTCTAGAAGATGGATAACAGCTTCTAGAAGGCTCTTGAATTTGCAAATAACTTCTCGAACGTTTCGCTGCCCCCTTCTTAGGACTGTAACAGTCAATGAACTTTTCCTGACCCAATATTCTCCTTGGTTAGTAACTACAGACCAACACTTGAATGCCTGTTTCTCGGAAGACGACCTTCAACATGTTTCGAACTGTCCTCCAATTCAGTTGATCTAAGTCACAACCAAGCTTGGGTACTGCCAATTTCTTAACATGATGGAACTCCATTTCTCTCTTGAGACTCCATAATGTTTGCCACAGATCTTTGTATAACGGCTTGACACGTGAGTATTTCTTGGTGACCAGATAGAAAACGAAGCGTCCGTCACCACGTAGTCCTAAAACTTTTCCGACTGCCGGTTGCTGTCTTCGTAATTTATCTAGCTGCCCAAACTACTTTTTAAACACGACTGCAACCCCTCTGGACATGTCAAGATCCTCGCTTACGTAATGTGCGATGGCGTAATTTTTTTGTGTTTGGAACAGGTCTTGTTGTTCGTCAGTGGTAACTCCGAGCCTAGCTTTTCCAGAACCTCCGTATAAGTTCATAAACTTCTCGAACTTCATTTCTTCGATTGGATTCCTGGTTCTGCTACTTATTACTCTGGTTCAGACCTGGACTTGCGTATTGTGGTTATCGCCAGCAAACGGGGCTAGACGATCGACGTAGACCATTTTTGGCTTGCCTCTGGGCGGTTTTCGGATGCGGTATATGACGTCGTTAATACGCTGCACGACTTCATAAGGGCCCTCCCATTGTCTTTGCAGCTTCGGCGAAAAACCACGTCTCCTTTGAGGATTATACAACCAGACCATATCGCCAGGTTGAAACCCACTATTTTGAGCCTTGACGTCATATCTTGTTTTCATCCTGTCGCTGGCAATTTGTGTGTTTTTACGGACCTCTTCATGTACTTCGTCTAGTCTCTTGACCAGCTTGCTGACGTAATCTTCTCTAGCAACTTCTTCTTCCGGTCTTCGTCCAAATTGAAGATCGCATGGTAATCGTATTTCACAACCGAGCATGACACAGAATGGTTTGGCCCGTGCTTTCGTGAACGGATGATCGGTATGCCATTAGGAAAAGGTGCAAGTACTGATCCCAGTCTCTTTGGTGTTCGGACACTACCTTGGCTAAGTACTTGCCCATTGTTCGATTCATCCGTTCAACCATGCCATCAGATTGAGGATGGAGAGGCGTTGTCCTAGTTTTCTTAATTCCCAACAGTCGGCAAACTTTTTAAAACAGCACAGACTCAAAATTGCGGCTTTGATCGGAGTGTAATTCTAACGGAATTCCAAACCGGCAGAAAAACTCTTTTACCAATACGTCTGCGACTGTAGCTGCTTCCTGATTGGATATGGCGTAAGCCTCCGTCCATTTCGTGAAATAATACATCGCCACCAGGATGTATTTACTTTCCGAATCGGATTCTGGGAACGGCCCTGCGATGTCAATCGCTACTCTTTCCAAAGAGCTTCTTACGTTGTATTGCTTCATGGGTGCTTTGCGCTTTCTCGCTGGACCATTTCCTGATGCGCAGACCGTGCAATTACGGCACCATTTTATGACGTCCTCTTTGCAGTTCATCTAGTAGAATCGTTCTTGTACTTTACCCAATGTCTTCTTGATGCCAAAGTGTCCTCCTGATGTCCCATCGTGGAGATGCTTTAACACTTCTGCCACCCGGCTCTTTGGCAAGAGTCCCACTACGCCCAGTACGCTTTGATATTTCTACCCAAAGCACTAACTTCTTCCCAGGTTGGTCGTCGGCCGATTTCTTTCCAGTCCAGGAATAGTCTTATTTCAGGATCATTTTCTTGTTCGCGACGTAACTGCTCAGGTTCCCACTCATCATCAACCATAGCAGTTCTCCGGAGGCATTCGACTTTTTCTTTAAGTCGCGAACAATGGTTGCAGTCCGCTGGACATTGTCTTCTAGACAAGGCATCAGCGTTTCGATGACTGCTTCCGGCACGGGGTTCTGAGTCATACTCTTGCAGTTTCTCGATCCATCTTGCCACTTGTCCTTCCGGGTTACGGAACTGCAGTAGCCATTTTAAAGCGGCGTGGTCTGTTCTCAGTAAAAATTTTCGTCCATACAAATATTTGTAGAAATGTTCAATGAACTTAACGACTGCTAACAGCTCCCTCCTAGTCACGCAATAATTCTTTTCTGGCCTGGACAAAACCTTGCTAAAATACCCGATAACTTTTTCTTGTCCATCTTGAACCTGCGAAAGGACCGCGCCTATGGCCAGATTGCTTGCGTCGGTATCCAAAACAAATTTTCCATCTTCTCTTGGATAACACAAAATCGGCAAAGTGACTAGGGCCTGCTTTAGTTGATTAAAAGAATTTTCGCAGTCTTCATTCCATCTAAATTCTGCTTTTCCTTCCGTTAATTTCGTCAGTGGTTTGGCAATATTGGCAAATCCGGGTACAAATTTTCTATAATAAGTGCACAACCCAAAGAAACTTAGGACCTGATGTTTGTCGATTGGTCTTGGCCATGCTTGTACTGCTTGGATTTTGTCTGGGTCAGCCTTTACTCCATCTCTAGATACTACGTGGCCAAGGTATTGCACTTCCTTCTTAACTACATGGCACTTCTTTGGGCTCAGTTTGAGGTTAGCCCCACGTAATCGCTGGAACACTTCCTTTAAGTTGTTCAAGTGTTCTTCAATCGACCTCCCAACCACAATCACGTCGTCCAGATAAACCAAGCACGTCTTCCAAGACAATCCACGCAGGATGGCCTTTATCAAACGCTCAAACGTTGCAGGAGCGTTACACAGACCGAAGGGCATCACAGTGAACTGCCACAAACCAGTTCCAATCGTAAAAGTTATTTTTTCACGATCCTTGGGTTCTAATTCTAACTGCCAGTATCCACTCTTAAAATCCAACGTAGAAAACCACTGGGATCCTGACAGGGTGTCTAGCGTATCGTCAATTCTGGGTAAAGAGTAGCTGTCCTTTTTGGTCACGCCGTTGAGCTGTCTGTAGTCTACACAAAACCTCGTTGATCCATCCTTCTTCTTCACGAGTACCACTGGGGATGCCCATGGGCTACTTGAAGGTTCAATCACGCCTTCTCTCACCATATCCGTAATTATTTGTTCGGCTTCTTCTCTTTTCGCCAAAGGAAGTCTGCGTGGATGTTGTCGGCCGAGCGTCTGCGGTATTAATTTTATGTTTCACCACATTAGCTCTTCCTTTGGAACTACTCTTCAGCACGAACACATCTTGATACTTTTCGATCAACACTTTAACTTTAGCCAGCTGATCTTGGCTGAGGTTTTGGCATTTGGTGGCAAGAATGTCCAATAGATGTTGTGGACACTTTTTCGGCGACCTATCTTCGTCAGACTTCACGCATCTTACAATTTGTGATACTGGCGTGCATTTGCCTACTACGGTCTTCTTCTTCTTCTTCAACGTTACAGGATCTGAATTGATGTTTAAGATCATTATTGGCATCGTGTTTTTTACTCGTACTAAAGTTTTGCCAACGAGTAGTCCCTTTTCAACTAAACTGCCTTTTATTGGTTCAATCGCGCGTATGTAGCCTTCCCGGAGACTTCCATCCAGACGTGCCATCACCACACTTTCAGTCCTTGCAAGCAAAGTCACGTCTTCACTCAATAAAACTCGCACGGCTGCCTTCTCCGACGAATGAAAAGGAATTTCTTCATTGTCGATCTTCAGGACATCGTTCTTCATATCCAAATAAAACCCATACTTCTTTATCACGTCCATTCCCAGGATAACTTCTTCCGTGATGTCGGCTACCAGTACTTGATGGTCGAGTACTCCATTTCCAAACCAATGGTTACTTTGACTTGTCCGTGAGTAGGTATTTTGTCGCCCGTCGCCGTTCGAAGTCGTACTGTTACTGGTGATGTCTTCTCGTTTTCCAATAAAATGTCAGGACGAATGATGGTCTTCGTCGCTCCCGTGTCAACCAGTAACTGGACGCTTCTCCCATTGATCTTGCCATCGAGATAAATGCTATGCAATTGCTCCCTAGGCGATGCCATTTGGATTGTAATCTCCGGAGTCTGACTAGATGAGATTACTTTTTGTCTCTTTTGCTCGACTCGTTCCAAATTTTCGAGAGCTCTTCTTGTCCTCTGCTTAGGTTTAGTACGATGCCGTCGTACATGGCCTATTCGTCGCGCTATCTCCTCGATGCTTTCCAGTGTCTGCGCGGGTACTTCTGCAGCATAGCAGAGTCTATGACCATCTCGTTGCGATGCTTGTTTTGCTGCTTTAAACTCCAAAGCATGCACCAAAGCATCATCCAATGTCTTCAGTCGAGCTAACCGGAGAGTCTGCTGCGTTTCGTTGTCTTGGAGGCCGTCTACAAAGGTTTGAATTGCCAACTGCTCCAAGAAGGTATCTGGCGCTGTAAAATACGCAAGCCGTGTTAATCTGGCGATGTCAGCCTCAAACTCTTGAAGACTTTCGGCAACTCTTTGAACCCGACTTTTAATTTGAGCTTGATAAACTTGTTGAAGATGAGCATCTCTATATCTCATTTCTAATCGTAAAATTAAGAGTTCGTAATTTTCTTGTAAGTGGTCAGGAACGGTTTGCAAGATTCCAAGAGCTTCTCCACGTAAGGACACTATTAAAGACGTCACTTTCTGCTTGTTGCTCCAACCATTAGCTGTAGCTGCGGCTTCAAACTGCTTGTAGTAGGTTGACCATGGAACTTTACCATCAAAATTCAGAGGTACAACTTTGAACTTATGAGTGTTTTCTTCTCGATGGTCCATTATTAAATCTTCACTCGTGACGCTTCCTTCCCCGTGACAATTGATTTGGTTCATTCTCTCTTCAAGCAGTTGTATTCTTTTTCTCATTTTTTTTTCTAGTTTTTGTTTTAATTTCTTTTCTACTTCTTTTATTTTGTCATTCACAGATTCGCAAATATCTTCTTTTAAATTTAACATATCTGCTTAGGTTTCTTCTTGCACAATTTTGATTTGATTTTCTATGCTCGTTTGTATTTCTTTTTTTAATCGTCTAGAATTTTCCATCAACTTTTCTTTAATTTTCTGAGAATTTTCTTCCATTTTCTGTGAGTTTTCGCCCATTTTTCTATTCATCGATTCGAGAATTTCAAGTATTTTTGAATCCATTTTAACTGCTTGCAAACGCGTCACCGGCATAAATTTAAATATAATACAAATATAAAGTTTAAATACACTACTTTTTAAAATGCAGTTTTTGTATAACACAAAATTTTAATAATGATCCACTTGTTAATATTAAACCACTAGTGTACGGAAACGAATTTAATTAATATCGCGATCACGCACTTGTTAAAAGAAAAAGTTTAATAAACACTATTTTATACTTTATAAATAAACACGCGTATCGCGAACTTAACAGTTATTTACGCAATCAATGTTCTTATTACGGGAGCGATATTAGATTACTTAATGGTATTTACACTAATAAAAATCGCGAACGATATCCCACACTGACGCCACCGTTGCGATTTTTACTATTAAAACTAATTTATTTAAACGACTAAAAATATGTGTTACTTATACTAGAAATATGTACTCTTGTAAATTAACCGAACTAATGAAATCTAATAATATTTAATAAAAACACTTACACTAATTAAGATAAGATAAAGTCGGCGGATAGATTCACACAATTGTGTACACTAAAATCACGTACAAGATTGTTCTCGGTATATTTATGTACACACACGTGCTAACGACTTATTTATTTCAACTTGAATAATCTTCTTAACACTGCTGTATTTGCATTATGGCAATAACTGACCTACGATTTGTTTTGTTGGTATATATACACATTTGGAAATCCTTCTCGAGTGTTCCCTATCTTTCGGTATGTCTTCTAGAAGATGGATAACAACTTCCAGAAGGCTCTTGAATTTGCAGATAACTTCTCGAACGTTTCAATATATAATACATTTTTTACTTCATAGGTACTTTTATAAATAATGTATAGTCTTTATATTATAAGATAGTATAATGTAAGTAAATAGGTACTATCAGTGTATGTTGAGATCGCCTATCGTGGACCCCCATTTTTATTTCATGAACCCCCAAATATGTCATAGACCCTTGGGGGTCGATATAGACCACTTTGAGAATCACTGGCCTAGATAAATAAAAACCAAAAATATTAAAAATTTTATGTGGTGGAACGGTCTGGATTTTCTTCGAATCAAGATGGCCTCTTCTTAATGATTTACATTTGTCCAAGCACTCTCTCTTCAAGCGAACTCTTCAATTCATTGTCGACTATTGTTTAAATTCGTCAAAAACAAAGCTTTGCTAAAAAACTTTCTTTTTTTGAGAAATACTAAAATCTGCATTAGCCAAGTTTAATCCTTTTTTTAGATTCTTCCCGCGTTTTACGAATAGGTGGTAGATTGCAGCACTCACAATTTTCATATGACAAAATCTTCTGCCTAGTTGAGTGGAGCTTCATTTCTTTTTTGTGCATGTGAGGTAGACTACCCTAGCCTTTTTCTCATTAAAGATCGTAAGGGCCGTGATCCTAAAATTATCAAAACTTTCTTGTGTTTGTTTGTTTGATTCTCTACAAAGGCCTACCCTAGAGTTAGTGACAAATCTTTCTACAAACACATTTTTTTTAGCATTTTGTTAGCACTTTCTTGTTTGTCACGGCAAATCTTTACATATTTATTCTGATAATCGAACAAACTTTGTTATGCTAACTCTGTTTTGCAGAAATTACAAATAAATTATTTGTTGCTCAGTATTTTAATATTGTTAAAACTTTTGTTGATGAGCATGGAAATTGGCACATTGTTCCTGCACATAGCCCACAATTTGGTGGTACTTGAGAAACAGGAATTAAATTCCTAAAGCACATATGAAACGTGTAATAGGGCCGATGTTCCAAACTTGTCTACTTTGCTTTCAGAAGTGAAAGCTATTATGTACTCTCGTTCTTATTCTTCCTTATCTTCCGATCCTAATCATTTGCTAGTCTTTTTTTGTTTTTATTAAGCCGATTTTTCTATAGCTTTCTATTTTCTTTTGTTACTTAGCGTACCTCTTTTGTTATCGATCTCCTCAACGTCTATTTTTATTGTAATTTGTTTTAATGTTATTTTTTCGGGTAGATAATGATTTCTGTTGTTTGGGTGCCAGTTTTAGCCAATTGTCTATTTTGCTTTACTTTTATTTATTTGTTGTTTTTTTGCTTATTATAGCTACGTTGTTGGCATACGCAATTGTGTATACTTTTTGTAAAGTTTTAATTAAACTAATGTTATGATAGTGCAGGTTTCGTAACATTAAGCCAAACATTAAACTCTGTGGTAGTTCCCAAGCCATTTTGGTTTTGTTTGCTGATAATATTTTTTGTAAGTAGTCGTCTATGATCTTCAAATGTAGTATAATACTCTACTACAATTCTTTTTGACAAAAAAGTTATTTGATAGTTGAGTTAGACGAATTACTTTTTTATGGTGTCTGTAGTAAAGACACTTTATCTTAAGCTTCTTTCAGACTTTGTGTTTTTTTACTTTTTTCAAAAATTGTTTGTTTGCATTGAGTTTATAAAGAGTTTATCTAAACTTTTTTCTCGTTTTATCCTGTTTTTTGACCTTTTTGTGCTTTTTCAATTATCAGTAAGTAATCTCCCACCCACGTTTTGTATTTTTTGGAAATACTTTTTTAACTGTTTTCAACTGTGCTTAATTTTCTAGTTTGTTTAGTTGTTTATCTTTTACTTTGTTATTTTTTTGTTAATGCAGCCTTTATATAAATTACGTCTATTTTGTCAGAAAGTTTTTGCTATGCCTTTTTTCGATTTGTTTGTTTTGCTTTTTAACTCTTTTTGTTTAGTATTGGTTAATGTTTTTGTTTTTTTAAATATTTTTCTTAGTACTCTTTGGCAGTGTTTTTTCAGCTTTCTATTTTTTTGTTGGGTGTAGTTATTTTTTAGTGTTTATGCAAGCTGTTTTTGTAATTCCATATGTATTTTTTGCGTTTGATTATTCTTCGTTCTTGTTAAACAGCTATTCTTTGTTTTTTTTTGTTTTAGTTTGGGTGTCTATTGCTGTGTCTGTTTTTGCTTTAATTGTAATATATTGTAACGATTTTTAAAACTTAATTTATCTTTAACCATGTATTTACCCGATTATTAATTATTAAACTTACCTAATTTTAATAAACTAAGAACGGAATATAACAAACTAGAAATTTAATAAAACAACTCATACAAGTAATTTATATACGACTATCACTAGAAATTTATAAACATTGTCCGCAGATAAGATAAATTTTTATTTGTCTATACTTACTTCGCCAAATTATTCTTAAAAACTTCTGACTAGACTGACTTGCAGCTTACAGCAATTAGCTTTTATATTCTCACAGAACATTCTGCCTTTTTCGATAATCTCGAGACTTTGTTTCAATATGTTTCTTCTATTGACTACTGTCGCATAATTGTCGATGTTTATAAAGAATTAAACTTAATTATTATTTTTTTAAATAATTGAATTTAAGTGTTTGATATTGGTATTAAATTACATTATTAAAAATACTTTTAAATTCTACCTTATGTTAAAATTTCATAGAGTTGACACAGTTTTTATTTTTCAACCTCGTTTCTTTTAGATTTTTCAAAACACTTTTTCTAAAATGTAGAACAACCTCAAAGTAATTTATCGCTCGTTTATTACGTACGCACAATTTCAGCGGAAATAAATGTAACACTTCCGTTATTTAAAAGCTGTTTTCGATAGTTTCTGTTTAACAAAATTTTGAAAATTTGTTTATGTTTAATTAATAAATGGATTAAAGTGTAATTAAATAATACCAGGTGTACTGCGTTGTTACAATGTGAACAAAATGACAGAGACATAAATTGAGTTTATCTTGGTGTAGAATGACGGCAACTTAACCCTATATAAAATGACACAGGACATAAAAAAGAATTACTAGACTCATCTATTAAAGAAAACTACTTTTGTTGACTGGAGAGAGACAAATTTTGCAATTGACCTAAGCAAATTGATAAACAGCGGTATTTTTTATATATAATATATTTTTCAGAGTGAAAATTCACATTTGTTAAAACAAATTTGACATTTAGTTAGTAAATATCAAATACATATTTTAAATTGGCCAAAAGTAAATAAAATGAGGACAAATATTGATGTTCTCTTATATACAGTAGGTCACAAGTTTGCGTTAAAACATGTTAGTTTTTAGTAGACTTTTAAAAAAATCGTTTACTTTTTATGAGTTTATAATTTTTTAAAAAAATATATTTGAGAAGTTGTAGAAGCAATAAGAAAACCGAACTTTAAAGAACGAATTTTTACACAAATATAAATTAAAATAAGACAAAAAACAAATTTGATTTTTTTTTACTTTATGGGAGAAACAAATATCGATTCTTTCTTAAAGGACATTCCTTGTTTTGTCTAATAAATTCTATAAATATTTTTTTTAAATCTCTAAGAAGTTATTAAACAATACCGGAGAATATAATTTTTGATAAAAAGTTCAAACCAAATAAAAAAATTCGAATTTAGTAAAAGTTATTAAATCTATACCTATTTATAACATTTTAAAAAATTGTTTTTTATAATTCGTTGCTTACAGTTAGTTAAAAAAGTTTTAGTAATGAATATTTTGTCGTCCGTACTAAAATCAGGTAGGTTTTTTTAAACAATTGTTTAATTCAACTACCGTTTAGAATACCGTGTCCGGCTAAACAAATAAGATGTTTAACGCCTGTGCCAAGTATAAATAATCAAATACATCAAGTGACTAATTATCTTATCCGCAAACGGTATACGGCTACAGTGATAAATAAATTAATGTAAGTGTTGTGTCTGATGTTAGAAGTGGGAACGCGATAAGTAAACAACAGTTTAATATCGCTTCTGTTTTAAATTTGCGTTCGTTTGCTTTTTAAACTGTTAGTTCCAGTTCATTTTAAAAGTGACTGTATTATTTGTGTTTATAGTTTATGCCGGTAACTCGTTTGCAAGCAGTCAACATGCATACAAAACTATTTGAAATTCTCAAATTAATAAAAAAATATATGGAAGAAAAATTTTGCAAACATTTGCAGAAAATAGGAAACAAATTAATAAAAAATTTTCAAAAAAAAACTTGGCAAAAATTCTTGTAAAATAGAAGAAATACTTACTAGTACTAGAAATTAAGCAAAATCTGTAGAATAACAAATACAGACTAGTGTAGAGAACCAAATTAAAACCGCTTTAGGAAAAATATAAAGTGGTATTTTGAATTTAAAAGAAGCAGTATAAGGCAAACTGGGAAAAGTAAAAAATATATTAAAATAAAAGTTGAAGAAAATTTCATTATCATAGAAGACAAACTAAAACAAAAATTAAGAAAAAGAATATGTTACCAACATTTTGCTGTCGTGGGTCTTGTTGGTAACAATCACGTCACTACGTCTAGCGGAGTTGTTGGTAAGTGTACATAGTTGAGAACGCTCTAATAGAAAGAGGAAAAACAGGCCCCACTTCGTTTTACTAACAAAATCCTTGATTCGGAGACACCAAAGGTACTTCTATACCTACTATCGAGAGATTAGGAGAAAAGTAAATACATAGTCAACGAGAGAAAGTAAGATGGTGTATTTTGTTCTTCAATTAATTACAAATGCCATTGTTTTGTTTTACAATAGATAACAAAATCGTAATCTAAGTGTTTTATTAAGAAACAAGAAACGAGAAAAAAATACCGGTACATAAGTTAACTCAGTCAATAATTTCAAGCAATAAGACAAGTAAGTAATTACTAATACCGTAAAATTATGAACCAAATTGATCAAGTAATAACAAATACATTCAGTCGTGACAATATAGTTATTAAAAGAATTAGCAATAAATATTTAATTTAGTACAAAATGTAAAAAGTACCCCGAACTTAAAGTTTTTTAACGAAGGTAGTTGGATATCAGTACATCAATAATATAAATTTATTGTAAGCTTACATTCATCAACGTGTGTTATGGATACTCGATTGGAGTTATATTTTTTGCCACAAAGACGTTCCAAAATCTTTCAATAAACATAATTCCCCATTCGTAATTTACTTAGAGTTCAAAGATTTCAAAGAATTATAAATTATGTGCAGGAAGCACTAGAGTAAAATATCAAATGAATGAATCAAGGTATTTCCTCACTAAATATTAATTTACGTCGAAATAACCAAATGGTATTGACATACCAGTACCAGATAAATTTGATTAACATATGTCTAATAGTTAACGATACGTAATAAAATTAATTGTTGCAGTAAAGGATGTGTTACGAGCAAAGAGTTATTAATAGATCATCAAAAATAAACGGCTAACAAGTTTAAAGTTGTACTTTTAATTTTTTATGGTAAAATTCTATTGTCAACCAACTACAAACAGTTAGTACTTTTACTAATAACTTTTTTCTCTATTGCTCGTCGTATTTTTTATTTATGCCATCTGAGCGCCCAACCGTATTCTCATCGCTCCATTGATCATGACGGTATTGCGTATAGTAAACTCTTTCACGTGTTGTTAAGGTGATCTTCTCTAGTTCTTGTTTATTTCCACGGCTTTTCTGAGTAACCTTTTTTTGTAGTTTTTGGTAGTAGTACTGCTTCTATGTTGTCAGAATCAATTTTATGTTCCGTTTCATGTGTGTGTTTTACCACTGCCGATTGTCCAATTCTTTTAAATATTACGTCTCTTTTGTGTCCTTTACTTGTTTGTCTACTTTTTTTTGTTTGCTTGACATATCATTTTCCGTACTAGCATGTATTGTCGTCATTCACCAAACAAACATCATTGATTTAGTAAAACTTTGCTTATCTAAAACATATTTCCTGTACGATGGAAAATACTACAAGCAGAAAAATGAAACAGTAATAAAAACGTTTTTATCATTCGTAATAAATAATTTGTTAATGGGGGCATTGGAAGAAGAAGTTATAGAATTCAGTAAACTAAAACCTATGTGTTGGCTACGCTATTCCGATGATACCTTTGTAATATAGCAACACGAGGAAAAGAAATTGCAACAATTTTTGGATAACGTGACCTACCTTTTCTAGATTTAATGTTAAACAGAATTCAAGAGAAAAAACTACAACACTCAACAATACAAGAAAAAAACGCACACCGACAGATATTTACTCGTCAGATTTCACCATCATCCAATACAGAAGAAGAGTAAATAAGCAAACAGAAACGGAACCAACAAAAGTGATAGCTTGTTTAAATTTAAAAAAATTAAATAGATTTTGATAACTTAGAAGTAATAGCTACCACTAAGAACTGCAGAAAAAAACTAATCAAAGAAGTTGTGGAGATAAAAAGACAAAACCAACAACAGAGAAGATGGGCATCACTTCAGAAACAGGTGGAAGAACTTACCACGTAATACCGTCATAGTCAATGGAGAAGAAGAACACGGTTAGGCGCCACTCACACCAGGCATATATAAGTAACACGCCAAGCGATAGAAAATCAGTTCAGTCATTCTAAAGAAACTGATAGTATGGACATCTAAATCTTAAACTCAACGTTTGACACAGGAAGCCCGAAAGAAGTTATTTGTAATAGTGAAATTTTTTTGTTCTAACGAGTTTTGTTGGCTTGCTGAGATTTCGGAGAGTAAACGTGGTTGAAAATACTATAAAAACAAAAAAAAATATGCGCCACTCCGTTGATACAGTAAAATCTTTGGTTTGGAGACACACAGAGTGCATACGAACCAGCTGTCCAAAACTAAAAGAAAAGCAAAAACATGTTTTACATAATAAGGCAAAATACTATATAGGATAAAAATTTTATCAAGCATTAACACTTACATGAAGTAGCAAGAATCTTTAGTTCTTGACTAGCGAAACCTGATCAGCAACTTATTATAAAACGAAAGACTTACTCCTAGTTCCTTAGCATGGTAGCTGGTAAAAGTTGTTACTACAGTAACATTACTCTCGACACTTTCGAGAAGTTTAAGATTACATTCGACGTTTTAATTTTAGGCACCACTGCTTTGAATACGAACAAATTACTAAGGTACAAGTCAACGTAATCAATTCTGCACAATTTTGCAATGTGCTAAAAACTGAACTATACACATAATTACAAAAGAATAATATAGATTAATGACGTTAAAGCGTAAGGTCAGTACACCACATGGAACGACACTGTACAAGTAGCCGCAACTGATCGACATCCAATTCGCGCGAACACTTGATGTCATCAACTTCACAGTAATTGTACGACTTGAATCGGTCTACGAGATATGAGATATACTATATTTTACCCTTAGCAGCTGAGTGTGTGAAAAGGGCCACGAGCCTCCGCCAAATTCAAAAAGAAACTACTTGCGATTGAACGAACAAGGTTTCTACGACTCAATCTACTTACAGCGAAAGCCAATTAGAAAATGAAAATGCAGCGGGTATCGCGGAAAAGCTGAATCGTGGCGCGCTCATGCCAGTGCAGTACAATAATTTTGTCAAAATACAAAAAATGACACGGTATTACTAACGACACGTAACACATTGATTGTACACTACGCAGTGTTACTACAATAAAAAGTTTAAAGCCGCAGCTATATCTAATGGTTGGAGCAACAAGTAAAAAACATCGTTTTTGTGGCCTTACATGGAGAAGCGCTTGGAGTTTTACAGACTGTTTCTGACTACATCAAAGGAAACAAACACGTTTGAGATAGAGACATTGGTTAGCTCAACCTATAAGTTTGATTGACGCTTTAAATTATACTTTGGAGTTTGAAGCAGCAATATAGGCGAAGCACTGAAGCAGCCATAAGCTTCGCTGTGTTGCAAAAGTACGAATGCTTCAGAAAAGAAATGTGACAACTTTAAACTGCGGTAAAATGGATCACACACGACGACAGCGTATTAATCCTAAGAAGAAGACAAAAAGAGGGCTCACAAGTCTGGAATGAGTTGACCAAAAGAGACAAAAGCTAATTTTATCTAGTCATGTACCTGAAGTTACCTGAAGTTAAAAAAATCAATAAACAAAGTGTTCAGCTACTAGTTGACACAAGAGTAACGCAGACCGTCAGTCGTCCTGACATATTATTAGAAAATAAAAATACATTACCGGTAAGTAACGATGCGACTTCAAACGGCGATTGACAAAGAAATTCTTACGAAAAAGTAAAAGTAACAATAAAAATGATGTCCTTAGGATTGACGGCGAAGAAATTCCTTTTCATTTGTCAGAGAAGGCAACCGTGCGAGTTTTATTAAGCGAAGACGTGACTGCTTGGAAGGATTGTAAGTGTGGAAATCTCCGAGTTAATTACATTTGCGCTATTGAACTACTTAAAGATGACTTCGTTGAAAAGAGACTATTACGTGGCAGAACATTAATTCGAGTAAAAAACACGATGCTATTAAGAATCTTGAATGTCAACTCAGATTCAGTAAGGTTGAAAAAAAAGACCGTAGTAGACCAATGAACGCCAGTATCTCAAATTGTGAGATGCGGGAACTTTAACAAAGGCAAAAGAAGTGCCTACAATTTTTATTAGACATTCTTATCTCTAAGTGCCAAAACTTCAGCCAAAACTAGCTGGCTAAAGTTAAAGCATTGATCCAGCAGCATCAAAATGTGTGCTTGAAAGTGGCGAAGCAAAACATTAATACCAGAAACGCTCGGTCAATACGACATTCACACCTCCTTCCTTTAGTAAAACAAGAAGAATCCGAAAAAATCAAGAGAGAAATAAAGTTCTACAATATTAAGAAATTGGCAGTACCCAAGCTTGATTGCGACTTAGATCAACTGAATTGGAGGACAGTTCAAAATACGTACGAAGTCGTCTTCCGAAAAACAGACGTTCAAGTGTTGGTTTGCAGTTACCATCTTGTTCTGAGGCAGAATGTCTTAAGAAGGAGGCAGTGAAGCATTCCCGAAATATTAGGAACCTTCGAGACGATTGTCAGAGATGGAATGTTCTATTTCCAGATACAAAAAATATAAAATGTATTCGAAGGAAGTTAGAGTTAAAGTTTGATTTATTAAGTAATATTGTATCGGTCTAAATAAATAAATTGTGCCAAGTATAAATAAACAAATGCATCGAGTGACTAATTATTTTATCCGCGAACGGTATACGATTACAGTGATAAATAAATTAATTATATATTTTATTGGAAATATTACTTATTATACGCGTAGAGTTTTATGCTTATATTTTTAGGTTATTCGAACGTTTGTGTGTTGACTGTGTTCTAAGTCACAGAACACTTAATTATCAATAGAGCTTTGTATAGCACAATTCCAATTAAGAATAAATTAGTTTTTATTGAATCTATTTTATGTTATCTTTACAATGTGAATTTCTCTTATTCGATTTTGATTGATTTGGGTTTAATAAAATATTTTGCATTAATAAATAAACGTATTTATTCTATCTAAAACCGCTAAATCAATATGTGATTGTTTATATTGATAGAGCAAAAAATTTTGAGTGGATACAAAAAACATGAAATGTGATATTGATTTGACTAGCTTTTGTGTTTTTTACTAACGACGTAAAGCGCATTTTTCTAGAAGACTAATGTATATTTACCAAAAAGACATATGATAGATGGTATTTAATTGAGCAACGTTGTTTATGCTTATACTAGAAAAGTTGGAAATAATCTAATGAAAGAACAATGTTAGTGGCAGAAGCGAATAGACCCAAATACAAAACTCGCAAAGTTTTGGATACGTACGGAAGTGTCAGTAAACGAGAATAGTTAGAAACTGATGAGTTTGAACGTAGAGAATAGCTTGTTTATTACAGCAAACACAAGGATATGGAAATTAGATTTACTTCTTGGAGCACGACAAAAAACTATGTAACTTTTAATTGAATTCCGATTTATGTTATATAAGTCGCTAAAACTTCAAGTATGTCGGATACCATAAATCGGCTTTAAGCGTCTAAACCGATACGTTACGTTTACAAAAAAAAATTTTAGCACAAAAGAATTTGCAAATAATCGTAAAAAGTAAATGAGCTTTTTAGTAAATTGCGTATGTTTATAAACGAATTTTAATGTTTTTATATCATTTAAATAAGGGTTTTTGCTTACTTTCAGAAATTTGCAAAATCCCAGTTTGATTTTAATGTATTCAAATTAGGATATCGCGTAGGTGGTTTGTCTGCGCGAGTACCTTTGTCATAAATAATGAAACGATATAATTAAAAAGTGCGTATTCGCGACAACAATAACAATTATATCACTTAAATAACATGACTAATAAACTCCGCATAAACATTTTATGTTTCTTATCGTAGGTATTCAGTGGGCGTCCTTTTTACACATGTGCAGCGTACCTATCACCAGCAGTTTGATTAAGAAGTTGGGCAGTTGTGCGACGTGAAGCATCTCCGAGAACGTCGTTTACAACTTTGCAAATTTATCAAAAACTACTAAAATGACAGACGTCGCAAGTAAGTGTTTACTTAAATTTTTAACAATTTAATTAATTTTGAAGTTTTACCAATCTATTTGCGATTTTTTGGTACACGTAGTGACGTTAAATAATAAACTAGGCGAATATATTACGTATTGAGAAAACACTTAAATGTCTTTTTTTAACGTTTGCTTAAAAAAACGTGACATAAAGTAGCAATAAATAGTAAAATAATGTGCTTATATCTACTTTATTTAATCTCAATAAACATCACGTATTTTATTGCATCAACTTATAAATAAGGACTGCCTATTCCGGGATTAACAAAAGCAAACAATTTTTCTAAGTTTTCAAAACATTATTCATACATGCGTATGAAATTTTATTCAAATCGATATTTCCAGTTTTCTCTTTGTTTCCCTTGTGAGATTGAAATTAAAGCATCGAGCTAATCATTAATCGATGATAAAAATGACAGTTAAGAATTTTTTCTTTACATTTTCTTTTGTTTCTATTTTATTTGTGGGTCAGTACGACATACCGCCGACCTAATTTGAAAAGCTCGTTAGTCAATTTTCCCTAATTTTACTGGAGACGCATTCACCGCTAAATATCTTTGTGGAATTATTCAAGTTTTAAATAAGCGTTGTGGTTTTTATTTCGAAAAAAGTTCCGTTGTATCTAAAATAAAAATAATCTTCAACAAGACAAAAAGAGATTTAATAGCTTCTAATCAACCAAATTTGCAATTTAATACTTTTTAGCACATTGATGCAAAACGTAAAACCATCGATGTTATTATTATTATTTCTTTTTGCTTTTAGTTATAAGGGAGTGGTTCCCGTTTAGAAAAACGTAACTCGATACTCCTGAAAAAAACCACTTAAATAATTTAAAAATTGTTTACAACAGGAGACTTATAGGTTAATTTGTATTAACGAAACTTAAGACGTTTGCTTTAAGTTGGTTTAAATTATTTTTAATATTTTATAAGTAATTCCCAAAGCATTTTACACGTTTTGATATTTTACTTCGGTGCCAGTAAAGCTCCTAGCTAATTAATCTGTACGTGTAAGAATATTTTTAAATAAATGAAACGTTTTTTCCACTGAAACAAAATTTATTATACGTTAAATCTTCTTTACCAGGCTTTGAATAACTTTTGCATGACATTTTTATTTTACACCTTTGGGAAAAAATGTTATTAATTGTTATGTAAAATACCTTTTTTGATACCTAAAAATTAATTTTTCGAAGCCAGTAGAAAAAAATTAAACGAAATATGATTCTCAAGTAAATCGTTATATATTGAAAAAAAACGTTATGTTATGGGTTATTGCCGATTTGTTAGTTTATTTTAAAGAGATAAGGACGTTTATGTGATTTTTAACGTGATTAATCAAAATTTGGTTTTGAAAAGCGAGAACTAGTAATTGGTTTTCAAAATATTTTTAGATTTAATGTAAAGAAACTAGTTATGGGAAAGCCTGATCTTTTTAAGTTAGTAACACTATTAGCATTTTATCAATGATTTGGTGGTTTAATTTTCTTTTTATACTGTTTTCTGTGTCTTTATATCTTACATTTCTCTTTTTATGATCGCTCAGGTTATATTAAATTCTATGAGTTAATCAAAACAGTTACAAAATAATCTGTACGTAAAAAACCTACTTAAGTAAACGACAAACTTGCTAAGTTGATTGAGGGTGCGAACATACCGAAGATCGCGGTCGCTACATGGATTTTACATCTATGTAAAACAAATGTTTACTTTTTTTGAGACCGTGCATACCAAAGATATAATGTTGGCATTGAAGTAACTTCGTTCACTTCAAACTACATGGTATTTACTTACTCATATGAAAAAAACAAATATTAGAACAAATACTGTGCGTGCGAAGGTTTATAAAATCTTAAGCTTTCGCGGTTGTTATGTTTATGATTATAAGCGACTTTCGGGTTAGACCGCGTCGTAGTTAAACACCCAGACTTAGGTTTGGTTCTAGCCGCTTCTCTGAAGATGCTTGCGAAACGGTTGTTTAGGTTCATGAACGACAATACGGCAAAGGCCAAGTTCTACTTCTTGTTTTGGCTCTCAAGAAGAGACTAGGACCAAGGCTAAGCCTGGGTGTTTAACTACGTGCGAAGGTTGTTGAGTTCTTTAGCGTTATCCATCTAACTTTTATAGCTTATTATTGAAACATAGATTTTTCAGGTTTATCTTTAGTTGAAATTTGAGTGTGAGACTTATGTGTCCCATTAGTGACATCCACTAGGTAATATATGTCCCAGTAGGAATGTAGAAATCGAATTGTTTTTTGTAAACGTGCAAACGTTTATTCAGAAGTGTTTACAATTTAGATATAACATGGTGTAAAGCAATTATTGCATATTGGCAATGTTTAGAAGGAGAAGTTCATCTGTGTCTTGCCAACAAGGGATTGTGATACTTGACGCATTTATTTCGTGATCTCCTTTATCTTGGTGTTTACTGCTGATACGTTTCTTCTTTTCTCATAGATGTGCTAGCTGCGGTAAATGTTAAGTCATACAGTAGCCTAATGGAAGTAAAAAAACCATTAAAACGTGTACCGGTAAGTCAGGATTAGTCGAAATATATTGGAGAAGCTTTTTTGCTATACGTTCTTCGAGAGTAGATTCTTTATCTATACTCTGTGACATCAAAATTGCAACAGCAAGGAGTGGGAATTTTGTGGCCAAACGTGGCAGGAAGGTTTAGCTACTCAGAGGTAGAAAATAATTAAAATTTTATTCAAATGGATCAAGTGGTAATGACAATATCTGACTTTTTTTATTTCTACTACTATATTATCGTGTGTATTTCGTGCGAGTCTTGGTTTGATATTGTTCTTTAAATAGTTTTTTCGTTTAATTTGCTTTGAGAGTGTGATAATGCCTAGACTGCGACAGTGTGAAAATCACTGCCAATTAGCGAATTTGACAGTGATCGAATTTAATAGTGAAGGCTTCTACGGCCGGAGTCTATACTAAGATGAGAACGTCTTCCGGGTTTGGACCGTGTCATTGTTGTAACCAAAGTTGCCAACGTTTTGCCCACGCGAAACGTTGACAGCTTCGGTTACAACAATGACACGGTCCAAACTCTGAAGACGTTCTCATCTTAGTAGAGATCGAATTGTCAGCTCACGTGAAGATTTTTCGTTCAGGGTAATTGCAAATTTTGACCGGAATCAATCTACTATCATGCGCTGTTATCAAGCATAGACTAGGGAAGGTCAGAATCGTCGTAGACAAGGAACTGAGGGTGGAGGCAAACAAATAAGGTGCAGGACCCCCATCTTCGACTTGTGGCAATAAGAGACTGATTTTCCAGTACCAGATCAATCGTCAATTAATACTTAAGTAATGAAGGTCGTCCTGTAACTTTTCGAACAGTATAATCAAATCAAAAGTTTCGTATTGCAATCCTATCGGCCACATTATTGTTTTTTAACTTTCTTTTATTTCATGGTCTCATTTGATCATCTAAGGAGCATTTAAACATAAACTTTATTTAAAACAAACTAAAAATAGATAATTTTCCAAAAAAAAAACATATTATAACCTAAAAAACAATCACAAATGTAAATTTTATAAGAGAACCCAAAAAAAAACTCTGCAGATTGTACAGTAACAAGAAAAAATTAGTTGCTGTCTGAATTCATGCAATTTTGGCAACTCATTACAGCATGCTCTTGGCATACGGAATACTTTCTCATACTTTTTCGAATTTTGGCAGGTGGCACTGCAGGGGTGTTTTAGCCAAAATCTTGAATTTTCTGACGAACACTTCTTAATATATTATGGATTATTTTTCCTGGCAGAGATGTGGTCCTGGATCAGTTCAATGTCTAACAATTTGATGAACAGTTTTCTGACAAGTTTGAAGTCTTGTCTGTTTTCTTTCTATTTCACTAAAGAACTTATGACTATCTTTGTGAATTTCTGAACACGTTGTATGACGATGAGAGTTTATCCTCTACATCTACTTCGCTTTTAGTAAAGTTGTAGACACTTATTATTTTGGATAAATTCTTATCCCTAGTTGCTTCATTAATAGTTCTGTCATGGTGCAAGGAACATTAGTGAAAGGTTTTTATTATTTTGTTGTCATATAAGATAAAACCAATTAAAGATGTTTTAGGTTTCTGTGTTCTGAACTATCAAGAATTGTGCTGAAATGCACCGTTTGTTTTTCTCAACGTTCTTACTGATTTTATGCTCGTTTAGTAATTTGATCATCAATTCATAACTGATAAATCACTTATCAAAGGTCACATTTTGTTTAGAAACATAAATATCTTGCATGAGCCTATTGACAATACCTACTAGAGAGTTGCTAAGATTCTAGGGCCCTTCTTTTTTTCTGCGTATATTTACAAATTTAAAACATAGTACGGACAAGAATCATTTTCATCTTTTATTTTGCAGGGTTGATGGGAATGTACTGTTTAAATACAAATTTTTCACGAAAAGACTCTAACTTCTTATTTATCGTCAAATATTACGAAGGAGCTAATTTGTCAATCGTTATTTTCTGTTTACGATTTTACTGTTATTATTGCTATGTCCAGGTTCTCGCACCCCGGTTTACTTTACACGGTTTTATGACTCATTTCCAATTAGGAAATTGGCAGTTCAGTGCTAGCTCGAAGTGGCACCTTCTTTTCTGACTCTTTTTTTGAGGACGTTCTTGATTGACAGTTCAGTACCTGAAATACCAGCTTTCGCGCGCCCAATGAAGGTAGCAATGGTATTTGAGGCAGGGGTAGAGTGCTTGAGCACCCCCTTCTTACTAAGAGTTTAATGTTGCACGACAAAATAAATCGACGCCCAACCTGTGCCTAAGCTAGTTTCTACGTTTCCGAGAGGCCGATAGAGCACTGGGTTGCAAACGCTTCCGGTGGGGCTCTCTATTTTCCTCGGAGACTCGTGTTGCTGCCGGGCCACGCTAGACGAGTCACCGTTGCAATCTCCGCGACCTACAGAATGGATTCATCTGCTACCTTGCAGTGTTCGTACAGATCTCACCTTTTTCACATAAATTCACCAGTATCCTAGAATATCGAAATCGGTTAGATTGCTGTACGTTTTATAGGTTTAAGGCGCAAGGCAACTCACATAGACCCCAGGCGTATCGGACCGCGAACGGCAACCATTTCCGCTGCCGGAGAGACAAGTTTTTGCTACCATGCTTTTCTGCCATAGCACTCGGCCTTTCTTCTCTCCAAACTTTGAATCAAATTCTTAGAATTGGGTAGAGCAATTATTGCTCTAAGGTCAGCAACCACATGGAAAACTGTTTTCTCCCGTTTGGATCGTACATAATTAGGTTTACAACCCGCATATATTATACCTCTATAGACGGAAATCTATCCGAAGATTAGCAACAACACTTGGGATACGGTCGTTGACTAACAACAATTTTAAGCTCAAAGTTACAATCGGATAGAGACGTATCCGTTTTAAGAGCAACAACACCACGTGGTGAAATGTAGACTTTTGTCAATAATTTAGTTTACATCTGTATTGAAATACCCACCAGTACGAGGAGGCGACTATCATTATACTTTCTAATTTTTCTAAGCCCACTAATTAGATGACGCGGCATTTGGTTAGTATGTGTTTATTACCCAAAAAAATAAAAACTTCTCATATCACAATTGTTAACAAAAAAGTAAAAGACGAACAAGCATATAATATATAAACGTCTAATAAGAAAACAAAACAATTAAACATGGCACTGAAGGTTCCGTAGGTGATGCACACGATTTCAGATACTGTGTACGTTATGCTTGAAAATTATCTTCAGGATACTGTCGTTGACTAAAATTTTGATTTTCGCACTGTTGAGCTTGAGGGCGTGCAAATTTCTTAAGTGAATTAGACGTCATCACGCCTTTTGATCTTTTAGTTATGAAACAGGGGACATCTTTGCAGAATATGTGAGAGCGTTTCCCTCTGTATGCGCCCGTCACGACGTAATGCAGAAATACCGGTGTTGTAGGGTTCACCGGGGAAAGACAGAGTGTTTAACGATAGGTGGATTGCTTTGATATAGTCGAACTAGGATCAATTTGCTGGAGGTTGGTTGATCCAGTTCTTGGATCAAACCATTTCCTGATGACATTTTTTTGGCTCAGTGTAATTTAAGATTGATAATAGTTTGTCTCGCTGATTACCCGTGTGTGCTTGAATCTCTTCACGTTGACATTCAGATTGGGCAGGAATTATATGCGCCAGTACCCTTTCGAGCTATTGAAGACCAGTTGCGGATATGGATACGAGCCGATACGTTCGCTCCTCTTAGCTTTTGCCGAGGGGACAATCCGAACACTGCAGCAATTGCTGATTGGATTCTTGGTAAACAGGATTTCCTACTCGACTTGCCAACGCTTTAATACTATTTTCGACTTCTTTTTACATGGATGATGACTTTATTTGACTGTTGAAAAATGATTTGGTTTTCTTGAACCCAACGTTTTGCACTTACATTCTTTTAGTGCACTGCAACATATAAATAGTAATTTACATGACAAGGGTCGAACGAAAAGCGTAGCATAACGAACGCTATTGCGACGCGAGGCCGAGCGTTCATGTAAGTGAGTTATGCTATGAAGCTTTCGACGAGAGTAACGTACATTGTTTGTTTTGTTGTTTTTTGTAAAATTACATTCTTTTTTAAAAATATTAAAAAACATTTATAAATCACCAGAAATATAATGTAATAAACGAATATTGACGTTTGCGATGTTGGCAGCACAAAAACATACATTTTACTACAGTTAGGTAATTTGCACTCAAAGTAGAAATTTGGTTTTATACAATAAAGATATCCATAAAACGTAGGTACCCTAGACACTGTATTTTGCCATCAAGGTATTATTTACCTTACAAATTTTTGTATTTTACGTGGGCGGTTACATGGAAAAGCTTGGATTTTGTTTGAAGTTTGTTTTTCTTGCATTAGTCTTATTCATTGACTATTTATTCTGTCTTTTGCCTTAACATCGGTAGGTGCTAAAATATATATTTATTTTAAATTTTGTAAATATAAAATTGAGATTAATTGCGGTATTTTTGCTTAAACCAAATTGTTAAAGTTGTTACCCACGTATAGATTTTAAATTCAAATAACTTAAAGATAGTTAGAAACGGAATTGCAAATTAGAGTAGTATCGTCTTGAGAGAAAGCAAAATAAATCGATTTACATTAGAGATGAGGATTTGTGTTTTCATTATGTACAAGAATTTTCATGTCAATTGACAATGAATATATTAAAAGTAAAAGATTTCCAATGTAGTAACCATAGAGGTAGCAACGCTTTATTTTTAATTTTTTACGATAGTACTTAAAGTAATTATAAACACTGCAAAATACTAAATTGATCCCATATAAATTTTTCAACCCATTAAAATGAATGTAAATTAATTACGTGCTTTGTATTACCTTTTTTTAAACAAACCGACTGTTTACAGTTTAATTACATTTGTAGGCGATAAAAATTTTCGCCCTAAATTTATTCGCCAAAGTATATTTTTTCGTATACGTGTTTGGCTGATTACGTAGCACAAATCCAAAAGGAAACTTCTCATAAAATAACAAACTAAATAGGTCAAGTCTAACGTTGTATTGCAAACTGAATATAATGAGTATTTGCAGATATTATGCAGGTCAGCGGAGTAAGTTTCGAAGCGGCAATAAAGAATTTGTACTTATTTGCATTGCGATAATTAATAACAATTACTTCAACGTTGTGTATAGTATAATTTTTCTTAAACAATGTATGTTTAATAACTATGGGAAAATTTTAAATGAGATTTGAATCGATAAATGGAAGATTTAATGGTATTTACAGGAAGCGTAATTTTGGTAATTTTTTCCGTAGTTTTCCACACAATTTAAAAATATTACAATTTTAAGAATATACCACCCGTGTGAAGTTAGCCACAAATCTTTACAAAAATATGTCAAGTGTAATTGCAATGAAAACGGTAAACTATCGGAAATATAAAATACTGATAATACAAATACTAAATAATTTAAATATTTACTAATTATTTATATTTTAATAAATTAAAAATTATTTAAACAAATTCACAAGAACTGCAATTTTTTTCATTAATATACACCAAAATGACAGCGTTGGCGTGGATTAATTCTTCTACAAATTTAGTAACAAATAAAGAACACAAATATAAATAACATATTGTAAAACAAAAACGACGATATTAGAAAAATAAATTATTTCGCTTTAAAGATGCTTCTATCCGCTGTGGTTGCTTACGTTCAAACTCATTTTTCATCATGATGGCGTGGATTTATTTTTCTGCAAATTTTGTAGCAAATATAGTAAATAATGATAATTAATCCACGCCAATATGACAAAGATTTCGAACGTAAGCCTTGCGTGTGCCATATGAGAGCGAACAGAAGCAATTGTAAATCGACATAATTCTTTTTTAAAATTATCGTTATTTGTATTTGCAACATGTTATTTATTATTGTTTACTTTATTTGTTGTAAAACATTTACAAAAATTTATTCACGCCAACATGGTAAAAAATTACTCTGAACGTAAGCTTTACGTGCTAGTGATCACAGCGGATAGAAGCAACTAATTCATTTTGAAAAAATATCGTCATTTTTATTTTGCAATACGTTATTTATTATTGTTTACTTTATTTGTTGTTAAATTCGCACAAAGATTAATTCACGCCAACAATACCATTTTGGTGTGTATTAATAAAAAAAATTGCAGTTTTTGTGAATTTGTTAAA
Source organism: Aquatica leii (assembly GCA_035610365.1). Taxonomy (NCBI): domain Eukaryota; kingdom Metazoa; phylum Arthropoda; class Insecta; order Coleoptera; family Lampyridae; genus Aquatica; species Aquatica leii. The sequence continues at coordinate 197,075,579 of CM069433.1, forward strand.
ATAATTTTTGGTTTAATAAAATATAAACAATTAGTAAATATTTAAATTATTTATTACTTGTATTAGAAGTCTTTCAGGATCTCGTGAACTGTGGCTCTGTAGTCTCTATATGTCAAAATATTGTTATTATCCGTCTTACAAACATTCGCCGGTACATGTTTTCTAAGCTATCTTTGCTTTTATCGTTGTATTTATTGTTAATAGGTCTTTAGGTATTATTATAAGTAAATTCAATTTTGTTTGATAAATATCTGATTATTTTTAATTTTTATTGATGTTAGTGACTTTTAAATAGACTAACGTTTTTGGAATTCAGATAGACTTGTCAAATTTTTGACTTTTAGTTTATTAATTCCGATTTTCGACTCAAGGTCACAGTTTACGACATAATGAAACGCCTCTAATAGTTTTTTTTTATATTTCCGATAGTTTATCATTTTATTTTACCATACGACACATTTTTGTGGCTATATTTGTGGCTAACTTCACACGGGTTAATTAATACAAACAGATTCTCGACCTTAATTTTTTATATAAAAAACTCGAAAAAATTTTGAGGGTAAATGCATGATCTATGTAATCAGCGACAAAGTGAATCAAAGTTATGTTAGTTTATGTTTTTCTTTTTTAAAGTAGAATACAAATACCTAAAGGTTTATAATTGCTTTAACCACGATAGTCGAAATACTACTGTTTCTAAAAATTTTGCAAATTTAATTATTACTTTAAAATGTTTAAATTTATACACACTATAGCTTAGTATAGAAGTTAAACGAAGTAGCAAATAAGAGCGCTCCCTTTTTTTCATCTACATCAATAAAAATTAGATTTAAAAAGTTAATGGAAATGTGTAAATTTGAAATTCATCGCGCGCGTCTTTAAATTGCGTTTGTTTTGTAGTCAAAGTGCGTGGATGATATTTTAAAACAATTGTATTGTAAATTCTGTTTCGGTTACTGAATGAACTATGTGCAGTGTTTTTGTTTAAAATAAATTCTTTAAAATTTGACATATCCATAACGATCTATCAATTATGCCGAACACCACTTTGCTTTAGAGTCGTTTGCGAGAGAAGTGTGTCAAGTTAATCCATAAACTTAACTGCGACATAGCGTTAGGTATTAAACAAAATAATATAATTTTATGGGCAATCAATTATCGTATTAATCAAATTAATTGGTTTCTATAATAATATACTAATCACGTTGCGAATGTTTTCAGGATTTTGAAGCGATTTATATGTAATGGATAATTCGTGGAATTCATCTTACATTTATGGAGTTGATAACGAGAGTGGATGGGGAGAAAGGTATTTTTTCACGTACTTCAGCGAATTTGGCGAAAGGATGCTATCAGCAGTCATAGCAGAAGTCACAATGCTCACCATAATTTTCATCGTTTCAGTTTTCGCTAACGTTTCAATAGCTATTTGTGTATTCAGGTAAGTTTTTAATCCTATTTTTTTGTCGTTGCTATTAAAAGTTTAAAGCAAATTAATCCTATAATTGAGCGTCTCTGACTTATGTACTTACTATGTATAATAAAAGTGTCTTGTTCAATAGATAATCTTCTGTAATTACAGTCATTTTTAATGTCTTACGTTTAACATGCTGCATTTCTTGTGTTTTGTCACATTCTTATAATATAAAGCTATTTTCAAAAACGTTTTTTTGTCAAAACTGTCCAAAGTAATTTTATCTCTCAGTCGTGATGGCAAGTGTTCTAAATATAAAAATGCTTTCAAATGCAAGCATATAATTGTGTAAACGGGGCTTAATTCTGTCTATTACAACACATGTCACAAACAATTCAGGTAAATTTTACTCAGCATTATTTCAAACTGTAAAAAATGTTCTTTTTTATTATTTATTATTGCATCGATTTTATCGCAATTTAAAAAAAAATCAAGTTTATTGTAAATAATAAAATAATTGTTTCAAATTTGCTAAATTAATTTTTTTATTGTAAAGGTAAACACTACTTTAATCACAAACCTAAATGTATCAAAATTGGAAGAAATAATATACAATTACTTTCTTCATTGTCATTAACTGAAATTACAAAAATCGTGATTTTTTCTTAACCTGAAGATTTTGATACCAAAACTGAAAGAAAAGTTCATGTATTCAATAACGTTTAAACTTAACGTAAAAAGTGAAGAACTTTTAGAAAACTTTAAAATAAACAAGAAGAAGAGAAATGTAGAGAAAAAAAGAAAACTAGTTTTGTCGACTAAAAAAAAACAAAAAGTAAAGACAAAAAAAAACTATAAATCACAGTTTTAACAAAAATATTATACAGGGTGTCCTACGAGTTACTGTACATACTAAAATGGTATGTTTCTTAAGTCAATTTAAGTAGAAAACGTCCTATAAACATAGGTCCAACTCGCCATAGTTACACAGATACAAGCGTTCAAAGTTTATAAATGCTCACACATTTTCTGAAAATTATTATTATTGAAAGCAGAAAATCAAACTACAAAACAAACATAAAAAATACAAAAAAAAATCACATCAAATGCTCAAAATGACCTCCTTCGGCATTAATACAACGACGGCTGCGATCTAAAATGGACCGAGTAGCCGCTCAAAGCACCTGCTGGTTGTTCTGTGTTTGTTGACGCACATCCAGGATACGCTGTATTAGTTCAGCTCTGGTATTAACTTTTACCTCGTATACTAAACTTTTCACATGACCCCACAGATAGAAGTCCAAAGGTGTGAGATCGGGCGATCTCGGCGGCCAAGCATGCGGGCCTCCACGCTCAATCCACCTATTGGGGTAAGCAACATTTGGATATTCGGTCACATGCTGACTAAAATGTGGAGGAGCTCCATCATGTTACAGAAACATTTGTTTTGTTAGTAAAGGTACTTCTTCCAAAAGCGATAGCAATTAATTCCGCAAAAAGTTAGCATATGCTTCTCCTGTCAGACGTTCCAATAAGTTGATCGTCAATCATGCCACACCATCCGTTAACAGAAAATCTGCGCTGAAAGTTAGTTTCTGTTGTGCCATGTGGACTTTGATATGACCACAAATGAGAATTACGTGTATTGTTTACTCCATCTCTAGTAAATTTCGCCTCGTCGCTAAATAAAATGAATGGAACTAATTGTGGATTTACCTGTAGCCAGTGGCAGAAATTTAACCGGGCAGCAAAATCTCCAGGTTTTAGATGCTGAACTTGTTGTATGTGATAGGGATACAAAAGCCCATCATGTAATGTTTGCCATACTGACATACGGAAGAGTCCCGTTTGAGAAGAAATTCTTCTAGTACTCAACCCTGGACTCCGATCAACCATCTGTAGAATGTTTTCCTGCTCATTCACATTTAACTGCACAGGACGGTCAGATCTTGTTGAAACTGATGGAAATGAACCATGAGTCCGTACATGTTGAAACACAGAAGAAAAGAAGAAGAAGAAAAGGTGATTTGGCACCCTCCTGTTAGGAAATCTTCGTTCATATTCCCTAACGGCAGATCTCGCATTTCCATCACAAAGTCCATAAATGTAAATGATATCAGCATACTCTTCGTTAGAAAAATGAGAAGGCATTTTGCATTTAAATTACACTTCATTTAATATAATCGACTGTGACATTAGTAGAAAAGAAAGCAATAAATGACATATTGTTCGACTTTTGTTTCCCAGTTGACTAAGAATAATTAATTTTCAAAAAATGTGTGATCAGTTATAAACTTTGAACGCTTGTATCTGTGTAACTATGGCGAATTGGACCTATGTTTATAGGACGTTTTCTACTTAAATTGAGCTAAGGAACATACCATTTCAGTATGTACAGTACCTTGTGGAACACCCTGTATAATAGAAGAATCTGACGTTGAATAAACAGAACAACAATACGACAGCGTTAATTATATAAATAATTACCAAAAACCACACACTCCATATAATAAATAAAAGTCGAACATATGTTTCGGCAGTTAAGCTGTCATCATCATCGAACTGATGTTAAACCTAATGTTAAAACTAAACTAATTTACGCTTTACGCTTCCATAGTCGAATAATTCTGAAAAACATAGCGGTCCGTAGTCATCATTATTTATGATTATTTCTTTGTTCTTATAGATTTTAAGACTTTCATATTAATCGAGTTCGTTCCTATTCTATTACTCAACACCTTGAACTTTATGGTTATTTTCAAACATATGTAGAGCAACACTGGATTTATCTATCATTTTATATTTACCATAAGTTAAGTGCTTTTTAAATCTGGTGTTGAAAGACCTTTTAGTTTGCCCTTTATATAATCGATTACAATCTTTACAATTAATTTTATATATTCCCGATTTATTGCACATATCTAAATGATCTACACCAATAACAAATTCTATAACTTTTTAAGCAATCCCAAAGATCTTTTAGATATGTGCGATACATCGGGAATGTATAAAATTAATTGTAAAGATTGTAATCGAATATATATAGGACAAACCAAAAGGTCTGTCAACACCAGGTTTAAGAAGCTAATGTTAAATATAAAAGGATAGGTAAATCCAGTGTTACCTTACATATGTTTGGAAATAACCATAAAGTTGAAGGTGTTAAGCTAGTTTTAAAAAAATAGATAAACAGGAACGAACTTAATTTGTATAAAGTCTTGAAATCTATAGAACAAAGACGTAATCACGAATAAAGATGACCACGGATCACTAGGTTTTTCAAAATTATTTCAGTTTATAGAAACTAGGAATGTGTACGAAGCGTTACATACGCACAGTATAAATTAGTTTTAGTTTTAATATTAGGTTTAGTATCAGTTCGTTGATGATGACAACTCAGCTGTCGAAACACGTCTTCGACGTTTATTTAATTATTATATGCAGTTTATCGTTTTTTGTAATTACTTATGTAATATATAATGCCAAGAAAAATAAAAAAAATTAAAAAAAAATAATTTTATTGAAGTGAATACTGAAACGTCCGAGAAATTACTTGCAAATGCAAGAGCCTTCTAGAACTGCTATCTAGTTTCTAGAAGAATAGCGAAAAGTGAGGAACGATCGAGAAGGATTCGCCGATGTCCATAAAAGCCGAAGATGGAAATCGTAGGTCAGTTATTGCTGGAATGCGAATGTGTTAAGAAGATTATCAAGTTGAAGATAAATAAGTGATTAGCACGTGCGAGAGTTTTAACTAACAGTGTACACCGAATCGAGTGAACGTGACTTACAGTGTGATATCCGAGGACGTTATCTTATCTCGTGTTATACAACGGTTATACATAAATTATAGTGTAAGTGTTTTTATTATTAGATTTTATTAGTTCGGGTTAATTTAAAAGTGTACATATTTCTATAATAAGTAAACGTAGTTTTAGTCGTTTTAAATAAATTAGTTTTTAATAAATAGATACGTAAAACCGTTCGCGATTTTTAGTGTGAATACCATTAAGTTATTTGATATCGCACCCGTAATAAAAAACATTGCGTAAATATTTGTTAAGATTCGCGATAAGCGTGTTTATTTATAAAGTTAATATAGTGTTTATTAAACTTTTTCTTTTAAGAAGTGCGTGATCGCGATATTATTTAAATTCGTTTTAGTGGTTTAATATTAATAAGTGGATTGTTATTAAATTTTGTGTTATATAAAAACTGCATTTTAAAAAGTAGTGTATTTAAACTTTATATTCGTGTTATATTTAAATTTATGCCGGTGACGCGTTCGCAAACAGTTAAAATGGATGCAAAGCTATTTGAATTTCTTGAATCAATCAAAAATGGTCAGGAATCGATGAATAGGAAAATTGGAAGAAAATTCCCAAAAAATGGAAGAAAATTCAAGAAAAATGGAAGAAAAGTTTTACGAAAATTCTCAGAAAATTGAAGAAAAATTATTTGAAAATACCCAGAAGATAGAAGAAAAATTGATGGAAAATTTTAAACGTTTAAAAGAAGAAATACAAACGAGTATAGAAAATCAAATAAAAAGTGTTCAAGAGGAAACCCAAATAGATATGTTAAATTTAAAAGAAGAAATTTGCGAATCTATGAATGACAAAATAGAAGCAGTAGGGGATAGAATGAAACTGCTTGAAGAAAGAATGAACCAAATGATTTGCCATGGTGAAGGAAGCGTCACGAGTGAAGATTTAATAATGGACCATCGAGAAGAAAACACTCATAAATTCAAAGTTGTACTTTCGAATTTTGATGGTAAAGTTCCATGGTCAACCTACTACAAGCAGTTTGAAGCCGCAGCTACTGCTAATGGTTGGAGCAACAAGCAGAAAGCGACGTCTTTAATAGTGTTCTTACGTGGAGAAGCGCTGGGAATTTTACAAACTGTTCCGGACCATCTGCAAGAAAATTACGAACTCTTAATATCACGATTAGAAATGAGATATGGGGATGCTCATCTTCAACAAGTATACCAAGCTCAAATTAAAAGTCGGGTTCAGAAAGCTGCCGAAAGTCTTCAAGAGTTTGAGGCTGACATCGCTAGATTAACACGGCTTGCGTATCCTACAGCACCGGATACCTTCCTGGAGCAGTTAGCTATTCAAACTTTCGTAGATGGCCTCCGAGACAGCGAAACACAGCAGACCCTCCGGTTAGCTTGACCGAAGACGTTAGATGACGCATTAACCCATGCTCTGGAGTTCGAGGCGGCGAAACAAGCGTCGCACCGAGGCAGCCATAAGCTCCGTTGTGCTGCAGAAGTATCCTCGCACACAGAAGAAAGCATTGAAGACATAGTGCGACGGGTATTTCGGGAACGAAAAGCTCGAGGAAGAGAACTGACGTGCTGGAACTGCGGAGAAGTGGGTCACGTACGACGCCGTTGTACTAAGCCCAAAAGAAGACCAGAAGAGCGTCCGGAAAACTAGAACGGGTCGACCGAATGGGGCGAAAGTCGACCTCAACGAGCCATGCCCCGGAGATTACCATCCAAATGGCATCGCCAAGGGAGCAATTGCATAGCATTTATCTCGATGGCAAGATCAATGTGAGAAGCGTCCAGTTACTGGTTGACACAGGAGCGACGAAGACCATCATTCGTCCTGACATGTTATTGGAAAACGAGAAGACATCACCAGTAACAGTACGACTTCGAACGGCGACGGGCGACGAAATACCTACTCACGGACAAGTCAAAGTAACCATTGGTTTGGGAAATGGAGTACTCGACCATCAAGTACTGGTAGCCGACATCACGGAAGAAGTTATCCTGGGAATGGACGTGATAAAGAAGTATGGGTTCCATTTGGATATGAAGAACGATGTCCTGAAGATCGACAATGAAGAAATTCCTTTTCATTCGTCAGAGAAGGCAGCCGTGCGAGTCTTGTTGAGTGAAGACGTGACCCTGCCTGCAAGGACGGAAAGTGTGGTGATGGCACGCCTGGATGGAAATCTCCGGGAAGGCTACATACGCGCGATTGAACCAATGGAAGGCGGTTTAGTTGAAAAGGGGCTACTCGTTGCCAGAACCTTAGTACGAGTAAAGAAGACGATGCCAGTAAGGATCTTAAACATCAACTCAGATCCTGTAACGTTGAAAAAGAAGACCGTGGTAGGCCAATGCACGCCAGTATCACAAATTGTGAGATGCGTGAAGACGAACGAAGATACGCCGCCGAAGAAGTGTCCACAACATCTATTGGACATTCTTACCACCAAATGCCAAAACCTCAGCCAAGACCAGCTGGCTAAAGTTAAAGTGTTGATCCAAGAGTACCAAGATGTGTTCGCGCTGGAGAGTGGTTCCAAAGGAAGAACTAACGTGGTGAAACATAAAATTAATACCGGAGACGCTCGACCGATACGACAACATCCACGCAGACTTCCTTTGGCGAAAAGAGAAGAAGCCGAACAAATAATTACGGATATGGAGAGAGAAGGCGTGATTGAACCTTTAAGTAGTCCATGGGCATCCCCAGTGGTACTCGTGAAGAAGAAGGATGGATCAACGAGGTTTTGCGTAGACTACAGGCAGCTAAACGACGTGACCAAAAAGGACAGCTACCCTTTACCCAGAATTGACGATACGCTAGACACTCTGTCAGGATCCCAGTGGTTTTCTACGTTAGATTTAAAGAGTGGATACTGGCAGGTAGAATTAGAACCCAAGGATCGTGAAAAAACAGCTTTTACGATCGGAACTGGTTTGTGGCAGTTCACTGTTATGCCCTTCGGCCTGTGTAACGCTCCTGCAACGTTCGAGCGTTTGATGGAGACCATCTTGCGCGGATTGTCTTGGAAGATGTGCTTGGTTTACCTGGACGACGTGATCGTGGTTGGAAGGTCGTTTGAAGAACACTTGAGCAACTTGAAGGAAGTGTTCCAGCGATTACGTGAGGCTAACCTCAAACTGAGCCCAAAGAAGTGTCACGTATTTAAGAAGGAAGTCCAATACCTTGGCCACGTCGTATCTAGAGATGGAGTGAGGGCTGACCCAGACAAAATCCGAGCAGTGCAAGCATGGCCAAGACCAATCGACAAACATCAGGTCCGAAGTTTCCTTGGGTTGTGCACTTATTATAGAAGATTTGTACCCGGATTTGCCAATATTGCCAAACCATTAACAAAATTAACTGAAGAAAAAGCAGAATTTAGATGGAATGAAGACTGCGAAAGTTCTTTTAATCAACTAAAACAAGCCCTAGTCACTTCGCCGATTTTGAGTTATCCAAGAGAAGATGGAAAGTTTGTTTTGGATACCGACGCAAGCAATCTGGTCATAGGCGCGGTCCTTTCGCAGATTCAAGATGGACAAGAAAAGGTTATCGCGTATTTTAGCAAGGTTTTGTCCAGGCCAGAAAGGAATTATTGCGTCACTAGGAGGGAGCTGTTAGCAGTCGTTAAGTCCATCGAACATTTCTACAAGTATTTGTATGGACGAAAATTTTTACTGAGAACAGACCACGCCGCTTTAAAATGGCTTCTGCAGTTCCGTAACCCAGAAGGACAAAAGGCAAGATGGATCGAGAGACTGCAAGAGTATGACTATGACACAGAACACCGTGCCGGAAGCAGTCATCGAAACGCTGATGCCTTGTCCAGAAGACCATGTCCGGCGGACTGCAGCCATTGTTCGCGACTGGAAGAAAAAGTCGAATGTCTCCGGAGAACTGCTATGGTTGATGATGAGTGGGAACCTGAGCAGTTACGTCGCGAACAAGAAGACGATCCTGAAATAAGACTACTCCTGGACTGGAAAGAAAGCGGCCGACGACCAACCTGGGAAGAAGTGAGTGCTTTGGGCAAAAATATCAAAGCGTACTGGGCGCAGTGGGACTCCTTGATAGTAGAAGACGGTCTTCTTAAGCGATCCCTAGAAAGTGCCGAGGGCACGGGAAACAGACTACAGCTGGTAGTGCCGAAGAGCAGGGTGACCGAAGTGTTGAAGCATCTCCACAATGGGACATTAGGAGGACACTTTGGCATTAAGAAGACGTTGGGTAAAGTGCGAGAACGATTCTACTGGATGAACTGCAAAGAGGACGTCATGAAATGGTGTCGTAAATGCATAGTCTGCGCTTCAGGAAATGGTCCAGCGAGAAAGCGCAAAGCACCCATGAAACAATACAACGTAGGAAGCCCTTTGGAAAGAGTAGCGATTGACATCGCAGGGCCGTTCCCAGAATCCGATTCGGGAAATAAATACATCTTGGTGGCGATGGATTATTTCACGAAATGGACGGAGGCTTACGCCATACCCAATCAGGGAGCAGCTACAGTCGCAGACGTATTAGTAAAGGAGTTTTTCTGCCGGTTTGGAGTTCCGTTGGAATTACACTCCGATCAAGGCCGCAATTTTGAGTCTGGGCTGTTTCAAGAAGTTTGCCGACTGTTAGGAATTAAAAAGACTAGGACAACGCCTCTCCATATTCAGTCTGATGGCATGGTTGAACGGATGAATCGAACAATGGGCAAGTACTTAGCCAAGGTAGTGTCCGAACATCAAAGAGACTGGGATCAGTACTTGCACCTCTTCTTAATGGCGTACCGATCATCCGTTCACGAAAGCACAGGCCAAACACCATCCTGTGTCATGCTCGGTCGTGAGATAAGATTACCATGCGATCTTCAATTTGGACGAAGACCGGAAGAAGAAGTCGCTGGGGAAGATTACGTCAGCAAGCTGGCAAAGAGGCTAGACGAAGTACATGAAGAGGTTCGTAAAAACACACAAATTGCCAGCGACAGGATGAAAACAAGATATGACGTCAAGGCGGAAAATGGTGGGTTTCAACCTGGCGATATGGTTTGGTTGTATAACCCTCAAAAGAGACGTGGTTTGTCGCCGAAGCTGCAAAGACAATGAGAGGGCCCCTATGAAGTCGTGCAGCGTATTAACGACGTTATATACCGCATCCGAAAACCGCCCAGAGGCAAGCCAAAAGTGGTCCACGTCGATCGTCTAGCCCCGTTTGCTGGCGATAACCACAATCCGCAAGTTCAGGTCCGAACCAGAGTAATAAGTAGCAGAACCAGGAATCCAATCGAAGAAATGGAGTTCGAAAAGTTTATGAACTTATACGGAGGTTCTGGAAAAGCTAGGTTCGGAGTTACCACCGAGGAACAACAAGACCTGTTCCAGACACAAAAAGATTACGCCATCGCACATTGCGTGAGCGAGGAGCTTGACATGTCCAAAGGGGTTGCAGTCGTGTTTAAAAAGAAGTTTGGACAGCTAGATGAATTACGAAGACAGCAACCGGCAGTCGGAAAGGTTTTAGGACTACGTGGTGACGGACGCTTCGTTTTCTATCTGGTCACCAAGAAATACTCACGTGTCAAGCCGTTATACAAAGATCTGTGGCGAACATTATGGAGTCTCAAGAGACAAATGGAGTTCCATCATGTTAAGAAATTGGCAGTACCCAAGCTTGGTTGTGGCTTAGACCAACTGAATTGGAGGACAGTTCGAAACATGTTGGAGGTCGTCTTCCGAGGAACAGGCATTCAAGTGTTGGTCTGTAGTTACCAACCGAGGAGAGTATTGGGTCAGGAAAAGTCCATTGACTGTTACTTTTATGGTCAAGGAAGTTGCCGAAATGGAGGAAGCTGCCGCTATCGCCACGATCCCTTTTACCGGTGTCGCATCCAGTCTCCTGTTCTGGGACAGAACAGTCCTAAGAAGGGGGCAGTGAAACGTCCGAGAAATTACTTGCAAATGCAAGAGCCTTCTAGAACTGTTATCTAGTTTCTAGAAGATATAGCGAAAAGTGAGGAACGATCGAGAAGGATTCGCCGATGTCTATAAAAGCCGAAGATGGAAATCGTAGGTCAGTTATTGCTGGAATGCGAATGTGTTAAGAAGATTATCAAGTTGAAGTTAAATAAGTGATTAGCACGTGCGAGAGTTTTAAATAACAGTGTACACAGAATCGAGTGAACGTGACTTACAGTGTGATATCCGAGGACGTTATCTTATTTCGTGTTATACAACGGTTATACATAAATTATTGTGTAAGTGTTTTTATTATTAGATTTTATTAGTTCGGGTTAATTTAAAAGTGTACATATTTCTATAATAAGTAAACGTAGTTTTAGTCGTTTTAAATAAATTAGTTTTTAATAAATAGATACGTAACAATACATTGAAAAAAGAAAAGCGAAAAATAGAGAGATAAGAATAAGGCGGAAACATCTTCAATTAGAGTTAAAGAAATGAAGAAAACGAAAAATTGAAACAAATACCAAAAAGTGAGCAACAAAAAGAAAACAAAGCAGAAGCAGCATCGATTACATTTGTTTTAAAGAATTGATCATCGCTTATCTTACAATTTACATAATTTTATACTAAAATAAGAAATGTTTTCGGGTTTGGACTGTGTTGTAGTTGTTGATTTCCAGTTTTTACCAAAACGATAAAACTCACTTTTTGTATTTTATTTTTTATTAAAAAAAAATTTATTAACTCATTCAAAAAATTTTAATCGATATGCTTTCTCTTCTCGTTCTTCAAAGTTTCCACTTTAGACGTTAAGTTTTCTATGTTTAATTCTATTTAAAAAATCTTTTTTTTACCAAATGTTTAAATTTAAAACAAAAAATATTTGTTTTTATGTTACTATTTTTTGTTTTAAGTTTTTTTCTAAACAAATTTGAGTTTCAAAGGTTGATTACATACAACCATAAATAAAAGTTTTTTGTAGTTCGAAATCAATCAGACCTTAATGCACAAAAAGTCGGGTATTAAATTTTTTTTTCTTTTTTTTTACTTACATATAGGGTGACTAGTACCTAGCCGTATTCTTTTTAGGGTATAATAATACAGCTTATTTGCTATTAATTAAACCATAATATTCATTATACAAAAGTTGATGGGCTTAGAAATATTTCATTTTTTATTTTTTACAAAAGTAGTCACAATTGGTAGAATGTAAAATAATTTAGAAGAGAGTCTTTTTTTTGTCGTTAGTATACACAACAGTACAAGTTGTGCAAAAAAATGTTGATGTTCAACTTGGGCTTTTTGTAATAAACTGCATTCAACTTGTTTTTTCATGGCGATTTATTTTCAAAATTTATTGTGACATTAAGCGTACCAATAAATTAAAAAAAAACTTCTGTTTTATAATATTTTGAATAAAGTAGTATACATTTTTGAGAAATCCTATGTCACTTTTTGCTAGTTTGCAATCATAACACCACCCAACAGTAAGTTTTTGCATGGAATATTTTATATGATTCTGAGTAAATATTTGACGCTGATTTTAAATATGTTATTAGTTTTTCTGTATCAGCTCTAGATTTTGAATAATAAGGAACGGTGTTATGTAATATATAATTATAAAAAACTACAAACCCTGCTACTCCAAATACTCTAGCTAAAATCATAGGTGTAGCCCGGCGACCCTGGAATCGTTTCTTCATAGTTCAAATGAAATTGTTCATTCTGTTCTTCACTCAAGTCACCTAGAGTTGCAAAACGATCAAAATTGCTGTACAGGAACTGTACTTTGATGCTCATGTTGCATCCAAGTTGCTGGAACTGAGACAACATCTCTTCAACGTGTTTAATCTAATTGCCACCTTTTTTTAATTTGATGTTAAATAACCCAAACAAACGAATGCCATTCATTTTTCTCAATTTTTGATATTGCAGTGGTGAAATCAGGTATTACTGTTCTAAAAGAAAATTAACTATCTTAAGATCATATAAAATCTTAAGCTTTCGCGGTTATTTTGGCTCCAATTATAAGCAACTTTTGGCTTAGATCGTGTCGTAGATGAATACCCAGACTTTTTAAGTATGGTCCTAGTCTCCTTGAGAGTAAAAACAAGAAGTAGAACTTGTTTATGACCAATGCTATTGTAATGTATTCTCTCTGAATTTACGATCGATAAAGAGCTTAGTTTATTTCCGTTGTGTAATGGTACAAACTGCGTTTTGACAAGTTGATAAAAAACGCCATTTGTTTGAATCATATCTCTGTAAGCCCATGACAGTCATCACGCCAACAATATTTATGCAATACACAAGATCATTCTCTTTAGCGAAAAACTGAAGTAAATCTTTTTCTTGAGTGCAGTAATACAAGGTTTTGACTTCTTTAATTATGAGTTTTCCTCTTTCAACCGGAACGTTAGTAATTCACAAGTTTTTGACAGTTCAAGGTCCCTAATTAAATTATTAATCCCGTTTTAATTAAATGCTTTCTGTTCGGAATAGTATCTTTAGATGTAAATAGTAGTGATAAAAATAAATCAGTTGAACTCCTTACAGGTGTAATAGCTGATGTTGATGTGGGGTAAATCCATTTAGAGTGGTTTTTTTTGTTAATTCCTAATATATTTACAACGAAAAAATAGCAGTTATCGTATTTGAAGGTTTACGCCAAATCAGTAGAAACTGGAATTTGAAAGAAGTTCCTTTCTTAGTGGTCTTAAACGTAATTCCTCACATAACTTTATAGACACCTATTATATTGTTATTTGCTTTATTTATGGTTTCTGTAATGGAAACGCAGCTGAGGCTCAACGCTAATATGTACCTCGGTTTCCAAAATTACGCGTTCATTATGTAAGTGCCAGGAGCACGGATTTGACGTTCTGAGATTTTTATGTATGAGGACCATTGACCATAACATTAAACATCTATATTCTATATACAAAGTGGAACCACTAGGCGTGACTTAGTCTACCATCAAGATGGAAACTTTGCCAGGTCCGGATTGTTTAAAAATTAAAGTTTTAACATTCATCGTACATTGTAAATTTTTTCAGATTAACAAGTTTTACGTTAATTTACAAAACTAAAATAATTTATCAAATTACTTGAATTTATACGTTAAAATTAAACTCCATATTGAGGCGCCTAAAAATGGATACAGAAATTTATTTAATAAGAAAAATGGTAACACTTGTAAGCTGTGTACTATGACGTAAAAAAAACGTTAAAACGACTGCTGTGTTTAATGATATTTTCCATCGTTTGCATGAAGATTTTTAACGTTAGATATCAAAATTACTAAAGTACAGTGTAATAAATTTATGACCGTATTATATTATTTGACAATACCTTAACAGATGTGGCTAACATAATTGAAAAAAAAAACGCGAAAACGTCTCACTCATTTCGATAACAACTAAATAAGTAGTAACATTTTATTTAGTAGTGTAATTCTTATAATGTTAGAAAATATTAAACTGGAGCAATTTTAAACCAGTGTAAATGTAAAGGAGACAATTTGTTTATTATCCGACTTAGAAATATTAACATATTAAATCTGATGTAAGAGCCAAAGATTATACTTTTCTCGTTTACTGCAATGTGTGTAATTCCAAGTTTAAATTTACATTTAAATCGAATAGCTAAAAAAAGCGATTTCTTTAAATGCTAGATTTATTTAATTAAACTTTCGTGGTGTAAAAAATGCGATCTACTATATTTGTATTATGTTTATGAAATTTTGAAATTTAATAAAAGGTAGAGGACAAGTAATAAATAATGTGCAGAACTTAATGAAAATTCTATGTTTAAAAACAAATAACTGAACTATGTGTAACGGAGTAGTTCTTTTAATTTTTGTAAAATATTTTTTCGGTTTTATTTTTAATTGTTGTTTTTTTCATCTATAACCGAAAAAATAACTAGGGGGGATGTGTTTTACAAAATTATCTGTTCATCTTATTTTGTTTATTAGTTTTATACTCGGCGTCGATTATTCATAAACAGTCGAAGCACGAAAATTCTGCAAAATCAATTTTAATAGTTAGTAATTTTATCAAAAATTTGTTTACAAACTAATTATTAATTGTTTAACTGTAAATTTATTAACTAGCGCTGTATTAAAGGTAGTTCGCTGCTGGAACTTGAAAAATTTACATTTGAAATAACGTCTCAAATCATTATTACCTTTTTTCTTTTGATACAAATATTTTATTGTAATTGCATCAATGTTCTATCAAACTCAATCTAATTTCAACATCAAAGTAAAAATGTAATTGCTTTTTTTAATTTTAGAGTAGAGCGTCTGATAATCCAGTTTTTCACTTTATAAACTTTTTCAGCTTTAAAATACATTGGTATAGTAGGAAAATATTAGATTTAAAAACAAAAATAAAAACATTAATGTTTTCATGGGTTTTAATAAAAAAATGTCTGTAATTTTATTTTCTGCGAGCAAAATATAATAAAAAATCGTAAAATGAAAATTTTAGTCGCGCTCTAAACTATTAATATAACCAATATTAAAGATTTGCGGTTCTTTCAAATTAGAAAAGTTTATTCACATACTAAGCTGCTTAAATTCAAACGCCATCATTATATGATGCATGCGGAATAAATACCAGTTATTGAAGAAACTGGCAAAAACAAATTTCAATTGCGCAGCATTTGGCGTATTTTTAAAATGAATTATATAAATTGTATTGCGTGAGTTTAATGATGTAGTAATATCGTGAACAAATTATATTCAAAATTTTGTTAAATACGTGAGTCTGTCCAAAATTATTGACACAAAAGGAAACTATAGGTGCTACAGTTTTAACAAGTTGTCAGTTTATTAATAATTCACTAAAATGTTACATGTTAATTAAATGTGTTACATAATATTATATCTTAGATCTTTTATTCTCGAACTGGAAGGTCTTCGAGTATCTTAGTGTTGAAGTATCCATCTATTCTACGGCACGTTTCTTATATTTATACTGATACAAAAATTAGATTGCAAGGTTCGTACATTATAAAATGTTTGTTTTTGTTTTTTTTTGGAAAATGCAATTTCTAAAAAAGAATAAAAAGGCCACTGCAGGAAGAGGTAACAAAAAATTTTTACAAATAAGTATGTGAAAGAAATGGAAAGAAGAATACTTTCTTTTTTTCATCTCACTAAGGTATCGTTTTTTTTTAATACAAAAATAATTTCTATAGTACCCCCCGTTGGTGATTTAGGGTCACGAAAATCTAGCTTACAGGCAATCTGGAAAGCGAACGCGTCTTCCAGACTTATTAAAACACAGGGCTTGGTTTCGTGGTGGAAGGTAGATCTACAATGATCGATGGTGCCATCTTGTTTTTGAATTGAGCCGTAGTTGGAGATTGCTAGAGGTTCGTTCATGATGAATGCTGGTTTAAGTTTGTCGATAGAAAATGTTACGTCACGATCGTTAACGTGGACAGCAAAAGTTTTTTTAAACGTTTGAGCACCTTGTATGGACAGTCGTAAGGTGATTGCAAAGGATGTTTAGAGTTGTCATAGCATACAAAGACTTTATTTTCAGTAGTAAAATGTTTAAACGTTTTCTTGGTTTTATGACGAGATCCTTGCTAGGTCTTAAATTGCTAAAATGTTGTCGAAGTTCCTTATTGAATTTGATGTGTTTTATGTGGTGTTTATAAACTATGCCAGCTGCTATTTATTATTATTATTTCTTTGAGTTTTTTATTAGCCCACGCATCTAAGCTCTAAGCCTGTTGTTCTTTTTTCTTGGAATAATAGTCACCCTCTATAAACCCAACCTTACTTCGTCGATCTCCATCTCTTTTGCTATCTTTTTCTTTTTCTTTCCAGGCGTCGAACTTTCACTGGAGAGAACAATAAGTTTTCTTTTCGGATCTTCTTTCTTATGATCAACACTACAACTTTTTATTAGAAGCTTTGGACTTTGATCTTTTAAGCGCTTTAGTACTCTTTCCGGTTCCACGATGGGTTCCAGAATCCATAACTCCAAAGAATCCGGGAGAAAATTTTTCTTCGGTTAATGTGTCTAGAGCTTAACCCAGAGCAGTCTTAAGAAGGCCCACTTGTTCTTCGCTTAAGACAACACCCGGATATTTTTGTGGCATTAATGTTATTTGAATGTCAAACACGGACGTAGGATAAGAAGTAAAGGGTTTCACCTTCTACTCTTTTTTCTTGGTGGTCGTGTTGCTGTGGTTGCAGTACTGTTTTCTGATCGGGTGCGTGTTGTGTCACCAATTTTTGGATTAACTCGTTTGGTGTTTAAGGGTCCACCTTTATTTTTGATGTCTCAGGTTTTATGGCTCCTTCTTGTTTTTCTTTGTTTTATTTTATGTACTTGCTTCATAGTAGTCCTACGAGTAACGAGAAAATATAAACAACTATGTGCAGTGTCCCTACACATTTGGCAGGTTATATACAACGGGGCTAGCCTGGTGACCCGAGATTTAGACCAGTGACGACTGTCCTTCTATCCAGTCACGCATCTGTCGGCCAAGTCCTCTCCAGCTTAGATTTATGTTTTTAATGAGGTTGCTTCATGTAATTAAGTCAGATCTCCCAGCATTTATTGTTCGTGGAACATGCTCACAACAGCAAAACATTTTGTGTTGTATTGACGTGTTCACAGAGCAACGTTAGTAGAGCCACGACAAGCAGCGTTTATTCTAGTGTTGGCTTTTACCACGTCACAACGGCTTGAGCTGGGAGAGCTGATTTGCGTGACAACAGTATTGGAATACTGAAAAGGTAAATAAGGTTGTTCTGGCTAAATTTGTTAAGCTGGGTACCATGACACTCTACTCACTTCTCTACGCACTACTTGAAAACGTACCCGATAGCTGTTGTTGCATGTAGATTTTCATTCTAAACTGACCGGATTTCAAGCAAAATCGTAGAAAGAACTTGTGTTTATTAATGATTCTGGTGACACATAATCGCTGCTTCTAGTTGACGGTGTAAGCGTGGAACTATACGCTTTACTAATATATGGTATGCAGTTGTATTTACATAAGTCGAATCTAATAAACGATTTAAATGTTTAAAAACGTACTATACAAACTGTCTGCTTTGGTTTGTTGTAACCCTTAGTGGTGTGCCAAAACAAGGAATCCAATGATCATAAAAGACTCCTGCAACTGGCTAACGAATGAATCGCTCAATTATTGTAAGGCAGTATCCAACCAAACTGTCTTGCCTGGAAATGTGTGGGATGTCGGTTGTAAACTGGCCGATAAAATCCAAATGGCTTGTAGTCGGTGTAGATAGTAAATAACAGATTTTTTACCATGTGTTTAAATTGCAAGATCGATAGCAAGCAGTTCTAGATCATAATTTATATTTTTCATCTCTATTAATTGTTTTTTTTTGGTACCATGTGCAAAGGCAATGACTATGGACTCTCAGACAGACGTGCAATACCTAAATGCAACATAGTGTTAGATTTTTTTGCTGCTTTCAGTCTGTCTGAAATAAGTTTTTGTGGTCTTTGTGCAACTGATAGACCAAAAGTGGTGCCAATATGGTGTTTGGCTGAATGCTTGACAAACGTAGGTACTCCGTGTGGCCGTGTTACTTAGAAAGTGTTAAAGTTAAAAGCTTGTGAAAGTACAATGTGCTTAAAATTACTTTAATACATGAAATTTTATACTCACTTACTTCTCTAGAAGAAGTAAGATTGTTGATTTGGTCCAAAAGTTGATAATTTTTTTAATCAACTAAAAGTCCATAATATGCCAAGAAATCAAAACCTACTATGGACTATGGAAAACAACGGCGACTACGAACTTCCAAGTCGTGTGTTGCCGTAAGTTTTAGTCACTTGATATTCCGATAGTTGTACCATTTGCCGTGCTAGGTCGAGGGTTTGGAAGCCTCGCAAGCGAGTACAAACACATCTGCTTCGCTATCAATGAGACTTGATTTGTAAGCGACGAATAAACGGTGAGATGTTGTAGGGCTGATA
This sequence comes from Aquatica leii, assembly GCA_035610365.1. Classification (NCBI taxonomy): domain Eukaryota; kingdom Metazoa; phylum Arthropoda; class Insecta; order Coleoptera; family Lampyridae; genus Aquatica; species Aquatica leii. Next base: position 197,094,717 of record CM069433.1, read on the forward strand.
CTGATGGCCGTCATCAACTACTGCTTCTGTCGTTTTTCAAAATGTTGGTTGTAAACTTGTCTGGTTGCTAAATTTTTAGCGGCACCAGCACATAATTTCTTTTAGATTGGTTGTTTTGACGAGAACCTAAACGAGGTCGTGACGATGACCGTGATTGAAGTTGTAGTTGTGAAATTTGATTGACTGCGTTTCAAATTACTGAAGCAACGATGCAATTGATTGCTTTTGTTATATAATCTTGCGTCACTGGTGGACACAGTAGTTGTCCAATATTTCCAAGCAGAGTTTGCGCTTTCGCTAACGAATCAGCAATATCTGCTCTCTTGCCAAGTGTAAGGTCTTTGTGAGCTGCAAGCAACGTTTGCATATGTTTAGGTAAACGACTTAACCAAAGCGTTTGTAAAAAGAAAAAAAATGGCGTATCGATAGAGTCCTTAATTCGGATGTACAGAGGGTACCTATGAACCCATCGTCGAAGAGTTAGAAGAAAACCAAAACTATCAATGAAAAATCGTAACAAATGATTTAATATATTTTTTATTCGATGACAAACTACCACTTAGGTTTTCCCAAAGGTAACAAGAAAAAATTAGTAAATGCTACATAAGCTCAACCGGTTAAACATTAACAATGTATTCTCTACCATTGTTTTTCAAACATAGAAAATTTTTATAAATTTGACTCACGAGCAATTAATAATAAAATCATATAAACACAAAACAAAATTGATTAACCATTAACAATTACATGCAGTTGCAAAAAAATGTAATTCTTGAAAAGTAAGACGTGAACGTTTAAATTAGTATAACATAAGACTTACCCCAGACTTGAAAATTTTTATTGTAGTTAGCTAGTAATCATGCAACTTCAGTAATGTTACTGTCGAACTATCGGGGAGCGTAAGCTTACAACTGTCGATTACGTTGGCCAAACTCTGGCCTCAATTAAGGATACTCGATCGGATCAATTTAACGTACGCAATATCGCACAAGTCTGAATTAATCTGAAAGCCGAACTATAGTCTCGACTGAAAGTAAAAAGTATATGTACTAAACGTAGTTGAGGGCTTAATACAAGTAATAGAGCATAACATAATTAATAACACTTAAGCTTTGGTAGAATACAGATTAGTAAAGTTAAATCATAAGACAAATAAACCACACTTGATAGGTAGCCACAGCTGTTTGAAGTCCAATTTGAGTAATATACTTTTACTCTTGCTAGCTGGGTTTGAAAAAATTTCTTCGAAGTTTCGTCAAATTTGCTATAAAGAATTTTAAATTAGCAAAAGCAACATGACGTTAGTAGTCATTATCAGTGAGCAATTACTTAAAAGAAAAGTAGAGGATCTAAAAATGCTGAAATTTAAGCTAATAAATATACAATCGTGCTAGCACAAGTAAGTTGCTAAAGTTTTATTTGATGATTGATACACATAGTGCGCTAAGTATCCAAAACTCGTTTAATTGATATAATAGGCGTGTTACCAATTCCTTGTGATTATTAGCTCCAGCAAAGACTATTAAAACGTTGGATTTGATTTGCTCATCTAACGTATATTAGTTGCTGATATGATTATATCTAGCTAGTACGATTTAATTTCTGCATCTATGTATGTCTTAGCTATCGATCCAATGAGTAAGCAATTAGCCAGTCGTTAAAATTTTATGAAGTAACAAACACGTGAAGGTGACCAAACTTGCTTTCAGAATAAAAGAAAATTAGATCTCGGCGTAAAATAGAAATGCATTTTTAATCCGGCGATTCTTTTACGTACAAGCATCGACATGTTAATGGATTTACACTATTAATAACGTGGATGTTTTAAGATTCTTAAATGTGAATTTTAATGAGCATTGCGTTAGTACACGTGCTGTCTCTTTAGCCGGAACAGAAACGAAGTATATAATAAGTAAATCAAACTTGTAGATTCATATAGCGCGTGAAACAATAATAAGGTTTTTTAACGTACCAATTATTTATATATTTTATGCATAATAGATTTAAAACAGTTGTTCTGCAAATTTAAGTTTCTAACTTAGAAAGTCTAATTTCGGTTTGCGCCGTCCGTTAAGGATATGATTACATAATTTGCAATCTCGTATACACAATCATCGGTAGTTAACTTATCGCAAATATTAATCGGTGAATAAGCAATGAACCTCAAGTTTAGGAGTAGATGTCGTAATGTGTAACTTCGAGTACATCTTATGACAAGGCTTGGATAACTATTCAGGTAATTAAGTGATAAGCACAGTGACATATGACAAAAGCAAACTTAATTATTATGCACCACAAAATACATTTAAGTTAATTTTCTAATTAATTTTTATTTTGAATCTACACACCTTCATACGTAAAACGACATCAGTCACCAATCTTCACACCATTTGTTTGCTTCTGTCAACAGTGGATTAAAATATAGGATTAATGGAAGTAATTGATGAGTTTGTAAATCTGGGTTGAATATTAACAGTATACCTACACCAAAATTTAGTAATATCTCACGCCTACATTAATCGAAAAGTTTGATATTTTAATGCTTTTACTATTGTTTCTGTAATCGAATAATAAAAAGTTCTTTAGATAAACTTTTTGTTGTGCCCGAAAATCTGTCTAAGATAAATTTTATCTTATCAATTATTTCAAAATAATTTGATTGATTTTCTTTAAATATTTAGGGGTTTAATCTAACAGTGCTAAACTTTTAGTTAAGCCGAAAACTTATTACATTACTTGGAACAGTGGGTTTTAGAAGCGCTCCAACGGATCAACTTTGTAATCTATATTTCATAGATCTATCGTCTTTTATTAAACATTCTTCCTTATATGTTATCTTATAAATGAAAGTATCGATTCTTCTGTGATTCTTTTTTCCATTTAAAAGATTCGAACGTATGATAAGAAACTATTTTAAAAGTTTGTAAATAGTGCGATTTCTTATGAATGTAATGTAAAAGAATGTGTATAGTATGTCGAGACTAAGCGTTTTATGAGTATGGATGGAAATGGAAAGAAAGTAGAGTGAACAAACTTGTAGTATATTAAATATAAGTCAGTCGCATTGAATTTGCAAACTTCTACGTAATATAATATTGTTGGAAACTAAAACGTTGACATCAAAGAGTTTCGGAGAAGAAGTTTGATTCAATTTCCGTTTAACAGCGACCTAAATTCTTGTAAAAACCGAGTTATCCAGGTATCGACACTTATGTATTATATTAAATAAAAGGGTCATTGTAAACATTTTTTTTTTATTTTTTGCAATTGAATTATTCTAAATTTACCTGTTTTGCAATGTTTCTGTTGCCATCTGTTATAAAATACTATATAGAACTTTTTGTTGTTATAACTTCTACCTTGCACACATTCAGGCTTTAGCTTAGAATCTTTCAAGTTAATGGATTAAATAATACTAATATTTTTGTATTTATCTGTACGAGTAGTTACTGGAATAATTAAAACTAAAATTATTTCAAGCGATTATATTATTATTATTTGCATTATACGCCAATCTGACACATGGTACTTACTACCAACGTTATAGATTAATTTTAATTTATTTTAAACATGTTTCGACATTTTTAAATGTGATCGTTAGTAATACTACAAATTATTTATAAATTATTAAAAATATAGCTAATACATTAAACTAATAAAAGAGCATATCAAATAATAAAATTGCAACTGACAAGTGTAACAAATTGAAACTATCAATAAACACACAGTCAAAGTAAACTCGTTTTCGCCATTTATTTAAAAATTTGGTATATAATACATCTAGGAGTAATGATATTTATCGTTCTATTCCTTCCTTTAGTCCTTCTTAATTATTCTTTAAAGAATTTTTAAACTATTTAATGTTTTTTTTCTACAAATAATAGTTTAAAATGTTATATTGCTAATAATAAAGATCCTATCTCTGTTTTAGATAAATTTGGTGTTTACAAAATTTCTTGTTCTTCTTGTAATTCTTCTTATGTCGGTCAAACTGGTAGAAAGTTCAAAGATTGATTAAAAGCACACATTTATTTTATTAATCAAAATTTAAATACCGGCATCTCACGTACTGCTTTTGCAAATCACATTTTATCTACTAGTCATTCTTTTTCTCCGGATCTTAATATTAAATTTCTTCATTTTTGCAATAAAGGTCATCATCTAAACAATCTTGAAACTTTAGAAATTCGTCGTCTGTCTAATGATAATTCTTCTACGTGTCTTAATGAATTTCTTGATTTAAACATCTCTTCTTAATCCTAAATTCTAATCTTGCCCATTTTTATCTTTAATTTTTAATTAATTTTTTTATCACTCTGGCTGTGTGTTTATTAGTAATTTTAATTTGTTATTTTTGACACTTGTCAGTTGTAATTTTATTACTTGGTGTATGCTTTTTTATTAGTTATATTTTTAATAATTTATAATTAATTTGTAATATTACTGATGATGATATTTAAAAGTGTCAAAACATCTTTAAAATTAAAACGTATGTAGAGAAGTCTACAGTAATTTAATTGTATATATAGTACTACATCGATTAGTTTAACCTTATAGGTTAGAACACCAATATCACTACTTCCGATTGCACAAAGTTGTACTGTGTAACACTGATTTTTGAAAACACAGTTACACAAAGTAGCTATTGTATGTTTGAAATAGAAAAATAGTATATTATATACTAAGTTGGAGAAGTGTACGGTTATAACCTAAGCGACAAAATCGTCGAGATAAGTCGCGCAGGTTTAATCATTTTCTCAACCGTGGTCTATATACAATTTTTTTTCTTTAATAAATTAAATTTAAAATATTAATTTCAAATTAAAAGTCAAGTGAATAAATATTCTAACACAACCAGTAAAAATGTTTACGTTCTGTTATTAAAAATCATTTCAGAAGAATTACATTTGGTAATGGTTGTGGAGAAACAATAATTTAAGCATTGATTGAAACAAATAAATAAAATAAAATTAATTTGTCTAATTACCGGTTTAAATTCTCGAAATAGTATTAAATAAAATTGCCTCTGGTAAACAGTCAAATTATTTTTGAGAGATTTTGAGACTTTGGGGGCTTTGTAGTTTCTGTTTCAGAAATCAAATGTTGTAGTCAACTCGATCTTGTCTAAATTGAACTTTTAAAGCTCTTGTTTCTCTCGAATTTAAACTCGTAGAGAAAAAACGCCCAATTTGTACAGGAATAAATAACTTGTTACGTGTTGTTAGTTATAAAGTGTCACATTTTCGGATTTTGACAAAATTCTTAGCACCACACCGGCACCGCGTCAATGGCAATGCAATATCAACAGTTTCGAAACTATTTCTGGGTTGACGTTTGCTGTGAGTAGCTTGATTTTAGTAGAAACATCAGTTCAATCGTAAGTAATTTCTTTTCTATTTAATTTCACGTCGTCGTTACTAGTGCGCTTTTAGCGATTGAAAATAAAATAAAGATTTTTTGCTGATGGTTTCCATCAAATGCTGGAACGTTGCAAGAGCGTTACACAGGCTGCAGAGCACTAGAGTGAACTGCCACAAATCAGTTTCAATTGTAAAAGCCGTTTTCTCATGGTCCTTGAGTTCCAATACTAACTGCCAGTAACCACTCTTTAAATCCAACGTAGAAAACCACTGGGATCTAGACAGGTTGTCTAAAGTATCATCAATTCTCGGTAAAGCTAGCTGTCCTTTTTGATCGCGTCGTTAAGCTGTCTTTAGTCTATACAAAATCTCGTTAATCCATTTTTCTTCTTTATTAGCACCACTGAGGATGCTCATGGACTATTTGAATGTACAATTACATTTTCTCTCTCGTATCCGTAATTACTTATTCAGCTTCCTTCTCGTTTTGCCAAAGGAGTTCCCCTGGATGTTTTTTATTGGCCGAGCGTCTCCGGTATTAATTTTGTATTTTAACAACGTTTTTTATATCTAAATGGAACTCATACTTCTTTATAACATCCATTCCTAGGATAACTTCTTTCGTGATGTTGGCTACCAGTACTTGATGGTCGAGTACTCTATTTCCCAAACTAATAGTCACTTGTACTTGTCTGTAAGTAGGGTATTTTTTCGCCCGTCGCCCTTCGCAGTCGTACTGTTACTGGCGATGTCTTTTCATTTTTCCGTAATGTGTCAGGACGAATGATGGTTTTTGTCGCTCCCGTGTCAACCAGTAACTAAACACGTCTTTTATTGAACTTGCTATCGAGATAAATACTGTGCAATTCCTCCATAGGCGATGCCATTTGAATGGTAATCTCCGGGGCATCACTCGTGGAGGTTTTAGTTTTCCGGACCACCATGACAATTCATTTAGTTCATTCTCTTTTCAAGCAGTTTCATTCTGTCTTCTAATTTGTCCCCGATTGATTCTATTTTGTTTTCTAAAACTTCGCATATTTCTTGTCTTGAATTTAACATACCTGCTTGAGTTTTCTCTTAGTTGTAAATATATTAAAGTTAAAATCTTAAAAAGATTGCATATTTATTTTATAGCCTACTGCGTTTTACACATTTTCTCATAAAACTTCAGAAATTGAAAATATCTTGAAAACGGTTATGTTTGGGTGTAAAAAATGTAATATCTATTTGAAAAAGAATAGAATTTCACATCGGTAAATGTCAAGAAAATAGTAGAACGTTTTATTTACAAATAATAAATCGGTTATCGTCATTTTTAATTAAAAAAGTTTAACAAGTTTAGGCGACTACATTGTATGAGGTTACATAATAAATAACTAATAGGTTTGATACAACAATATGTCAGACCTGAATTTTGCTTTGTTTAAAGTAATTATAGCAATTAAAATATCTGAAAAATTGCCTTTTATTTAGAAATATGAGATCGTTCATTCTATAATCATCAAACACAAAATGTTTAATATCAGTATAAAAATACGAGGTTGTGAAGAAAAAAATATTTTTCATCGCTGCTACATACATTTATTTTCTCATTTTCCGAGGATTTTGTTGTAAATGCTGGAAATAGGAAAAACGTTAGCACATTTTATTAACGGCGTAAAATCATCCTTAATGAAAATTGGTTGTTCAGTCATTAAATTAAAAGTGTTTAGTACGTTAGAGTGGTCTGATAAATCATGGGGCTAATTTGATTTGTTGCAACTTATTTGCTTTGGTGCGGTTTACAAAAACTAGCAAATAAAAAATTACGTCTTATGTTAAACAAACGTTTTCTTAGAACTTTGTCTTATTTGCATCGGATTTGTCTTGTACTATGCATAATTAATGAGAATGAAATTAATTAAATTCTTGTCGCAAACGAATTGGTTTTCTTAGTTAAATCAGTTTAAATGAGATTTATGTGACACAGTGCTGTAAGGTGAATGTTGTCCTAATTTAACTGTTATACTTTAGGGCGAATCCTATTAAAGCGGACCAATTAAAAGTTTACTTTTTTTAATTTCGCGTTAATTATAAAGTAGCTAGAATTAAATTTATACTGATGTTCGCTTCTAAGGTTTTTTTAAAATATTTTTTTTATATTATTTGTTCCGTTAACATTGTGTACCAATTAATATAAACCATCAAATATTTTGAAGTTATACATTACGAGCTTATAGATAAATCTGATGAGCTTTTTGCCTATTCATATTCAGACAATGTTATACAAGCAAATCTTGCGTAGTATAAAAAATGATGCATGAAAACCACAAACAGTACTTTGATTATACTGGATTGACTTTAGTTGTTTTTATTGCAATTTTCCGATAAGTGAATGTTTGTTTACACAAATTTGATTTCAAGTTTTTTATCGTCTGGTGTTAAAGTTGTTCGAATCGTCTGATTAATTACATAATTTGTAATGTACTTAATGGTCATTATAGAATGTGTGTTTATCGATCAAAATCTAAAATTGTGTTTGCAATAACCTTAGTTTACAATGAAGAATCCTTATAATTAATTTTACACGACTCTCGAGTAATTCATACGATCAAAAAAAAAACACTGTTGTTGTAAATTCTAAATATAAAAACAGCTCAACCGTTCGCTAATTAATATTTTCTGCCGTTATGTTTACACTCCTATTTTTAGATTTTCCGGTTTATTGAAGAAAATTAATTTTACTGCACTTTATATAATGTTGCGAAATTTACTTCAATTAAATGTCGATTATAAATCGATATGCAAATATTCACATTTTAAAGACCATTTTAACCGCCTAAAGGTCGTTGCAATTTTATTGCAATGCACGCGTCGATTGTTTTATTACAATTTTATTGCAGTATGATAAAATTTTTGATACAACTTTTTTAAAAGGGTTTTTTTAACATTAATTTTTTAAACCTGAAACGAAAAAGCTAAACAGTATGAGCAAAATGTAAGCGTGATGGCCTTTTCAGGTCTTGTCAGCATGAAAACATTAGCTTATTTCTGGTAAATATTGCAATAAAAATTGTGTTTACATTACTAGATTGTTTATTTTCTTATTCTTAGATATTTTAGTTTCTTCTTGTTTACGTTCCTTTTTCTTCAAATTTTCATTGGTTTTATGTAGGCTTCGCATATGTATGCACTAAAAACACTTAAAATATGCAAGCACAAAAACGCTATAAATATGTACTTAAGTACTAAGTACCAATTCCTCTATAATTTCTTTTTTTCTTTATAATTGATGTTTTCTCAATGCTCTGTTCGTTTCGGGGTTCACTTTATCAACAACTTTCTTGATCATTTCAAAATTTTTTGCAGCTTCTATTCAAGTTTCTAATTGAGTAATAATTAATCAATGTAGGGGGGAGCGGTATATTTTTGCCAAAACAGTTGGAAACGAAGGCAGCAATTGTACTTTAGTTCACTTTCAAATAAATTAAATCCAATTTTTTTTTCTTCATCGATATCAAAAATTCGTAAATTGATATTTGCTACGTATTTTTGTTCTGTCGGCAGTTTTTGAGACATTCAAATTTTACTGCTTGTCACTTTTTGTCTTAGTTTTTTCAGTCTTGCTGAATATACGCGGGACGTAATTTTTTCTGATTGTAAACTCGTCAGGAATATTATGTTTGGTAATTTTTTCAAAAACTTACAGAATACTTGATTGACACTAAGAAAAGCTGTACATAATAATTCTTCAGTTTTGAACCCGTTTTTCGAAAATGTCGTAGTTAGTGCTTGTGTTTTACTTTGATTTTTATTATTTACGTGTTTTCCAGTGTTCAAAAGTTGAATTACAAACTTTTTGCTAGCATTCACAGGCATTTCACCAAATTTGCAAATTATTATGACCTTTGAGAAACTGGTTACAAATACAGAAATACGTCTTTTTTCTTTTGACATCTACTTGAAGTTACTGTATTGTTGCGTATTTATTATTAAAAACTAATTTATTTAAACTTTTGCATCCATTTTAACTGCTTGCGAACGCGTCACCGGCATAAATTTAAATATAACACGAATATAAAGTTTAAATACACTACTTTTTGAAATGCAGTTTTTGTATAACACAAAATTTTAATAACGATCCACTTGTTAATATTAAACCACTAGTGCACGGAAACGAATTTAATTAATATCGCGATCACGCACTTGTTAAAAGAAAAAGTTTAATCAACACTATATTAACGAATTTAACTATGATTACACTTTATAAATAAACACGCGTATCGCGAAATTAACAGTTATTTACGCAATCAATTACGGGAGCGATATTAGATTATTATATTACACCTTACACCACTGTTGCGTATTTATAATTAAAAATTAAATTATTTAAACTAACTAAAAATTATGTTTACTTATTGTAGAAATATGTACACTTTTAAATTAACCGAACTAATAAAATCTAATAATATTTAATAAAAACACACTATAATTTATATCACTTACAAGAAGATAAGATAACGTCCTCGGATAGCCTCACACTTGTTTACACTAAAAATCACGTACACGATTATTCTCGGTATATTTATGTAGACACACGCGTGCTAACGATTTATTTCCAGTTAATAATCTTCTTAACACTACTGCATTTGCATTCCAGCAATAACTGACCTACGAATTGTTCCGTCGGTATATATATACATCGGCGAATCCTTCTCGAGTGTTCCCTACTTTTCGCTATATCTTCTAGAAAATGGATAACAGCTTCTGGAAGGCTCTTGCATTTGCAAATAATTTTTCGAACGTTTCAGTATTTTATATATTGTGTTGCCAAACGTTGTTACTAACGTGTTTGTATGCTACACTTTGATTTATGTTTATTAATATATTATGATTGGCTGTGAAATAATGTAAATACAATGCCTAGGCAGTGTGTAAGTAATGTCAACAAATTCATTGCGTTATGCGGTTTGAGCTTTGACTGCCCTGGAGAAATAGGCTTCCTCAACCTAAGTCGATTTCGCGTAGGTATCTGTTTAGTGTTGGCCAGGACAACAAGTCGTATTCCTGGTGGGCCGATTCTTACTAGTAAACAATTCGCTTGCTTACGCCACCTGCTCAATTTCCCGCTGAGACAAATTGTAAACATACTATTTCGCAATAGAGAGTCAATCATCATAGCAAGTTCGTAATCTTTGGTGAGTTTGTACACTTTGGGGAGGAGAATATAGTCGATCACTGTATCGTACGTCGCAGAAAAATTTACGAACGCGACTTTTTATATTTTCCTTTTCTAGTAGCCTTCTGCAATGTATTCGGTGTGGTTAGAGACGTCCGCACAGCAGAATTTTCCAGAACGGAAGTCAGTTTTATTTTGTGTTTCTTCCTCTGAGTCTTGCTGTTCAATAGCAGTTGCGTGACTATCTGATTGGCTGTTACATCAGTGTGGTTTAGGGTGCGGCAGTAGGTTCGTCACTGGTTTCTTTAGCACTCGGCATGTTTTCTTAATGTGTTTTGACGTCTAGGCCTTCGATCATGTTGGCCCACTTGCTACATCTTTTTTCTGAGATGACTTCTAGCAGTTTCATGATCAGCAGTAATAGTTTCTTCAGAGAAAGTATCTTTTCTATACAGTTGCCTATATATTTGCAGCATTGGTATGGCTTTTTTTGCTTTAGGCCCAGGATTTATTCAGTTTTGATGATCAATATCGTTTTCTTCAGTGTAGGCAGTTGAGGTAATTTGCAAGTCAGTGCATACAAGCATGGTTTTTAGTTTATTTCTTGTAGGACTGCGGTGGTTTTTTTTTACTAGAAGCCTATCAGAATTCAGTTGTTTGCACATACCACTAAGTAAAAGTTTCTTACATCTAGTTTATAGTCACGAGAACCGGCTTTGAAAAAAACCGATTTTGTAAGGCAGTAACACTAGGCCCGATGGTGCAAAACTGGTGAGATTATATTTACCGTTTTCAGATATGTCCGATTACTTTAAATCTCAAAGACGTACAAACTTATACGAAGAGTTTACGAGTAGTAGATGGGGATAAGTCATGGACCCTTATCATATTTTGTAAGAATTGTGTAAGTTAACAGTTAACAGTTAAATAATAGTTAACAAGTGTGTTGAGAAGTACAAAACGTAAAATAATCTTTTCAGTGCCAATAGTGTGGAAAGAACCCAAATATTATGTCACAGATTGTTATTTTTGCCTCACTAACAGACAGAGCATCGAAATCTAAGCATGTTGTGTAGTATCCCAAGTTACCATTAACTTCACGGCATGGACGAAGAAGAACCTGATTCAACAGATGATACGCAATTTGCACAAGAAATCGAAACTAATCCAGGCTTTCAAGCAACATGATTGTCACTCGAACTACATTTGATTTTACAGGCTGAACTGAATGATTTGGTTCAAGATTTAAAACTAGCAAAATCACAGTTAGAACTCCTAGCATCCATATTATGCATTGTTTTGTTCATATTATACGACTGTTGAGAACGTATTTAATGCATTGGGATAGAAACATAAATCAAACAATTATCGCCTATTTATCGATTCTTTTAAATTTAGTTTAAAATCAGTTTTTTTTTCAACATACCCATTTGAACCTACAGCTCATGCCGTTTATATGAATGAATTGAGAATATGCATTATCTTCTAGAATACATCCGGTATAAAGACTACGACTGATCAATTTGTGGAGATAAGTGCTCTTCTTTTTGGATTGCAGCTGGGGTATACAAATTACTGTTTTTTCTGTGTGAATGAGGCAGATGTTTATACTCTTTAATAGAAATTGGTTTGGGATCTTCTCTAATGAATGGAATAGTCAATGGAGTGCTATTTATACGACGTGTTTTTCTGTTGAAATTCACGTCTAAGAAGTCGTTATTTAAGTTAGTTTATAAAAAAGAACACCCGGATTGTCTTGTCGTACCTGGATGTGTTTTACTTGAGATACGAGAAAATAACTTCTTTCATTATTCTACTTCTTGTTGATAGGGTGCGGTTAGCCTATCAAAAAGATCTTTAAATTGTTTAAAATCGGTTGGCTTTATGTTTACTACAAAAAGACTTTTTTTGTACTAGCTAATCTAACCATTTGTTACCAATCCCAGAGCGTCATAATTTGGAATTGTGGATTTTTTTTCTTTCCCGCTCTATGATGGAATGAACGGTATCGGCTTCTTGATGTGTATGACCTCTGGCTAAAAATTTGTGGTTAGTTACACTAACTGTAGGTTTTACTTGCAAAATCCAAAAGTAACACATTATCATTAAAATGTTACGGTTCTGGCTAAGACAGTTATCTGACCAAATGGTTAGTTCTTTTATATCATCCGACACGTTGTTCTCTAGCCACTTTAATAAGCATGACGCAACTTTATTGCCTCCCCTACCTGCCACATTCTCATCCCACATAACGCAGTAACTTTTTTCTAAAGTTGCATCGTGAATAGTTAGATTGTATGTCCATAACTTAAGTGAGTAGAAACTCTGCGAGTTATGTAAATCTGGGGTAGGTAAACACTTCTGTAAGTCAATCATAACTACTTTTTTTTCAAGTAAATATTCTCTTGAAGTTTTTTTATGCTCAAATTTCATTTTGTATCTATTATTTGCATCCAGAAGATGGTCATCATATTCTTTTTGTAAACCTTTTTGTAGCTCCAAGGTGTCTGCTTTCTGAAGTTAAAGTTTATAATTGTCACATAAGTCATAGATGTCGTTATCTGGACTTTTAAAGGAATAGTTATACTCCTAAGTAAAAATTTCTGAATATAACCAATCTTTTGCAATATCTTCAGTGGGAAGACCCCTCTCAGTGCATTCTTTTAAATACAGACTGTACATTTTGCTTATATTTAAATTGTTTCCAAGATATTTTTTTTTGCTTTTCTCGCGAGAATAATGCGATTCATAAGTTGGAAATCTATAAATATGACTTCGAACACTATTGCGAATCTCTTCTGAAATTATGTTAATGGATGCGTGTCGTCCTCTTTTGTCAGGAGATACAAGCCCCCCATCCTTCTTTTTCTTTATTGCTTATCTACAGTTTGTTGTGCTAAGTGTGTTTAGAAAAAAATTCTTACACACTGTTTGTTTCCGTTTCCAACTTCAAAACTATGTATAATTATTGGAAAAATTTCTTTTGCCACTCCTTTCACCTGTGCGCTCTCGATTTCTCTTTATAAGTATCTGTAGAACTCTTGATGCAATAAACTGTCTTCTCACATCCACTGATTTCGTAGGACTCCAAAAATTTGTATGTATACTTCGACGAGTTTCTTCCGATATTTTAGTTTTACATGAGTTTGCAAGTATTAAGACGGGGACTTTTCACAGCTTTTTTTCCATTAAGCGACTACCACTGTCGGTTATGTACTCCAACCCTGAATGTCTTTTCTTTTTTGTTATATATTTTTTTCCAGTTTTTGGTATTCTGTTTTCTTTTTGTGGTTTCTTTCGTTGTCTTGGCCTATTTCGTCATTCTCCGGGCTTTTTTCGTAGCTTACATCATAATCTGGATCAGCGACATCGTCATCACTATCAAAATCTGAAATATCTAGATCTCTGTCAGGAGTTTTATGCGCTGGTTCATTATATTCTCCAGTTACGTGAGCATTTTTTTTCAGTTCTTTCGGCATTTCTAAATTCGTAGTTTCCATTGCAAAGACATTTTGTTCCACTGATTATATAGATTGGTTAAGTATCTGATTGCACAGATAACTTAGTGATGGAACGACATTGTTGTTAGATTTTTGTCGATTCAACATCTTATTTTCGTAAGTACAAGTGTGTTAACTCCAAACAATTGTTCAACAAAGGTACAGGTAAACTCTGTTGAGTCCTGTATAATAAAAATTGCATTATTTTTAGTTAATTGTTTATTTACTGAATTAATATTTAAGAACACAATGAAAAATATAAAATATAATTTTATCCTTTCGAAAGCAGTTTTGTTTTGGTTTAGATGATTTTGTTGGTTTTTATTTCTTTCTTTTAACAAATTCATTGTTCTTCGCCTTTAATGACATCTTAACACAAACTTTAAGAGCACTTCCCTGATTAATATTATTACTAAACAGTGTCATTATACAATACAAAACTTTAGAGGAACACCACAAACATAGCACAGCATGGACTTAACCTAGAAAACTAAACATAAATTGTGAGGTAAACTATAACATAACTTAACTTTGTTTGGCTCTAGCAGATCTATGGACTTAACATAGTTTAAAAGAGGCTATTATCTACAATTAGTTACCTAGGGAAAAACTACAAAAATGTAATTAAAGCAAAAAAAAGTTACGTGACTTAACATATTTAAGCAAAAATACCAAATTTTGGACTTAACATAGTCTGGCTCTGAGGTACAGATATTGTAGAATGTTGAATTATGTATTAAAACGTAAATATGTTTATATATATATTATGTTTATAAGAGTATATGTCTAAAATATGCATTTGTATATCCAAAATTTTTTTTAATAATACTGGTGGCTACGTTCCTTAAATTTTTTTTAAAACTAAAAGTAGGCAATGTTGTTTGGTTACAGGTTTCAATTGTGTAAGTCTCCGATCTTTATCACATTAACAGCTTGCTGTGTTCGCCCAGCTTCTAATTGACCTAAGTCAAACGAATTACAGCGGTTTTTGAAACTTGATTGTAATTAAATTGAAAATCAATACTAGTACCTAAGAAATTTGTTTTTGAACTTTTTAGCAACGAGCGCTTTCAGTTTCTGTTTGCAGAAATTTTGTTTTGATAAATATCTTTTGTTTTTAAAATTTTTATTGTAATTTATATTTATTTGTTTTAGGTTTCCGGATATGAGGACAGTTACAAACTGTTTTGTTTTAAACTTAGCAGCAGCCGATTTGCTGTTTGCTTTTTCCATACCTGCTGTGGCTTACACAAGAGTCGTTCCAAATTGGGTATTCGGCGACGTAGCATGCAGATTTATACCTTACACTCAGGTAATTCTTTGCAAATTATAATAGAAATTAGACTGGTATCACCCCATTAACCCTTATCTTAATGGCATGTTATTATATGTTAGTGGGTTGCTTTAAATTGCTTTAAAATCGTATATGCTCATGTTTACTTATTACCCGCTTTTTTCAACTTAGTCAAGTATGGATTTATCCTAGCGAAAAAGGTAGTCTAGTACTTCAACAATTTTTATTTTCGGCCTTTTTTCGCTTTTATTGCGCTCTACTTTGAGTTATCGGCACTGAAAAAAAACATAATTTATGCAACAATGTTAAGTATTAGTTAACAGCCGCGAACATTTTTGAAATTATATATTGTTGTTTTATTCTTCATTTAAGTCTCTAACGGTAAGTAAAAAAATTATATCAATTGTTTTGATTTTACTGAAAGTTAAAAATGCACCAGACATTTTAGAAATCATTTTAATTCAATTTTACAAAACAAATAATTCTTTGACATTCTAAAAATACGAGTTTTTTTGAGAAACTCTTAAACTGATTTTATTGAAATTTCCGTTTAGGTTACATGTAAATGTAACATGTGCGTTGGGGTATAAACGGCCAAACGCCAACTGTCTGGGTGCACGAACGGCAAAAATCACCGAGCAATAAAGACGTTATTTGATAAAAGAAAATGTTAATTTATTTCTTTCACAAAGTACATAAACTCGGAACTTTGTAAAAAGTAAGTACTATGAAATAAATTCCAAAAATATTTCAAAGAAAATTAGCTAGAGATTATACGAAAGTCGTAACTTTTAGTAGTCACTAAAAAGAAACTTAATTTTTGGTTAAAATCTTCGAATAAATTTTATTAGAAAAGTGTAAAAATGTTTGATATATCAATTACAAAGTGTTTGATACTGTCTGTCTCTAGGGACCGACGCCGTCTAAACCAAAACTTGGATACGTCGTCGCGACGCGACTGCGTTCAACTTGTCAGAAGTATAATTTTGACAAAAATAAATCTTTCTTTGAATAATACCATTACCGTAGTTAAATAATGTTTATGTAATACCTTTGATAGTATATAAGCAAGGTATCAAATCTCTTAAAACTTACTAGTACATGGTATGCTTATTTCTGTAAGCTTGAAATACTGTGGCAATGTAATTAATGTTTTATCCCATGTGGTTATGCAGCTGATATGTCAATATTAAAGCGTCAAACGTTAACTCAATTAACAACTGCAATCTAAACTTTTACTTAAAACTGTACAAACAGCGTTCAACGTTAAAATATTATTTACTTTTAGTGCATATACAAGTAACTAAAACTAATGGCTTAATACAATCTAATTTAGACCGAAAAATATAAGTCGTATATTATATATAAATTATTTTGAGAAAATTGTTTACTTATAATAAATTTTCATTCTCCCCTAACAAAACTAGAATAAACTTACACTAATATTCCACAACTACAATAGTACTTTTTTACCGTTTTCGTTTTTCCCTTCTTTTTTAGTTTTGATTTGTTTATTCTATCATCTTTTATTTAAATTAAAATTTTTATCTTATGAAAAGGGCGTATATAGTATACAAGTTGACAACTGATCTTCATCAGAAACGGCACATAAAAACCAATAAAATGTTATTGAACTGAAGGTTTTTGTTTTGGGAATTACGCATTCAAAACACCCAATAGAAAAATTTCTATATAATTGTCATAATATTCTTTTAGAAACTTATTGATGCTAATAGACCCATTAAAACTACTAAAAAACCACACTTTTCTTATAAGTAATAACCAATAAAAAACTTAAATAATATAATGAATTCTAATTGAAAGCATTTTATCGCACTTTATATTATTAAACGTTTTACTTGACGCGACTTTTTTTTTAACATAAAAACGAGGAATCTTTTTCGCAGGACGATGATAGCTGCGTTTTTTGGTTAAACCAATGCTTTGTGGTTCAAAATGTACAAAACAAGCCTTTCTTGTTAGTTTCAATCTTGCTTAAACGTTGGATCCAAATCGTTTTATGTGCTACATCTTCTGATTTCTGTTGATATGGAGACCCACGGAAGTGTAGGTTACACTGTTTATGGATTTGTCAGTAGTCTTATTAACACCATGATCTGCTTCACTACATCACTCAAGTTTGTCTATCTGTTTAAGCTTACAATGATAAAGGTACTAACACCTGGAACGCTTCGTATATACTGCTAAAATGCGTTTTACTTTTTTTGTCATTTAACTTTTGGTAATATTTACATGCAGTCGCAAAAAAGTAGTTCTCGACAATTGAACCTTATCGTTAAATTAGTATTAAAATTCAACTTACACTAGACCTGAAGTTTGAATAAGCTAAAAACTTAATTGTCGACTTGACTGAAAATGAATTATTAATCAATAGAACAAAATTAATAAAACTGAAGCCACATCGAAACTTGACAGGTAGCCGATCAAGCTTCAATTAGAGCGAGCACTTGCGGTTATACATTTCGCGTCACTACACCTATCAGATTTGGTCTACAAGATAGGAGACAGTATTACGTTTACGCGTTGAAGTTAAGCAAGATGGCGTCTGTAGCCATTACCTGAGAGTATTAAGTAGATTTAAAATTGCTTGCGTTGCGCCAATATACGTTAAACAAAAAGAATTTTTTTTTAAATGAAATAAAAATAAATTACTTACAATTTTTATCAAAATCAAACCACTCACAGCGAATCTATAACAGAAAATAAATAGGCGGAAGGTCCCCACCGTGGATACCGAATTAGACTAGTTATTACAAATGACAGGTAACAAAGAAAAGGAAACAACAGAAATAAGAAAAAGAAAGAAACGAGTGGAAAAAAAGAAACGGCGACGTAGTGAATGTTTAATCTTTAACAGAGACAACCACGAACAGGAGGAAACGGCAGAGAAGAGGCGCAATGATATAGAAAAGTTGACAAAAGATACAAGGAAAACGAAAGGCTAATAATTCTTTAAATATGAAACCGGTGACTGATGACTGCTTAACCAAAATTTGTTATTGTATTGACTGATAGAGAGGATGGTGATAGGAGCGATGTAATGACCATATACAAAAGTCTTATTGACGTGAAAGTATCTAACAACCCGCAACTGTTGAGAAAACCTCGAATAGTAATTAATAATTATATATGGTTTCGTGTCTTCCACCTCTGCAATGAACTGTTTGAATTGGTTGAGCACTTGTTACGTGCAAAAGATATTAGAGAAGAATTGACTACCAAAATGTAACATAAACGTTTTTTTTTGCTCGATGCTCACTAGAGGAAGGGGTAGGTTAAACAAAAATAACATTCGTAACATAAATCAAAGTCAAAAATTGGTAAGGGTCAGGCGAAAAGTTGTAGCGTAAAATAGGTCTCTAGTTCCTGCTAACCAGAACGAACAAAAAGAACCACAAAAAATACTTATAACTGATACTAAAATTGCTGTTGACATAATTAGAATAGAGTAATTTTTTTAAAAAATTGAGGAAACTGTCTTTAAAGGTAAATTTCCAAAATTGTAAGCATTTGATTTTTTTATCGTTACACCAAGGTTTTTTCTAGCGCCCTTGCACTGCAGTTTCTTTGGTCTTTTTGCGTATCTCTGATTTTTACCCTTTTAGCTGTTCTGTTTCGTCTATGATGTTCAGAAGCTTATTCCACAAGGATGTTTCAAGTCATCGTCGGTTAGCTTTGGTTTGCCGAGAATCGTTGTTTGTTGTGTTGTGTTTGCTCCGCGTTTATACATAAAATGCGGCAGACTCTCGCCGTCTACAGGCCACAGTGTCTTGTTATTAGTCCTGTGAGTTTTCTTAACTTTTGTCGACTTATAGTGCATTTTGAGTGTTTGACTGTGACTCTGTAAGAAAGAGTTTTGTGTGTCTCGTCCCTGAAGAGCTTTCCATAGATTTTTATGTTTTACTACTAGTTTGCTGCGGATTATTGCTCTTTGGGTATCGTATGCGATTCCGAACGCGGGTTCAGGTCCGATGTATGTTCTTGTTGATTTTTTTTAAGCTAGTGCGGTTACCATTAGGTACCTGTACACTTTGATCTTAGTGCTAGTAGTGCCGCTTGACTGTCGGACCGTTTGCTTGTGATTTTGAGTCGATAATGTTCCTGACGCACCAGTCGACAGCAGCAACTTTAGTTTAAAAAGTGAAAGCAAGCAAAATTTACTTACCATGGTGCTTGTCTCCACATATTGCTGCACCGGTACCCTTGTGATGTTTTGCCTTATCTGTGTACTGTACAAAATAGCTGTTATCGTTGAGTTGGCACAGTTTTGCACTAGAGGTGTGATGCCTTTTGTTTTATTGCTCTTTTGCAATGGAAATAATAATAATAATAATAATAATCTTTATTCACATGTGTACATAAAATAATACGTATATGTGTTAGTCAGTATTATAATAACAGTTACCTGCATAACATAATAATAATAATAATAATTGTTTGTAAATATAGTATAAAAAAAATAAAACACATAACTTGATTTGACAAAAGGGGACATACATTTACTAATTACATTTACAAAACGAAGTAAACTCCTTAACATCGTAAAAAGCATGTTTCTGAAGAATGTCTTTTAAGCTATTTTTAAATTGTATGCTATTCAGTGTTTTTAGATGGTTAGGAAGTATGTTATATAATTTAGAGCCAGCATAAATTGGCGATTTTTCGTAAAATGAATACCTGTGTTGCTTAAATAAAATGATTTGTTTTCTAACGCTATAGTTGTGAAAGTTATGAGACAGAGACAACGACCTTAAGTTAAGATGAATATATGTCAGTATTTTGTATATGTATAGAGAGCTAAAAGTCAAAATCTTATATTTGATAAAATAATCCTTACAGGATTGCATTGGTTGCAAATGAAAAATACGTCTAATTATCCTTTTTTGGTTTATAAATACTCGGTGTGAATTGACTGATTGTCCCCACACTATTATATTATATGACAGTACAGGATAAACAATTCCATAATAAACGTTTAACAAATGATCTACCTTTAACGATCTTGACAGATTACCAATTAAATAATGATGACTATTAATTTTTTTGCATACCAAACTGATTTGTGCATCCCATTTTAGTTCATAGTCAACTACAGTACCTAAGAAGTTAGCGCTATTTGTCATAATTATTTCTTCTTTATGTAAAACGTATTTTATTGAAGTTTGATCTTTTGATCTACTAGTTCTAAAATGAATACATTGTGTTTTTGCAAAGTTAATAATTAAAGTGTTTTTTTTACACCACGTATCAAACTCAGTTAATACTATGTTTCCCTTATTTTCTAGTTCTGTTTTATCATCCGCAGCTACGATTATAGTTGTGTCGTCAGCGTACATAAAAACATCTCCTTTTGTAATAAAATTCGGTAAATCGTTGACGTATAAAGAGAAAATAATTGGACTTAAGATACTGCCTTGTGGTGTACCCATATGTACTCTGAAGTAGTTTGACAAACTAGTATTATATTTGACTTTAAAATTGCGGTCAGATAAAAAAGAAATAAGCCAACTATTAATACATCCTCTTACACCTAATTTTTCTAGTTTATCTGCTACAAACGAAATGTTAATGGTATCAAAGGCGCTAGTCAGGTCAAAAAAGAATGCAATTACATATTTGTGTTTTTCCAACAGATCGTTTATTTTGAATAAGCGCCGACGTAGCTGTTTCTGTTGAAAAACCTTGCCTGTATCCGTATTGACTGTTACTAATTATATTGTGGGTATTCAAAAAGTTTAATAGTTGAACACAAAAAGTTTTTTCTAAAATTTTTGAAAAGCAAGATAATAAAGAAATTGGTCTATAATTATTTATGTCTTCTACTGACCCTTTTTTGTATATTGGTAGTATTACTGCTGATTTTAAAACCTTGGGGAATATACCTGCTGCAACTGATACGTTCAAGGTGTTTGACAATACGCTTGATATTTCTTTACTGCAATATTTCAAAATTGAAATAGGAACTTCATCTATTCCAGCAGATTTATTATTTTGAAATGAATGAATAATTTTAGATATTTCATCGGGAGATACAGGAATGAATGCCATAGTTTTTGAGATTGACAGTGAGGTAGTGCATTCGCTAGATAACGTATTGTTAAAATGACAAACTATTTTATCTCTGACAGATTGAGAGAAGTGTTTACCAAATATATTAGCAATTTTGTTCTCGTTTTTAATATGACCATTATTTGATTCTAAAAAAATTAAATTGTTGGTTTTTGTTAAATTTTTGTTTTTGTTTACTATAGACCATAGTGTTTTTAATTTATTTGTAGATAGGTTAATTTTTTTATCCAAACACAGTGATTTTTCTTTTTTTATCTGCAAGTTAACTTTATTTTTTAAATTATTGTAAGATTTTTGTAAGTCGGTATTACATATATGATACTTTATCCATTGTAAGTTTTTTAATTTGTCATAGTTTTTTTGTAGTTTATTGCTAAAAGTAATTGGTCCAATACCATAAGACTTTTTCTTTTGTTTTTGCAACGGAAAATGGTTATTAAAGTGAAACAAAAAATATTTCAAAAAATGTTCAAACTTGTTATTTATATTTTTATTACTAACAATTGCAGGCCAGTAGTTTGCTAATGTCAACTGAAATGCTTCCAAAGTGTATGCCGTGAATCTACGTTTTAATACTAATTCATTTGAAATAGTTTGATTTTTTATCGAGTAGTTACTGTCTAATATTTTGATAAATTGCGCAAAATGATCCGAAATTCCAAGGTTTAAATTTTCAAATGACATGACTGTTTTTGGACAATTATTTACAAAATAATCGATAGCTGATTTAGATGTTCCAACAGAATTAGTGACAATTCTGGTATAACCATGACATACTGTTCTCAATCTGAAAGATGACAAAACGTCAAAAAATTTTGTTTTATTGCGACTTTCTTTTAATTGGTCAATGTTAAGATCGCCAAGTAAATAGATATACTTATAATTGGTGCTTAATTTATTTAATAATAATATAAATTGATTTATAAAAATTTTAAGATCATTTTGACTTGAAGATCGATATACACATACTACACACATATTTGTCCCTATAGCTATTCCACAACATTCAAAATGCAGTTCAACAGTATAATTTGCAACATATGGAATAATTTTGGTAAATTTTGTAAGTCGAACATTAATACATATAGCAGTACCGCCATGTAAATGATTACTTCTACAGAAAGATGTTACCATGTTAAGGCCACTTAAAGCTAATATAGTTTGAGAATCTACCCCAATACTATTAGATACCCAATGTTCACTGATGCAAAGAATGTCTAGTTTTAGTAGATTAATATTGAATTCAATTATATTTTTTTTATTGGTAATAGATTGACTATTAAAATGCATTAATCTAATAGTATTAGTAGAGTCATGTCGGTTTGTTGTATTCAATTTTATAACAAAGTCAGTACAATTAGGTTTTTCATTATTTATAAAAAAGATTTCTCGATATTACTATCAATATCGCTTTCCATCAAAATATCGTTGTTATTCTCTGCTGTTTTCTCGGTTAGCTGTTTATTGTCTAAGATTTTATTTGAACCTTTGAGATTGCTTGACAAATCGATTAAATTACAGTTTGGATTTTGATATTTAAAGCTAAATAACGCATTTATTAGATTTTTACATAAATGCATTTTTCCTATATTATTTAAATGTAATCCGTGTTTTGTGTAATCGGTTAATAACATATTTTTGTTAATGTCAAATATTGCAACATTAATACTATACTTTTTAATTAGTGCTACTGTTTCACAGATTATTTTGTTAGTTTTAAAAATCGCTCGATTGTTTATATAATTATCGTATCGATACAGCACTGTACTAAAGATTACGTTTGTTTGACAGCATTTATTAGAAATTTGAAAATTTGAAAATGAAGGTCTATAATATCTAGAAAAGCATCCAATGCAATTTCATTGTATTGGTTTGCATTTTCACATCTGTTTATTAGTTGATGGTTTGCAATATTATTTAGATTAGTATGTATACCTACTGGTTTTGATTCAGAGGTGACAGCTTTACTGTTCCGTCTCGTATGTACCTGTCAACTACTTCTTCAAGTATCAGATCTTTCTGAGTTCTAGTTTGTTTGGTCTCTAGGTTTTGGGGCTTAGGAACTTTAGTTACCGATGAAACCAGGAAGTGTTTTTGCTGTAGTTCTTACAGAGTACCTTTAACTGAGTCTGTAAACTTTTTCCTTTCGGTCAGCATATAACCGGTGTTTCCAGTACGGTCCTTGCTTAGAGTTTTTTGTAGGTGAAAACATGTAGATTTGTTTTCCAAGTCCCTACAGTACCTTCTCTAAGAGTCTTTCTTTGCCTTCTTAATGGCATTATTGTATGTTATTAGAATGATTCTGTATTCGTCTTCGTTTTTTTTTTGGACTATGTTAAATAGCCTTCTAGTACGTGCTCTTGCTTTGTCAAGCTCCTTGCTCTACCAAGTTATGCTGTTGATGGTACACCAAGACGATAATAACTTTATTAAGCCTAAGTATTTAAAACATATTGTCTTAAACAATTTAAAGTTGTTTTAAACTAAAATACTTTAAGCTTTTACAGTGGTCTCCGGTCGGCAGGTTTTCTGGTGTTTGAGAGTTTTTGGAGATGTTGTTTAAAGCCAAAATAGAGGTGGTCGCAGAGGTGAACTGGGTACTGAGGAAAAGAATCAAACCCAAAAGCAAAGATTAATTATGTACTCACACACAACTCACAATTCTGCGAGAATAGCGAGGTTTTGAGTTAATGGTTGAAACCGTTGGAAATTTACAAAATGGAAAACTTTTCCTTAATTAATTTTACTAATACCACTGATTTTTATTTCAACGTAAAAGTGGGCACGGCCCTTTAACAATTAATAGACAGCGTGATAGCGATTCTATTGAAGAATGGTTTGTTACTTATCCATTCAATAACGACACTAATATAGATACGTAGACGAGCTCTAAACAATGAGCCAAACAACAATACAAAACAAGTATGATGCAAATAAGTCTCATGAAAGAGGCGTAGGCTCTAAAACGTTTTCAGACGAATTGGCAAAGATAATGCAAATATTTTAAACGACTATAAAATAAAGGAATTCTAAACAGTTCACTAATGTAATATTTGTGGGTTCACAAAGTCTTCCTATTAATTTTAAACAAAAAACACATAGGTAATAGAGAAATTTTTTTGGAACACAATTATTTTTGTTTTATAACACTTGTATGAGGAATTTACAAAATTTCGTATATTTCTTTTAACAAATAAGAACCTTTCCAACATCGTAATATTTCTTTAAAACCACTGATTCCCAGGTTTTTTTCTTTTTTAGATCCGCTTCTTTTTTTTCATGATTGTTCTTGTATTATGTCACACTACTTTCTTAGGTTTACAACGGACGT
This sequence comes from Aquatica leii, assembly GCA_035610365.1. Lineage (NCBI taxonomy): Eukaryota > Metazoa > Arthropoda > Insecta > Coleoptera > Lampyridae > Aquatica > Aquatica leii. Next base: position 197,119,453 of record CM069433.1, read on the forward strand.
TTACATATATGTATTTTCGTTGTTTGTATTCAGTAAATCTAAATTACTTTCTACTAAAATAATTTTATGGTTTTCGAATTTGAAGGAATTTATTCGACACACTTAACTGCAATAAACTGTCTATCGATTGCTTCTATCAAGATAGATCGAATTCTTAATTATTTGTCAACAATACGTTGTAGTCTCTCACGATACAAGCTCTAATTTGCATTCGTATCGTTGTTTACCAAACATTACCTCAAATTTGTTTAACGAGCTAAATCTAGGATTGCTCCTTTTTATCCCAAAATTAATTGCTTTTGAAACTATCAATACGCTTATAGCATTAGTACTACACGATCCGATCGCCTGCATTAAATATTGAAAGTTAAGTTTGTTATTTGACAAATTATCTTCATATTTAATGCATCAGCACGCTGTCGTTTATGTGTTTATTAGTTCTTTTAATTTATTTATTTAATATATAAGAACATAAGATGCCTTATCATATATGTACCTTCAACTGCCGCTAAAGCAAATTCGATTTCGCGCAAATTAAAATTAATTAACACACTTATTATTCTGAGCCTGGTATCGACAGGAACAACTTATCATAACTTATTTATGTAGATGCAATCATATAATTATTTCACTGCACATAATTACGCGGAAAAATGTGCCATGCGCTGAATGTACTATCGTACCTCTGAATGATTAATTTGTGGTTTTTGTGTATTATTAATAATTCGATTACATAATGATTTCTTCAAACGTTTAAAAGTTTGTGAAGTAGATATTTCTGTAAGGGTAGTAATTAACTTCGCTGAAATAAAAAAATGTCATATTTTTTTTAATTAATTCTTCAATTTCTTTGCTGATCCTGGTACTGATGTGTTTTTGATTACTTAATTTTCTACTTTTTCTTTTTGCGAACAAGTAGTGTGACAGAAGTGATGAAACTAACCGTACACTTTTTAGTGATGAATAAACGATCTGTTATTTAAAAGTAGCAGTAACAGACTGTTACTTCTTTTAGCATAAACATAACAGATGCAATTGATATAGCAAGTTCACGCATAGTATGTCAATCAGCTTTGACTGCTATCTGTTATTAACATGACTCTCGACCACGAACAGATACAACAAGATTCAGATTAATAACTGTTATTTTTAACTGTTATGTTAGTTTAGTTAATGGTTTAATTGTTCATTTTTTAGTGTGTCTAGTGACAGATGGTATAAAGTTCGCATAGTGTCATTATGCTTCTCCTAAACTCTTAGATATCATGCACGTAACCTTTCCATATGCATTAATGCTTTTATGTGCTTTATGTTCGTGAACGTTAAGAATTAATAGTTAATGAAGATTTTTGTTGCAGTTTGTATCTGGTATCGTCTTACTATGGACACTCTGCTTGATTAGTATGGACAGATACCGATGCATAGTAATTCCTCCTTACAGATCAAAAATAAAACCAAAACAAGCGTCGATTTGCGCAGCAACCACGTGGATTTTAACTTCCGTAGTATTTATACCAGTCGCGTTCTGGTTTCATCAACTTAAAATCGGCAACAAAACAATCTGCACTTTGGTTTTTCCACAGTCAGATGCCATCAATTACTCTATCGTTTTTGTTATTCCGTTACTTTTAATCGCTTGTCTTTTACCGATGATGGTACTCGTATACAACTACCAACGAATATTTCACAAAATATTTTCGACTAGAAACACATGGGCCGCATCTTGTGTGGTTGTTAGTACGACAGATATAAAAAGCACAAGTGGTAATAGGGATCAAAGTAGAAGACAAAGCGAACTTAGCATCACTGATATATTAACACCTTGGCCAAGAAAATTTTCTTCTAATAGTCAGTTTTCCGGCTCACCGAGCGTCGGTAGACACGGATCTCTGTCTCAACACGAAGAGTTACGGCTAAACAAGCACATACGCGTAGTGCGCGTTCTATTTTTGAACGTCGTTGTCGTGTTATGTATGTGGTTACCAATTACCATCGTCATGTTTCTTATATTTATAGATGGAAGGCGCCCTAACGACGACACAAGTTTTTTTATGAGATCTAACTATTTTATTGTCTCACTTATTATAGCTTTATTTAATACGGTCATAAATCCGCTGCTATACGGAGTGCTATCAGATAATTTCAGATCGTGCTTGTTACAACTGTGGTGTTTTCAAACTGGTATAAAAGACAAGAGAGAAAACGCCACTCCAACGAGCGGAAGAAACATAGGCGGTTCGAGCAAAACTTCAAGAAAACAAAGTTACGTCAATTCCATTAGCGAAAGTCCAAACGATAATATTTAGTAATTGTTTCGTGCTTTGGTAGTTTATGTTTTTACATCTGCTATCTATCAATGTGTAGAAAAGCATTTTAAGTTGAAATGTTTTTTATTCTATGTATGTACTTATTTTTATATAAAGCTAAGCGAAAAATATATTTAAACGTGCGAAACTGTTTTTGTGGGTGATTAAATGCTTTTAGGATTGAAACCGTATTCGAAATATGAGATGCTTCGTCAACTCCATCCGTCGCTTTTATTTTTAGGATGCGAAAATGTATTGATTCCAAATTAGTAATTTTCTAAACGAACGTTGATAAATGCTTTTCATTTGTAAACATTTACAGCAAAATTTTTTAAAGTTTTACATTCATCTTCGTCAGATTAATTTTGTACTTAAACAACTTTCTTTAAATTATACTCAAGAATAAGGTAGAATGACCGTGATTTGAATTATTTGTGGTTTTACTTTAACTTTAACTTGTACGGCGCGTGTTAGTCTCAAGGGTAACTTCTTAAAGAATATCAATTGTGTAGTAAAATTTAAGAGTTTCATTTTAAATTGAAACTGCAGTTTTAGATTTTAGTTTGCAATAGTAGAGATAATTATCGTTTTTGCCACTGTAGTAACAGACTCTACAAAGGAGAAACGAATTCGTTCCATTTGTTGTTGCTGAGGGAAACAACCTGTACTTGTGCTTCTTTCGCGAATATTTTTTTCTCTAATGAGATGTTTTTGACGATTCTTGTTTATTAATTTTTGTAAATCTGCACAACCACACATTTTTATAATTTTTATGAAGACTTGAACAGTTTGAAGACTATAATTAAGAAAATCGACGTAATAGTAAGAACACAAAAGAGCGGAGAGATGAGCTTAATAACAGCGGATGACGAGAAGACGACGGCAAGGCAAAAAAAAACTAGTCTTTCACCCACACTAAGGAGACTCTCGTCATCAATAAACGGAGACAACTTTGCTAGAAAAGAAAGGAAGCGTTTACCTTGCCGAAGCAACAAAGTTTCTTCTCTATAACAAACAGCTTGAGCTATACGGACTCAAGTCGTAGTCTTTTGAAGTTCGGAAAGAAAAAAAAGCAAATATTTGTTATTAGGACAAAATTTGGTTGCGAACTTGAGAACGTTGAAAGAAACGAAGTATCCATCCAAACGTTTGTTGCATTTTCAGAAAAGAAGAAAATAGTTCGATGACTGGAAGCAAAACGTGAGAAGGTACAACGCGAGTGAGAAGAGTTGCGCTAGTTCTAATATCAGTAGCGAAGAGTCCAAAACTGTCGGAATAGAAAGAGACGGCCACTGCAAATGATGCTTACTTAAAAAGTTTGGACCAGAAATATCAAGTTATGTCACTGATGTCGTTCGGTGAGATCAAGAATGGTTACAATACGATTAGCGACAAAGGTATCAAAACAATGCGTACAGAGCAAAAGCTACGCAAAAATTACTTGCCCATTACAGAGTTCGATTCTTGGAATTGACAAAACTTTTAATGGGGACAGCTTTGACTTAGCGGTTATGAGGTGGTACGACTGTATTCGTTGAGACTCAACACAAATAGAGCCGGCGTAAACAGCGACAGCGTATCCCTTCTGAAAAGCATCGTAGAATCCAACAACGTGTAAGATTTGATGAAAAGAAGGAGAGATGAATTTTGTTATGTGTACTTGAGATACATAAGACAAACGTTTACCAATTTAGCCCATAAGGAGGCAAGAACGGGACTAAGAACATCATCACAATCAAGTTGTTCGGCTTATATACGAGCATCATTGTAAAGACAAGAGGGGTAGGAATCCTAGAGGATTAAATATTCTAGCAAAATACTAAAGCTTTAACTTTTTTTTAAATGATCCACACAAAGTGACCAGATTTAATTTAAAAGTTATCAGAATAGAAGCATTGTCTTTTTGTAACCGTTAATGACAACACGAATCTTAGTTTTCTTTTCTTTGCATATAAAAACACAGTGATGGGGTAACACATGTGATGAAGAAAAACTAGCAACACGTATTTCCCAAGTCACGATACTCACAAGTTAATTGTTGTTAAGCGGCGTAAGCGGAAAAGGTTTAAAACTAAACGTCTTTTCAAGTTTAAAAATGCTATGTACGATTACTTTGAATCAGCAGTTACTTCGGCAGCGTTGGGTTTTACAGGTAGAGCCACGACATACATACCTTTGGACGTTCGAGCATGGGTATTTCTGAACAAGCGTGCTGATTGCCGATTTTGAGACCACGCGAAGAAATCTTTTTGGTTCTCTAACTGAATGTAAATTTAACTTAATTACATAATTAAGATTTATGAAGCAATCAGTTTATAATTAAAGATAACAATAAACACCGCATAATTAGGAAATCCAGAATTTAAGTTAATTAAACGAATACACAAATATGATAAGAGGATTTAAAACTTAAATCTAAACACATATAAAAACGTGCACAAACATCATTATTTTAAACTAAATTAATTTAAACTTTAAAGAAGAGTTAATTAACTGTCGGCCTGCCAGTAGGTACTGATGTTCTAGTAGCGGAAGTAACCCAGCTAAAGTTTAAGTGTTGGCACAAACAAACCTGCGCTAACACTACACGTATCATACACACAATAATATATAAAAAAAAATTATAAAAGGTGAGGTTCGTTATAATGGAAGCAACCTATCGCGATTCTAATGCACAAAATCAAGAGCTTGTCTATAACGTAGACCTAAAATATACTACTTCACATAAAAGTACATACTATGTCTATAAAAAACGAATAAATTATTATGCATAGTTTAGAATTAAATTAACATTAATAACTTGCAAATAAGCAAATAAATGTAAGTAGCGTCCTTTTGCAAACGAAGGAACATCGGCGCAACACCTCTTTCAATTCAATAATCTTCAATTTAACTATAAAATGGTTAATTATTATTTAATTAAATTTACGACACTTACTGATTAGAATGTCTTCCGGGTTTGGACCGTGTCATAGTTAGGTTATCCACTTGTGAAACAAGCCATAACCTAAACTCTGAAAAGGTAAGAAAGAAAACGATAACTTGAAAAAGCAAACGAAAATCTAACAAAGAACCACTACCGAGTTAGGTAATCAACTTGTGAACCACGCCAGATTCTAAATTCCGTAGTAGAAGTGATTTAAGAAGAAATAGTCTCCGTATTTAAAGGAAAAGGATCGTCACGGATGGTTAAGCTCGACCCTGATTGGGTTACGTTTGCTAGGGGGCGTGTTTTTGATAAATGACTAATAACCGGGAACCAAAGAGGGGATAGTTCGAAACCATGATCGCGATTGAAGTTATTGGGGTGTTTGATGATTTCTATGCTTTCTCGGAATTTCCTGTTGAAAAAGAATGGAGATTTGACAATCAACGAAACATTATCAAAATCTATCTTGTGACCTGTAGTAAAATGATGTTCAGCGACCGCAGACTTGGAAATATACCATTTCCTTACACAACAATCATGTTCTGAAATGCGAGTAATGACGGAATGACCGCTTTCACCAATGTAGACTAAACCACAAGAACAAGGAATTTAATATACACCTTGAGATGACAGTGTAGGAAATTTGTCTTTGGGAGAAGGAAGAATCTGAGAGATTTTGCGTGTCGAGTTGAATATGGGTTTAATACCATTCTTACGAAAGAGTTTCCCTATTTGATCTGTAATCTTCTGAATGTAGGGTAAAAATGCCAATTTCGGGTGGAATTCGGAAGTAGAAATGTCCTTAGGTAATCGAGTTCGTGGATGCAAACGACGATTAATAACTCTATGAATATCTCGCTTTACATAACCATTGTTCACTAAGGTTCTAGTAAGATGACGGAGTTCTGAGTCTAGATTTTCAGGTTGACAAATAGAAAAGGCACGATGGACCAAAGATTCAATAACAGAACGTTTCTGTGCAGGATGATGATGAGACAAAGCATGAAGGTATCTGTCCGTATGGGTGGGTTTGCGATAAACAGAATGGCCTAGAAGTCCGTCGGGCGTACGAGTCACAAGAACGTCAAGAAATGGAAGAGAACTATTACTTTCGATTTCCATAGTAAATTTGATATCTAAGTGTTGATTGTTAAGATGATCAAGAAACTTAGACAATTCAAAATGACCATGAGACCAAACAATAAACGTGTCGCCAACATATCTAAACCACACTTTAAGTTTTAATATTGATGATTCCAAAGCAACCGCTTCAAAGGATTCCATAAAAATGTTAGCTACAACAGGTGATAGAGGATAACTCATAGCAGCACCAGAAACTTGTTCGTAAAACTTGTTATCAAATTGGAAGTAAGTAGAGGATAAACACTTTTCAATAAAAGGAACCAAATTCAAATCCTTGCCATGTTGAGACAGAATCTGTTTGATGATTAATAAGCGAATCCTTAATAGGAACTTTAGTAAAAAGTGAAGTAACATCAAAGCTCACGAGAAGATCTTGGGGTTCAAGTTTTATAGTTTCTAGACGTTGAATAAAATGCTGAGAGTTGAGGATGTGAGAAAAGGTTTTACCTGTAAACTCGCAAAGAATGTTGAACAAAAACTTGGCTAGCTTGTAGGTAGGAGATTGGATAGTACTAACGATAGGTCGAAAAGGAATACCTTGTTTGTGAATTTTGGGAAGTCTGTATGGACGAGGTGGTTTAGAATCTGATGGGGTAAGTCGACGTTTAGTTTCAGGAGGTAGATTGGAAGATTTGATGATTTAGCTGAACTCACGTTCAATCCTCGAAGTGGGGTTATGGGTTAGAAGAGCGTAAGTTTCCTCAGACAAAATAGAATTGATTTTCGTAACAATCAATTTGGTTCAAAACTACAGTGGCGTTGCCTTTGTCGTCTGGAAGAACAATAATATCAGGGTTCTTACGAATACTTTTTAGAGCTGACTCTTCCGACTTAGAAATATTGGATTTAGGAATTTTAGATGATTCAAGGATTTTGCCAGTGTTAATACGAATGGGATCTGAGATGTGGCGAGGAAGATGTCTTATAGAAGACTCAACAGCACATAAAATATCTTCTATAGGAATACGTTTGGGAGCAATCGCAAAATTCAAACCCTTAGAGAGCACCGATTCCTGTTCTAAAGTGAGAACCAAACTAGATAAATTGACAACCGTCTTTACGGAGTTAGTAGTAGATGAAACTTTACGATTCTTGGATTCCAATAATTGAAACTTTTTGAGATGACCTTTAGTGGTTAGTCGTAGAGTGGTATCAGAATGCTGGTAAGTAATGTTGTCGAAGAGTTTCCAATCATCCGGGGATAGAGTGTTGGCCAACTCAAGATGAAGATAAAAGAGTTTTTTCGAAATGGTGTCTAACTCTCGCCTAGTTTGCTTAATCCGTTCGCGTATCATCGCTAGACTAGCACGGTGTAGGATGTTTTTAGAAGAACGTGTCTGAATGTGGAACTTGATTCTGAGGAATGCAGAAATGATGTTTGACGAGTTTGTGGCGAAGTTTGGAAAATACGGAGGTTTTAGAAGAAATATTCTCCCCGTAGAAATTGTTAATGTGATAGCGAAGGCTTCCACAACCGGAATCTATACTAACATTAGCCCATTTGGGCGAAACGTTGGCAGCTTCGGTTGCAACAACTGTGACACAGTCCAAACCAGATTCCGGTCATGGAAGCCTTCGTTATTACGCTTACTGTTGTATTTAAAATTGCGCATAAATGAAATTATGAAATTAAAAAAACACGACGAATCTAAATTATATTTTAAGCATTGCTTTAAGACATGTCGATTTAGTAAGTTTAAGTTTTAATTAAGAATACGTGAAAAATATCCAGAATTTTAATACAAAGTGTTTATAAACAGTTTACAGCTAATTTTATCACTCATTACGTTAGTTAACTAAATACTTTTATTTACATACTCATAAAATTTTACAAAAGGAAAATAAATTATTAAACTAAGTTTCTACTAAACGACAGTGCTGACGCGGCCTAGAAGCGGCAGCGTCCTACGAGCGGCGTTCTCGTAAAATAAATAATAATTATTACTTAGATAGACATACACAAATAAAGATAAGGGCGACACAATCCGAGTGGCCTATACTTAGAAAAGTATAAATCCGGCGCTACTAAACGACCTTATTAACTTTTTTTGTCAACTACCACTGGCTTTCACGTTCAACCTCCTCAGTAAGCGTCGCTTTCCTAAAGCAAATTGTATGCATTCTTGTAGTGATCGGTGTTTCCGCGAGATGACAATACGTAATTGAAATACATTATCGATTTATCTATTTTATTAAAAATTAAGCATATAAAAATAAGCAAATAACACTAGAAGAGTTGCCTAACGTAAAAATCGTAGAAAATTTAAATATTTCTCATCCATAAATAAGGTCTAAGTATTCTAGGATGCAACATCGCTGTCGTCAAGGTTGGTCAACTAGGTTCTTATTTTAGTACTATTATTCATCCTAAAAAAATTGTTAAACTTTTTTTATTTAAAAAAAAAAATTAATTACCTTATCGCAGGCGTTAACCATGGCAAGTAAATCAGAGTATACTTGTTGTACTTCACTAACTTCATTAATAGATACTAATCCAGTGGTAAAGTCTTTGAAGAGCAAATCGTGTTTTCCGTTGAAGGGTCCAAACATCTTGAAAATATGAGAATTTTTGCTGAAGAATGTGCTTGCTTGCAGTAAGGCGCTTCTGATTTCGTCAAGATCGGCATCGGTTTTGGTATTACTAGTTACCACCTAAAAATACCTCTTTTTAGAATATCATTAGTAACAGTTTCTAACTAACCATATGAGCAGGAACATGGGCAAGATTGCATTTTTCAAAATCGCTAACGGGTGCTCTTCCACCGTTGGGGCACAATAATTCATAATCTTCAGATTTAAGATGCACAGCCCAAGGAGCGGGATTTTTGCCGTCTGGAAAATAAAATTATTTAAAACGTATTATGTAACCGACACTGAGGTAAATACCTGTGTTTCCGGGAACTGTATAATGCTTAACAAAAGCTACGTCTCCTTTTCCTTGCACTAAACATCTAAATGCACCCGAATATCCATAATAAGACTCGGTGTAATCGAAATTGCATTTGGAATCTAATGATGTTCCATCGTTGGCGTCTACATTGCCTCCGCACAAACTGCACAGTTTTTCGGCAGTTTTTTCTGGGATTTTGTGAATTGGGTCTTTAGCGCCTGGCATGCAGCTTCCGCCGGTGAAGAAATCAGCAAGAGCATTAGGATAGGGACATTGATCGGCTTTAATAAGATTTTGTTTAAGGAGTGTGTATAATGGTGCATAGTATCCGGCTGTTCTACCAAATCCAGTATGGCAAGATTTAGCACCCTTCAAATCGGCAAAAGATTTGTATAAGGAATTTTTACGTACTACCGCAACTGCGTAATAAGAACCACCTAATGGTCCGTATAACTCTGATACTATTGGTTTTAAATTGTAATGTTTCTTCGCTTTGTCGACAAATGCTCCATCGACGGTAATAATATCGGCGCCGTTATCTCTAATAATTTTAAGACAGTCTACAACGCTGTCTTTTAAAATACAATCAAATCTAGGACGAACTTCTCTTGAAAACGCAGCTCTACTAAGCGCTTGGCATTTGTGTAATTCGTCTTTGTTAATTACGCAGAATCTGATGGTTTTATAAGGTGGTCCATATTCGCGTTCGACAACATCTGTGTAATTAGCCTTATCTAGGTAATCACCTGGACTGATAATTTTTTGTTCTCTGGGCATTGTTTTTTCCGTGAGTTCCAAAATCTTTTTGAGCCAAGTTGCTTGAGTTTTGCTACCAATTGCATAGAGATTGGCAATTTTGGTGCGTAACTCGTCGATTGTTTTTACTACGGCGGTGTTTGTCATGTATCCTTGCCAAGGACGCGCGGCCCAACGACATGCGGTACCTGTGATAGGTACACGACTTCCATCTGGACATAGATAAGCGTAATCCTCGGGGTTTTCGTTTGACGGTTGGGCTGGTGTCGTGCCAACTGGAAGCTAAAGAACACTTCATTTTTGTTACGCCAGTAGAATCAATACTTACGCCAAAGAATTTGCGCACGTAAATTACTTTAGTCCAAGCAATTTCGCCGCCATTATGAGCCAAACATCTAAGAGCACCTTCGTAACCGGAAAATTTATCGGGATAATTGCATTTTTCAGGTTCTTCGCATAACTCGCATAGGTTTGGATATTTTTGTTCTGCAAAAAAAACTGTTAGTGATGGCGGCGATAACGCTGCAAAAACGTACTTAGTTTTCTATCAATTTTGGGATCGGGGGACCAATTTCCTACGATGCAAGCTTTGGAGAAAAGTTTTGAAAACGCATTTAGTTCGTTTTCCCGTGGAGATAGATTTGGTTCTGTAAGGGTGCCAATGATGCCCATTTTCTTCAATTTAGTTATTGGGATTTTATAACCAACGTTACGACCAACGCCAGTATGGCAAGATTTTAACCCTTTGATGCTTTTGATTCCATTTTCCAACTTCAAGTCTTTGTGAATGACGGCGACACCTTCGTACCTAAACTCGGCTGTAAATTGGGTGTTAAAAACTTGACTTTAATCGTGGCGGTGTTACCTTCAGGTTCTTCCAAAGTTACTATTTCTTCGAAGATTGCGAAATTTTCATTTTCCATTTTAGCTCCAATGTACATATCTTCAGGATCGACTACTCCGACATCGGCTTCGTGTTGTTGAATTTTTTCGGCGCATTCTTGTCTGTAATTGCATGCAGTTAGTTTCCATAATTATTCACTTTATTTGACAAACGTTTGATTAAATAATTGCATATGCTAACTATGGGTTAATTAGTAGAAACTGCGCATAATACAATTAAAAAGTGCATATTTCGCGATGATTAATTTCTAAAAATTTAATCTTTTACCTGTCTCTAGCAGAAATGCACACGATTTTGGCGGTGCTCTTGGTAATTTGAGAAGCCATTTCGTTGCAATCTTGCATGAGTTCATCAGCAATGCAATATCGGACTAAAAAATCACGTTAATTAACCCAAAAGGGCAGAATGCAAAATCTTACATTCATGTTGAGCACTACGTTTGTATCTTCTATGATGGAGCCATGCACCATTAGCCGCTGCCGCGGTTAACAGCAACAAAATCACACTAATCTTCATAATTCCTTTATGAAAACCTACGGCGAATTACTGCAAAGTGCTGCCGAGCTTCGGTTTTATAGGATCGGTGCCGCAGACGTTACATAAATGATAAACAATAACAACGTGAGCTACAGTGTGTTTGGTATTATTTTATTACATAAATCCTTGAACCTGATTTTTTTTTGGAGCGGCAAAACAACTTTTGCAGGTGTGCTTTTTGCGTTTACCTTGGAAGTAATTTAGTCCTTTTGCACTATGGTGCAAATTAATTCGTGGAATTTATTCTTGTTTATTTTAAGAATTTATATTTTTTTATTATTATGTAACGCAGGTTAAATGTAAATGCCAAGTTCAATAATCGATAATAAAAAGATTGATTTGGTTTTCTAAACATCTTTGAGTGCTTTTCGAGTTTTTTTGAGTGGGCATTTTTTTTAACTGTTTCAGATGTTATAAATTATAGACTACTTTGTTTTAATTAGGAAATGACTAACAAATATAAGTGTAAGTGAAGTAGTGAGAAAAAAAGATAGTCCTATAAAGGCATAAAACTTTCATTTTGGAGCCACTGTGTAAGTAATAGTTGTTCAAATGACATAATACAGTCTTACTTAGTTACGCTTATCACGTCTTGTCGTTAAGATAAATTAATGTAAATCCCCCGTCACAGTTTATTGAAATATTGATAACAAGTACCATGGTAATTATTTGTGTACTCCGTAAAAGAAGTTGTGTAAACGGAAAGTCCACGTCTATAAATATGAATGTGAACTACCGCTTTTTCCATTAAATTGTAATGTGTTTTTTCGACATAGATAAGGTTAATTTACTTTAGGACAAATATAGAAAAGGTTAATCGCAACTACGTGATTTTGTCACAGATCAATTTCTTAATGCGAAAATGTTTCCAAAAGTGATTTGGTAATTTCTGTATATACATACATGTAAACAGTTTTTTCAAATCACTTTATTAGATACATTTAAAATAATACCTTTTGTAGCAGTTCACACGTTATTAACCTTACGATCTAAACCTAAACCTAATGATGGTATGGGTTTTTTGAAATGTGTGCACTTTTTACGACTACACGAACTACAAATAAAATAATAGTGCATTACAATTGCATCAAAAGCTAACCGATTAATAATTTATATCACAAAAAAAAAATAAATAAAAACACCAATACAATATTTCTTTTTTTGAATTTGATAAATTATCAATAGTTTATAATTTAATTCTATACGAAAGACGGCATTAAGAATCTTAAGTAATCTCTTAGATTGCGAAATGTTATGCTTGCAATTTGACGACCTTTTTGTTTTTATTACAGTTATAAATTGATAATCAAATTACTGAAATACACAATTTTTTAACTGCGCATTGACATTACAAACATGAATGCTTCGCAGTATTATTTAAATAGACGGAAATTACGTTATAAATAAATACACAAATGAAATAAAAGTACAACATAAATAATAATTTTTAAAGCTCTAAATATAATACTACTTTTTGGTTAATTTTGATTTTCTAATCTAGCCCTATGAAATAATTGAAATAACATCAGCTAGTTGCTGTTTTTTGTGATAGCACAGTCTACAAGTTATTTAATAACAGGAAAAAGTAAAGGAATAACTCTATCAAAAGAGTAAAAAAATTGCCGGAACATTACCTAAGGAAACAAGAAAAGAAGAGGACAAAGACATCACAAAAGGAGCAATGGAGGAAATACTAAAGACCATAGAAGTTTTGAGGAGAAAGGAATAAAAAAATAAAAGAAGAAGAAACAGTATTTACAAGACAGAATTGACAAATTAGAAGACATGTTGAAGAGACAAGAAAGACAAAAAAGAAAAACAACCTAATAATCAAAGGGTTATAAATAAACAAGAATCAAGACGTAAAGAGTAAGGTAAAAAATTTTATCTCAAAAGAAGTGGGAGTACAAGCAACTATTCCATAGAATAGAAAAGCAATAATCGTTAAACTAGAGACATGGCAGCAAAGAAAGGACGCAATGGAAAATAAAAGAAAATTGAAAAGCAAAAAGATTATACTTCATAGTGACCTGACAACAAACGAGATGAATATTTAACAAAAAAAAAGAAACAGGAAAATAAAAGAAGAAGACTGCAAAAAGTTAAAGATAATAAAATATATGATATATAATATTTGAATAAATTGTTAGAAAGTATTGTCTCGAAACTATAAAAATAATTCGAATAATTTACATTCGTACAAAATTATATAAGAAAAACTGTTAAAAATGGCAGATACACCCACTTCCGGTTTCTTTATCAGGCCCATCTTGATAGAACCGAAAGAATATGAAAAGCCAGCTCCATACCAAATTTCAAGTTATTAGGATTTTTGGTTCGAGAGTTATCGTGGGTACACACACACACGCACGCACGCACGCACGCACGCACGCACGCACGCACGCACGCGCGCACGCACACACACACAGACACCCAAATTTTTTTTGTCGAAAGTACGTTTTTCTGATTTAGGAGACCTTGAAACGTAAAATTCTTCAAAAAAATTTTTTTTTTTAAATTGCGATTGCTATACTTTTGTTATAGGAAAGTAAAAACTGAGAGGAGAACAAAAAGTGTTAACAACATTGGAGAGAAAAAGGAGAACGAATCACAATTTGCTGACAAAGAAAAATGCCAACGAAGTGACAGACACAAGATAGATACAGATCACTATTTAGTAGTAATGACAATGAAGTAGTAGGAAGCAAGTGCAATATGGAGGGAGTAAACAAAAAAGAAACACAAACAAGTATGAAGAAACCATATCAGAAAACGATGATGAAAGGCGAGATGATGAAGAAATGAAACAGAAATGGAGGATACTTAAAAACAACATTACAACAACAGCCGAGAAAACGATAGAAAAAAAAAAAACAAAGAACGGTTTGATCTAGAATGCTGACGCATAATGGAAAGAAAAAACAAGATATGGGTAGAATGACTAGGCAATAAAACCGAACAGACCAGAGAGCAATTCAAGAATATCAGAAATCGAGCACAAAATTAAAGAAATATGGGAAAATCACTTACGAACTCAACAATGTATGAGAGACAAAACAAAAGTCATGGAACAGAGCAGCAACTGCAAAAAAACACAAAAAAGACGAGGAACCAACATTAGAAGAGGTAAAGGAAACTATCAAAAAATGAGAAACGGCAAATTTCCGAGCAAAGATATTATACCCAACGTATTATTCAAATATGGAAAAGAAAAGGAAAACAATGCCAAAGGAATAGAGCACTGTACAAAAAAAGAGATACCGAAAATTGCGCACATTACAAAGGAATTGTCCTACTAGATACAACATATAACGCGTTACATAGAATTCATATATTTCAAAACGGTATTTGATTCCGTGGACAAACAAAATTTGCAAAAATTCTAGAAGTAACAGAAACCTAAAAAAAGAAATACAGCTAATAACTATGACACTGAAGAACACAGAAGCAGCAGTACAGATAAATGGAACAATAACAGAGTACGTTATAATAGACACCGGACTGAAACAAGAGGATATACTATCATCATTATTATTTAACTTAATTCTAGAGAAAATAATGCATTTGCGGACGACGTGACAGTGATCAGCAGATCAAGAAAACAATTTATAGAAAAAAATTGGGAGAATAGAAGAAGAAGCGAAGAGCGTCGAACTACAAATCAATGAACAAAAAACAAATTATATGTCATATAATAAGAACCGAGAACACATGACTTGAAAATAGAGAAGTATACTTTTTAAGGGGCAAAGACAACTACCTAGGTAACTTGATCGCCAGTCAAACAGAACCGCAAAGAAACATCAAAGAAAGAATGATAATGAAGCCGGTGATAACTTATAGTATGCAGACGTGCGTAGAAAAGAAAGTTCCATCCGTGTATGCCTTATTTATCGACCCAATGAATACGTCAGTCAGTCATTAAAATTTTTTGAAGTAACAAACACGTGAGGGTGAGTAAACATGTGATAATAAAAGAAAAATTACATCTCGTTGTAAAATAAAAATGCACTCTTACCCTAACGACTCTTTCACAAGCAAACCATTGAAATCCTGGTTGATTTACACATTAATAACGTAGATGTTGCAAAGTTATTAAATGTTAAACTAAGCATTTTGCTAACACGTGCTATATGTTAACGGTAACCAAAAAGGTGTTTTTAACTTAACGTGTTTTATTTTTGAAGTCATCAAATAATACATTTACCGCTTCAACAAATGCTTCTTTTACTACTTTTGCATCTTTGAAAGGTTTTTGTGTTGACGTGATTTTTGCAACTACTAATTATTTAGCTGGTCTAGTAAACATAGTTGATTCGTGCGGTAACATTCGACGTAGAAGGTCGTATTTACATTTAAGAAAACGTAAAAGAGAAATACAAGTGTAGAAGTTGGAGAAGATAGTTAGTGAAGGTACTGGTGTTAGTAGTGGTAGTAAGAGGGAAGCAGAAGAGAAAAAGGGTGGGTAAAGGAGGAAGGGTGTAAAATAATAAAGAATTAAGTGAAGAATAGAAACCGTGGTGGAAAATTATAAAACTGTGACGAAGAAGTGAGATTAAGGTGAATAAGCAAGGTAATCGAAAAGGTCAGCGACAAAAAAGAGAGGAAAAAAAACATGACGACAAAGGGAATACAAATTAAAGAATGGGAGATATATTTTCGGAACCTGTTGGAAAGGGAAGCACAAAATCAGAAAAAAGAAAAAAGAAAAGTCGCAGTAGTAAGACAGGAAGAAGGAGATAGGGATAGAATAAATGAAGAAGAAGTAATAGAGGCGATAAAGAAGATAAAAAAGGAAAGGCGGCAGGAGAAGATGGGATACAAGGAGAAGAGTGGATATACGGGGAGGAAAGTGTAGCTAAAAGGATGACGGAAATACTAAACAAAATATGGAAAGGGGAAGGATTTCTGGAGAGATGGAGAGAGGGAATAATATGCCCAATCCATAAAAAAGCAAAAAAAAATAAAGTCAAGAATTATAGAGCGGTAACATTATTGAGCACGGCATACAAATTATATGCGACAGTACTACAAGGAAGGTTACAGAAGGAAATAGAGAAAAGAAGTTTGATACCAGACGGAAAAGCGGGATTCAGAAAAGGAAGAAGAGCGGTAGACAACATATATATACTGAAACACTTGGCAAATAAAGAACTAGAAAAAAAGGGGGAAACTGGTGGCACTATTTGTAGATCTAAAAGCTGCTTTTGACAAAGTGAATAGGGAAAAGCTATGGGAATACATAAAGAGAAAAAAAATCAATGAAATGATTAATGATTAATACCAAGAATAGAGAAAATCTACGAAGAAATGAGGAGCAGGGTTAAAGTGAATGGGGAAGAGAGCGAGAAATTCATCACAAAGAGAGGGTTGAGACAGGGATGTCCACTGAGCCCAAGCTTGTTCTCAGTATATACGGGGGATCTGGAAGAGACAATGAGAGGACAACAGACAGAAGGGATAGTGGTAGGGAAAGCGAAGGTATGGTCGTTGGCGTATGCGGATGACATAGTGTTGGTGGCTAAGGAGGAAAAGGAAATGAAAGAGATGATGAAAACGCTGGAAAAATACATGAAAAAAAAAAGAAATGGAAGTAAACACGGAGAAAACAAAGATAATGATATTTAGAAAAGGAGGGGGGAAAAGACAAAGAGAGGAGTGGATATGGAGTGATGAGGAAGTGCAACAAGTGAAGGAATTTACATACCTGGGCTGCACGATGAAACAGGATAATAAGGAGGGAGAACACATAAAGGAAAGAGTGAGGAAAGGAAACAAGTTAATAGGACAAGTGTGGGGTGTGGGGAAAAGAGTATTCGAGATGGATATAGAAAAAAAAAGTTGTTGTTTGAAAAATTAATAAAGGGGGTGGTAATGTATGGAGCTGGAAGGTTTGAAGGGAGGTAGAGGGGCTACAGGAAAAATACTGGAGGTGGGTTTTAGGACTGGACAGAGATACACCGGGGTATATTGTGAGAGA
Organism: Aquatica leii; assembly: GCA_035610365.1. Classification (NCBI taxonomy): domain Eukaryota; kingdom Metazoa; phylum Arthropoda; class Insecta; order Coleoptera; family Lampyridae; genus Aquatica; species Aquatica leii. Next base: position 197,136,898 of record CM069433.1, read on the forward strand.
GGAGGTACAGATAGCAAAAATAAGAGTAGAGACAAGGAAAAGAGCCATAAAATACGAGGAAAAACTAAGGGAAAGAAAAGATTGCAAAATACTGCAAAAATGTTGGAAAGAGATAAAGGAAGGAAAAGTGAAGTACGGGCAGAAGGGCAGAGAAGAGTATTACAAAAGAAACGGGTACGCGAGAGAAGAAGTGGAGAGATTAAGAGAAGAGGGAGTAGGGGTAAGGGAAGAAATAATAAGGAGAAATAAAGACATCGAAAAACAAGAAAGATGGACAAAGATAAAAGAGGGCAGATATAATAGGAATTATAAAGATATAAATGGTGAAGGAGTGCCGGAATATTTAAAAGATAGAGAGAATAAAACCAACAAAAAGAAAAAAATGATGGCAAGGTATAGATGTGGCAACGAGGAGTTAGGGAACAAATATTGGAAAGAAGAACCAGAAAAGATGTGCAGGCTATGTGGCGAAGAGACGGAGGACCTTAACCACATGAGACAGAAATGTAGGGAACTAAGAGAAGAGGTGATGAAAATAGAGGAAATCTTAGATGAAAACGGAAAAGGAGCGGAGTGGATGGAAGAAGTATGGAGAAGGAGGTAAAAGTTAAGGGGAGAGGAGGGATGAGAAAATGTATTAAAAAAAAAATAAATAGAATGTAAATGTAAATTTAAATATAGAATGTAGGTTGTAAGTGTAGTATAGCACGAACTACTCTGTAAGCCAAAGGCAACAAATAAAGTTAAACTTATATAGTAAACATAGTTTGCTCTCTTTTTAAACTACTTAACGTATTTTTTTCTGCAGAACATCAAGTTTATAGTTTTTATACATAGTTTTGTAATGTCTTTCTAAGTTCCCGCTATTGGAGAATGCCAATTATGTTAAAAATATTTTGGTGTGGTTTTTATACTGTAGGAATTTTGCCCTATGATAGGTCATTTTACATACTGGAGGCCAGTGACGTCATTTTCGATATGTACGTTAAGGAAATTACACGTGTGTGTTATTGTCGTGTCCAGCGGTTTCTACATCTTAAGTATCTTAAATGATTCTAGCTGATTTTGAATAAATAAATTGCGGTTTAGAATGTGGTTGTTGTCAAAAATTTGCTAGGGCAAGGATGCATTTTCATTTTACAGCGCGATTTAATTTTTCTGTGTTATCGTAACAACTTTGGGATACCTGCACATGTTGTTTAATCTTGGAAAATTTCCACGACCAATTAATACGGCAAGCACGGATTATTGAAAATAGTTCTAGATGCATATTCTGAGAACCTATTATAGAAAGGGGACTTTGAAATCATTGTTTTTATTTCTATGATTGCCAATAGCATTACGACAAAATGGAGGACACGTTTACTGGAATACCTTCACTAAATTCGGGAAGCGCACGTTTTTTTAATCTATCGTCTGAAACTGAGCAATTTATTTGTGGTAAATGTGTTTAATTTAATTTACAGCAATTTTAAGAAATTTGTGTTAGATGTGCCATTAGCTAATTGCATATTCGAAAACGAATAATTATAAGTATTTTGTGCTTATATAAATTTTTCCTCTAACGCACGACTGAACGTACACTTCTAATTGCGATTTATCTGCTTAGTTCTACATCGTTTTAACCTTTTTCTCTTCGTTGAAATAAGTATTTTTTGTTATAATCGTTTTAGTTTTCGACAAATGTAAACTTACTCTTCAAAGTGTTTTGAGTTGCCGCTTACACTAAGTTACGGTTAAGTTTACGCAACATAGTGACAATCGATAAACGACACAACAAATAAAAATTCTATCTTCTAATCGTTATTAAAATGTTAAGTGACCGGAAGAGTTTTGCTTATTCTAATTAGAGAAAAGGTATGAGCTGTTTTGTTCGGTTTAAGTAACAAATTAATAATCTTTTCTTGACAATCAATCATAAAATTTTTCTGGCACTGACCGCAAAACCGAATGCCATGTTCGAATGTTTGGAGCGATTAAATATTTTTTCTAAATTTCTGATCGACCGCTTGAGCATTACTACCTAAGAAGATGTTAAAGCGAATAAGGTAGGTGTTAAGTAAGTAAAGAATTGCAAGCACAATTCAATTAATTGTAATCACTTTCTGCTTCCTGATTATTGTCATTTACTCATTCATCGTTAATCCTCAAATGTGTAATATGATAATGCTTACTAACAACAATAATAACGTATAGTACTGTAACACTAATAAAAACTACGTAAAAATTTTTAAAATCGTATAAATATTGTGAATTATGCAACTATATTTATTTATAAGAGAAAATGGCTACAATATGCATTAGCATATGCAAGTATGTAAATGCATAATAATCCGATGTCTAGTTATACATAAATATATAACATGCAGTAAACGACACCTCTTGTTTAAATGAATAATCACATTCACGACTACTGTAAAACAACTATTTCTACATGCTATTGCCATCTAACTAATACATGTTTAGCTTTGTCTATTGATTTACGTGGCCGAATATTGTAAGCCAATTTTTATATTTAAACTTCAATTGATTTGTTATAATTTATAAGATAATTATTTTTATGTTTAAAATTTTCGTATATTCATAATTGGAAATAATCAAAGTAGTTGAAATAAAAACGTAAAAAGATAATCTGTATTTTTAACAGTTGCACACAACTGTCTGAGAACTACTTTCATATATTCAACGCATATTTTCTTACCTTTTGGGGGGTCCGATGCTTCTGGAGAAACCAATTCAATGATTTACCTTACCTATACAATATTTGTCAAATACTGACTTGATTTGTCACTCATAGAAGCGACTACGGCCTCCTTTTTGTTTCATAAATTAACACAAATTTTTAATAATTTATTTACATAAATACGACGCAAATATTTACAAATAATCTAATTAAATTTATCAGCAAATTGCTTAGCAATCCTGTTCACTTTGCAATAAACACTCGTGCAGTTTTTGCCGTTAACTGCCTTTCTTTTATCAATTTGTGTAAATTTTTCTATAGCCTCGAAGATGTAAACTGTGATATTGTTTAAGTGATCATCGTCTGCAAATTGTGCAAAACTAAAATTGTTCAGTATAGTATAATGCTCATACCTAAATGTCCATTTTTGATTCTCCTCATGGCGGCGTCATCGTCATCGCCGTTATCATCTCCACCACCGTGATGTTGTCCATACTTACTATCTTTTAACCACGGTATAAATAACAACAGGCAAATAATCCCAACGAAGCTTACGAATTTTTTGAACAATACCAGCTTCAATAAAAGTTTTAAAATAGTCAGCACTTCTAACTTCGATTTTATTTTGTCAATAATACTAGTGAGCGCATAAGGTATTCCAAACATTGGTTCGGGAGCGTAACTAAATTTGAATTGTATTCATTGAAAAATAATGAATTTGGTACTTACTTTGGGTGTGGTGGTCCATACACTGGTCGCGATGGTGGATATGGTGCCGGGCCATAATCGTACCCTGCTTCTGGTGGACCATAACTTTGCCCTTCTTTCTCCACATTAACTTTTCTTTTAATTTTAGATTTATTTAAATCGTGCGTCGCTATATACGCGTCTATATAAGAATCTTTGCCCAACTCGTATTTTGTTTCCTCACTGCTCGATAAACTGATAACGAAAAGTAACAAAAAAACGAAACTGATCATTTTCTAGTGGTGTAATACGAAGACAAACTGAAACTGATAAAATTCGATTGTTTGTTTATCGTCCTACTTGACGCCCTATTTTAACATGTACGTGTTCTTCCGGTTAACTAGTTTAATGGTATTATTATTCTGTCGGTTTTGGAAATAATAAGAACGTGTGTGATACGAATACGATTTTGATGGGGTATACATTCCATGTAAAGTAATCAGAATCGGAACTTGTTACACTTAACTCGCGACAAAGATTTTCTAATGGTCTATCACGAGAAATTTGGCAGTTAAAAAGCTGTTCCGCAAATTAAAATTTTTATTTCCATCTATAAAAACAAAACCGGAATTAAATGTAAACGTAAAATGAAAAATTTTTAATTGTTTTTTGTTGACAATCATTTAATTTAATTTAAACTTTTACATTAATAATTGTATATTATAAAACAATAAAAATTGTTCATAATAAATCAAAACTAACGTTTTTTAAGCACTCAAAAAAAATAGTAAAATGTCCGTTTACGCGTGTCATATTAACGTAAAGATCAAATGTATAAAATGTCCAAACTATTACATATCTTTTATGCGATGGCTATAATTAGATAACGATACATTAATAGTAAATTGTATCTGACTGAAGAAGGTCAGATTCGTTGACAAGGAACTAGGGGACAGAGGCATCTTTGACTTATAAGAATAACAAACCAATTTTCTAATACCAGATCAATCTTTATCAATGCTTAGATAATGAAGGTCGTCTTCTAACATTTCGAACAGTTTATTATCAGTTTCGGATTGCAATCCTATCGGCTACTACTGATGGTCAACACTGATATCAACGTTTGGACTGGTGTAGGTTGCGACTCTGCTGAGATATGGAATGGGATCGAGTAGTCTTCATTGTTGAATTACGATTCTGTTTGAAGATGCATGATGACCGCATGAGTCAAACGTAGACGTGAAGAACGGCGCATTGTTCAATATTCTGTTGATCGGCATGTGCACCACAATGTGAGGATCATAGTATAGAATGCTATAGTCTATGGGAGTAAGTCTCGTTTGGTATTCATCCGAGGTAACATCAACGCTCGGCGTAGTAGAATTCCATATTCTTCAATTTCTTGAGCAGTTAGAAGACTCACTTTTCTAGCAGTATAATGCCCGCCCTTATACAAGACACTTTATAGACTGATTTGAAGAAGCCAGTGTTAATTTTTTACTATGGACACCCAGATCTCGCGGCCGTTTGTCTAGTAAACACTTGTGAGACATTATGGGTAGAAACCTGAAGAACTTAGCGTATCTTCCACATACACAGAAAGCGCTCTGTCACAAACTGCGCGTTGTTTGGAATACAAAAACTAAAGAAGAAATCGACTACCTGCTGAAATCGATGCTACGTAAACTGAGGACGTGTGAAGCCAATTGAGGGGGACCAACATATTATTCAATAAAAATTGTATTTACTTTTGTTTCTTTTTTTTTTGAAGTTTATCATTTACTTAATTTACTACATCTGAGTATCTAAACCTTTCGGCTAAGTTTGATCACAAAATACTCACTCCTTGGTGTTACAATTTCAACGTCACAGAGTACACGTACGCAATACAATTACAGAATTGGATACACGATAATTGTCATAGAAAAAACACAGTTATGCTAAAGATAAATTTACAGATTAGCAAATATTGTAATAGCTAAGGCTTCCACGGCCGGAATCTATACTAAAATAAGAATGTTTTCTGGGTTTGGACCGTGTCATTGTTGTTGTAACCAAAGTTGTCAACGTTTCGCCCACTTTCGTCAGGGGCTTCATCAGGGCGTGTAAAAAAAGCCATAATCTCAACTCTGAAGAAGTAAGAAAGAAAACGATAACTTGAAAAATGAAACGAAAATTTAACTAAGAAGCTCTACCGAGTTAGGTAATCAAATTGTGAACCAAGCCAGATTCTAAACTCCGTAGAAGTGACTTAAGAAGAAATAGTCTCTGTATGTAAAAGAAAACGGTTGATAAGGGGCGTGTTTTCGATAAATGACTAATGACCGGGAACCAAAGAGGAGATAGCTCGAAACCATGATCGCGATTGAAGTTTTTGGGGTGTTTGATGATTTCTATGCTTTCTCGTAATTTTATGTTGAAAAAGAATGGAGATTTGGCAATCAACGAAACATTATCAAAATCTATCTTGTGACCTGTAGTAAAATGATGTTCAGCAACCGCAGACTTGGAAATATACCTTTTCCTTATACAACGATCATGTTCTGAAATGCGAGTAATGACGGAACGACCAGTTTCAGCAATGTAGACTAAACCACATGAACAAGGAATTTGGTATACACCTTGAGATGAAAGTGTAGGAAATTTGGCTTTGGGAGAAGGAAGAATCTGAGAGATTTTGCCTGTCGAGTTGAATATGGGTTTAATACCATTCTTACCAAGAAGTATCCTTATTTGATCTGTAACCTTGTGAATGAAGGATAAAAATGTCTATTTCGGGTTGAATTCGGAAGTAGAAATTTCCTTAGTTAATCGAGTATGTGGGTGTAGATGACGATTAATAACTCTATGAATATCTCGCTTTACATAACCATTGTTCACTAAGGTTCTAGTAAGATGACGGAGTTCCGAGTCTAGATTCTCAGGCTGGCAAATAAAGAAGCCACGATGTACCAAAGATTCAATAACAGAACGTTTCTGTGCAAGATGATCATGGGACGAAGCATGAAGGTATCTGTCCGTATGGGTAGGTTTGCGATAAACAGAATGACCCAGAAGTCTACCGGGCTTACGAGTCACAAGTACGTCAAGAAATGGAAGATAACCATTACTTTTGATATCCATAGTAAATTTGATATCTAAGTGTTGATTGTTAAGATGATCAAGAAACTTAGACAATTCAAGATGACCATAAGACCAAACAATAAACGTGTCGTCAACATACCTAAACCACACTTTAGGTTTTAATATTGATGATTCCAAAGCAACCGTGTCAAAGGATTCCATAAAAATGTTAGCTACAACAGGTGACAGAGGAGAACTCATAGCAGTACCAGAAACCTGTTCTTAAAACTTATTATCAAATTGGAAGTAAGTAGAGGATAGACACTTTTCAATAAGAGGAACCAAACTAAAGTCCTTGCTATGTTGACACAGAATCTGTTTGATGATACAAAGCGAATCCTTAATAGGAACTTTAGTAAAAAGTGAAGTAACATCAAAGCTCACGAGAAGATTTTGGGGTTCAAGTTTTATAGTTTCTAGACGTTGAATAAAATGCTGAGAGTTGAGGATGTGAGAAGAGGTTTTCCCTGTAAACTAGCAAAAAATGTTGGACAAGAACTTGGCTAGCTTGTAGGTAGGAGATTGGATAGTACTGACGATAGGTCGAAAAGGAATACCTTGTTTGTGAATTTTGGGAAGTCCGTATAGACGAGGTGGTTTGATGGGGTAAGTCGACGTTTAGTTTTAGAAGGTAGATTGGAAGATTTGATGATTTGGCTAACCTCACGTTCAATCCTCGAAGTGGGGTTGTGAGTTAGAAGAGCGTAAGTTTTATCAGACAAAATAGAATTGATTTTCGTAACATGATCAATTTGGTTCAAAACTACAGTAACGTTGTCTTTGTCGGCTGGAAGAACAATAATATCAGGGTTCTTACGAAAACTTTTTAGAGCTAACTCTTCCGAATTTTAGATGATTTAAGGATTCTGCCAGTGTTAATACGAATGGGATCTGAGATGTGGCGAAGAAGATGTATTATAAAAGACTCAACAGCACATAAAATACGTTTGGTAGCAACCACAAAATTCAAACCCTTAGAGAGCACCGATTCCTGTTCTGAGGTGAGGACTAAACTAGATAAATTGACAACCGTCTTTAAGGAGTTAGTAGTGGATGAAACTTTACGGTTTTTGGATTCCAATAATGGAAACTTTTTGAGATGACCTTCAGTGATTAGTCGTAGAGTGGTATCAGACTGCTGGTAAGTAATGTTGTCGAAGAGTTTCCAATCATCCACGGATAGAGTGTTAGCCAACTCAAGATGAAGATAAAAGAGTTGCTTCGAAATGGTGTCTAACTCTCGCCTAGTTTGCTTAATCCGTTCGCGTATCAACGCTAGACTAGCACGGTGTAGGATGTTTTTAGAAGAACGTGTCTGAATGTGGAACTTGATTCTAAGGAATGCAGGAATTATATTGTGGTCACGACATCGACTAACAAAGATTAAATTGCACAAAAGTTTAACGAGTTTATGGCGAAATTTGGAAAATACGGAGGTTTTAAAAAAAATATTCTCCCCGTAGAGATTGTAAATGTAATAGCAAAGGCTTCCACGGCCGTAATCTATACTAAGATAAAAATGTTTTCCGGGTTTGGACCGTGTCATTGTTGTTGTAACCGAAGTTGCTAACGTTTTGCCCACTTTCGTAAAAGGCTACATCAGGGCGTGAGATAAATCGCAAAACTCAACAGGCAACCGAAATCTAACTAAGAATTTCTCAAAAGTTAGGTTATCCACTTGTGAAACAAGCCATAATCTCAACTCTGAAAAGGTAAGAAAGAAAACGATAACTTGAAAAAGCAAACGAAAACTTTTTAGACGTTTTTAGTTAGATTTCGGTTGCTTGTTTGAGTTTTGCGATTTATCTCAAGCCCTGATGAAGCCCCTTACGAAAGTGGGCGAAACGTTGGCAACTTCGGATACAACAACAATGACAGGGTCCAAACTCGGAAAACATTCTTAGCAAATATTTATTTAGGTCAAACTGCACTTTTTGCTACCTGATGTCATCCGTCTAAATTATATTTTTCCGGTTTTTATACTGATTTACCAGACGTTAGACAAAAGTGATGCTATACATGTTTCTGCCTTCTTTAAATAGAAATGTAGAGAACGATCCCGGAAAATAGAGTCTAACGCCATTTTGTTTACCTGCACGTCATTTTTAACAATTTTTCATGAACGGAACGTGGCAAAAATTTTATTACACACAACACAAATTTAGGAAAACTAGTAATTAACGACACGTAACAAATGGAAACACCAGCAAGAAGTGAGTAGAGCTTTGAAGTAATCAAAAACACTAAGAAATTTGAAGGCTGATAAAAAACATTGTCATACTCAAATCAGACAGAGGAACTACGACAGTGTTGCTAAATAAAAAAGATAACTACAAGAAAATGAGTAATTTACTAAACGATGACACCTACAAAGTTATAAAATCACAAAAATAATATCTAAAGAAAATATTAGCCATAACAAAAATGGATGAATGGAAAATAAGACGACTTATAAAGACAAGAAAACATAGAAACAAAAAGCAATAAAAAAAAAGAAAGTTGGTAGACCAAGGAAAAACTTGGTAAAGAAAATAAAAAAACTTGCGAAAGTAAACGGAAAAACGAATGCAAAAATTGGCTAAACTGAATAAACTTTAGTAATAAGGTGATCTAGTGCATTACATGTTCTCTGTAATACAATTGGATTTAACAGTGAATTCCATGCCAGAACTAACAATAAACCAGTTTACCTCTTTACTAAATTTTAGTTTAGAAAAAAGAATTCACGAATATCAGACTGTCAAATAGAATAAAAACGGCAAGTAACTTTGTAAATGTATTATTAAAATTCATAGCAAGATTTTTTACAAATATTAATTAAACAACAATAACCATACTAAAAACCAAAAGTTAGTATAAAACATATTGGTATAAAAACAAACAACGTATAAAAAACATTAGTTGCAATTACTAACTACATTATATAAAACATCTACAAAATAGATATTTAATTTGATAAATCGCACAGTACAATCGATGATATCACCTATTTGTGTCTATGCAATTGAAACTTCATCACTAAGTAAAATACAACAAATAAGTGATATCGTAATAGAAAAAAACACATCTAACTACATCAAGCGTGGAATTGTATCACCAATTACTCATTGGACTACCACGGTTGCTTAAAGTAGAAGACGAATTTTTCCTTTCAGCTCCTGGTGCTGGTGAAAATACATTTGGGCATTTATTTAATTCTGCAATTTTAACGATTAAATCGTAGCCACGAAATACTTAAGAAAATGACCTGAGATTATTAGCATCATTTTTCTGCGAGCTCCAAAAGCAGTGACTCCAACTTCGATCAAATCTTGCTCGTTTAAAAAAAGAAATGTGGTTAAGTCGATTTCGTGCGAGTATAATAGTTTATCGTATTTTTCTAGTCCGGTTGAACTCAAAAGAGAACTAAGATCGTTCCATACAGAATCTGTTATTTTATTAATAACGTTAATAGGAGCGCTTAAATGGTAAGCTGGTTGGGTGGAATTATTCCAAATATAATTATTCTAAAAATGCCAATGTTAGAAAATAAATTGGAATTTAATTTATACTAACTTGGTTAATGCCGTATCCAGACCATGTATCGTTGGACACTTGGACATCGTCCATTGGTTTTAGATCAAGCCGATGTTTTTCTTCAAAGTTTAAATGATCAATCTTTTGTAATGCTGAGGATTTGTAATAGGTTGATGAACTAACTTCTGGTGTTGACGTTAAAGATAAAGAACTAGTTGAAAAGTGTTTTGGAGAATCGTATCTACGAAAACATTTTTTTTTACTGACATGTAATATACTGACTAATTGATTATTACTTATTTGGCAATTGTCGTACCGTTCCTTCGAACGACGACAAACATTGCCACGTAGGAGATACCGTAGAATCTACTTCAGTATGTTTGCTTTTTGACAAAAAATACGTAGATGGAATATCAGCTACAATGCTTGGTTCTTTAATATTGAGGATTTGGTTTCTAGCTTTGTAAATATTGCCTAAAATTTTTCTAAAAAATATAACAGTCAAAGCAAGTATTAAGCATACTAGCGTTTCGCTCAATTCCTTTGATTACATAGGTTAAGGTATTCTGTTTAGTTTTATGTCGAATACTTATTGTAACATCTAACAAAGATTGAATTTCGGCAATTTTTTCGAGCGTGACTGGTAGGCTAATTTCCGGTAGATCAAACAACAACACGACGGGCAAAGATCCCTGTTTGAAATTAGTTAGTTTTTTTACGTTTATTTTGAAGACTTACCATTAATTGTTGCCGGGCCAGGTACACATTATGTATGTTTCCGGTTATAGTAACTTTACTTTTTTTCAAACTTGGAACATTGATGTCTTGTGTATCTTGAAACACAATTTCAGTGTTAGTGTTTTTAATTATCATTTCAAGATTGCTGTAATTTCTTCCTAGTACAATGGCATGGTGACTAGGAGAAATTTCCATTGACATCTGTATAGGAACTTGACTCTAAAAAAAAATAACACTTGAGAAATGTTACAAACAAAAGATACGCACAGATGAACTGTTGCACATATATTCAACCAGGAGCATGGTCGCTTTCTTTACTTGTTGAGGTTCCCATTCAACTCCTTTTACCATAACAAAGGTAGTAGGACGAGTGCGGAACGTAACCTGCACGTTGTATTCTTGTTGCACTTTAATAACATATAGGGTGTTGCTATCAATCATAGTGTGCGAAGAACTTGGAACGTTGAAACAAAATATTAATGGCGTTAAACTCTAAAATATACTATAGATTATAAAGCGATTTATCAAATAAAAGTTGTTACTCTAACGCGACTTCTTGCTAATTCGATATTTTGTAAATCGCCCGCAATAGAAACTTGATTACTTTTTTCTGTAGGATTTGAACGGTTCGAATCTGGAAAGTGAACGTGGCAGTGAGTTTCTTCCATTACGCGGTTAATGCGCATTCCTTTTTTCCCAATAATATGCGAATGATCTGTATAGCTAACATCGATCTTCATCGTACTCTTATAATGCTGTAACTAAAAAATAAACTACAGTTTAGCAAATTATTTTAACATAAAATACCTGGGTATTCAACAGCTGCGTTATTCTTCTCTTTGCTATTTCCACATCTTCAATTCTACCTGTAATTACGATATAGATGTCGTTTTTGTAATACGACTCAATACTGAAACTGCTCGGCCAAGAGATTATTGTATTAGTATCGTCCATCAACTATAATTCGCTTTAAAGTTACATAACTACATCAAATAAATTTTACCTTTTGAAAAAATCTCTCAACGGGTTCATTTTCGCCTACAGTTTTTCTCATAATATTGCATTAAATATAGATAAAAACTTACCAATGAGTAAATTTTCCAACTTTTTTATGTCAACTTTTAACCAATCCTGATACAAATCTTTCGAATCGAATGTGCAATCAGATCTAAATGTATCGGATTCAGATATTTCCGAACGTGCATCAGAAAAAAATTGATTTTTGCGTGCAGCCAATGCCATTTTGTACATTAACTTTCGAAACTTAAATTTTTTTAAATATTGTTAAATAAATAAAGTTTGTTGGAATTTTATTCTAGGACATGTACAAAATGGCAAACGTGTAACGAAGTCAACTGCTTTTATCCATTCTTTATCATCATAAATTTTCTTTCTCTGTTTTATCTTTTACGTACATTTGAATACATTTGCGATAATGTATTGGAATTATGTTTGCTATCTTTGCTAAGTAAACAATATTTATTAGTTGTTTCTGTTACTTTTGTGAATGTCTTTGCATTTTTTTTATTTAGACGACATTTTAGTTGTTTTATTGAGGTTTTAACTACTGCAAATTAGTTATCTAGTTTTCGAGGGAATCTCATTAAACTACAAACTCTATTTTTAGTACCGTATTTGTTAAAGTTTTTAATTTTGTATATCAAAATTTAACTCTTTGTAGAATTTTAGTCTTCTATACTTTAATTATACAGCAGGTCTTTAAAAACCACTGATAATCTGTAAGAGTGAAATTCTAAGTGACCAAAGAAGTGTAAAAAATAATTAACTGTATACTATGGATTGATAATAACTTATTTTATTTAAAAAAACCATCGTGTAAAGCAGCATAAATAGAACTATAAAATCTGCCGTAGTTTTAACGCAAAATAAAACCGCGAACTAAAAAAATGGTAATTAGAACAAAGTACACTCAAGAAAAAAAAACACAGCTGTATAAACCAGAATTAATCTCATTAATTGCAACAAATAGTTCAAGTAAACTTAACTCGGTATTATTCCAAATTGTAAAAAAAAATTATTTGTAAAAATGCCATTCAATTAGTACTTATGTTATCTAAAGCTCTTTGAATAACACTAAAATATTTCTCTTAATATTTTTCAAATTATTTATTTTTTATTGTAAATATAAACAATACAAACGCAAATTTATCAAAACTAGAATTATGTATTCTATGGCTTTGTTTTCTTCACTTTTTAACATAAGTAAGTAATTAACTGTTTTCACAAAAAACTTAAAAATAAATTCTTATTGTTTTTCTTACTTTTTATTATAAATTCTTTTAAAATAAGCTTTCATAAAAACTTGAGTTTTGACGTTTACTACTTTTATTTTATTAATCATCTTTTAAAATTCTTCAGTAAAAACATAAATTAAAATTTTGTTTTTAAATAAATTAGAAAAAGTTTGATGACTAAGTTTTCTTAATTTTCTTTTCTTTCAATTTTTCTTTTACATTAAGTTTAAACGGTTGATTTTGTTCAACACGTCCAACTTGTTTCTATTTATTACCAATGTCTTTATACGAATAAAACAAACTGTCTTTCTTTTTTTAGGCGTTTCTGTTTTTTCGCATCTCTTTTTAATTCTTTTTTAATTTTTAAATAAAATTTTAACGATTGATTTTAACTAACACTTTCTTTATTTTATTTTGCTCTAAAGTTATAGTTTATGTTTTTAAATTAGTTTCCTAATGTACAAATTAATTAAATGAAAGTTTTTTTATTTTTTTTAACTTTATTTTTTATTTTAAAGTGTGTTTTTTTTATATCATAATCTTCAAGTTTATAAAACAAAATTTTGTTGTGTTTTAATATTTTATATAATTAAATTTGATCGATTTGTTAAGAAAAAGGTGTATTCCTTCATTTTTTAAAATTTTTTGTCAATTTGTTTACTTTTGTTGCTCTTTTTGTTTTTTCAATGATTTGGTTAATAATTAAATTAATTAAAAAATAAATTCTTGTCGATAGATTTTTTGTTTTCTTTTTTGTTTTAAGATTATGTATAATAAAATGTTTGATTTGTTAAAAAAAGTTATAATCGATGACTTTCGAAACTTTTACTTTTCTTATTACTTATTTTTCTCATTTTTTTGGGTTTTTTTCACTGCTTTTTTTTGGTTCTTTTATTACAGAATTAATAATAAACAAAATATTTATTTAAAAAATAATTTGTAGTACATAAGTTTTTAGTTTTTTTTAAATTTGTTTTATGATATGGCACGATAAACTTGAATCGATATGTTAAAGAAAATGATAAACGATGACAGAAAATTTCACTTTTTTGTTTTTGTTTTTTATTTTTCTTTTTCTTTATTTTCTCAATTTTTTTTAGATTCTTTAATTAATACTAAGTAATTAATCCATTAAATTATTGAAAAAATCAACTGTAATCGATAGATTCTTAGATTTCTTTTTTGTTTTAAGATTTCTACCGATTTGTTAAAACAAATTATAATCGATGACCTCAAAAACTTTTACTTTTCTCGATACTTATTTTCGTCATTTTTCTTAATGTTTTTTCCATTATTTTTTTGGTTTTTTAATGGTTTACTTAACAATAAATAATTAACTTATTTACAAAATAAATTGTAGTCGATAGGTTTTTAATTTCGTTTTTATTTTTAAAATTTTGTAGAATAAACTTTGATAATATTTGTTAAGCAAAATTATTATCGATTTAATTACAGAATTAATAATAAACATAATATTTATTTGAAAAGTAATTTGTAGTACATAAGTTTTTAGTATTTTTTTAATTTGTTTTATGATATGGCACGATAAACTTGAATCGATATGTTAAAGAAAATGATAAACGATGACAGAAAATTTCACTTTCTTGTTTTTGTTTTTTATTTTTATTTTTTTTTATTTTTTCAATTCTTTTTTAGATTCTTTAATTAATAGTAAGTAATTAATCCATTAAATTATTGAAAAAATCAACTGTAATCGATAGATTCTTAGATTTCTTTTTTGTTTTAAGATTTCGACCGATTTGTTAAAACAAATTATAATCGATGACCTCAGAAACTTTTTCTTTTCTTGATACTTATTTTGGTAATTTTTCTCAATGTTTTTTCCATTATTTTTTTGGTTTTTTAATGGTTTACTTAACAATAAATAATTAACTTATTTACAAAATAAATTGTAGTCGATAGGTTTTTAATTTCGTTTTTATTTTTAAAATTTTGTAGAATAAACTTTGATAATATTTGTTAAGCAAAATTATTATCGATTTAATTACAGAATTAATAATAAACAAAATATTTATTTGAAAAATAATTTGTAGTACATAAGTTTTTAGTTTTTTTTAAATTTGTTTTATGATATGGCACGATAAACTTGAATCGATATGTTAAAGAAAATGATAAACGATGACACAAAATTACACTTTTTTGTTTTTGTTTTTTATTTTTCTTTTTCTTTATTTTTTCAATTCTTTTTTAGATTCTTTTATTAATTGTAAGTAATTAATCCATTAAATCATTGAAAAAATCAACTGTAATCGATAGATTCTTAGATTTCTTTTTTGTTTTAAGATTTCGACCGATTTGTTAAAACAAATTATAATCGATGACCTCAGAAACTTTTTCTTTTCTTGATACTTATTTTGGTAATTTTTCTCAATGTTTTTTCTATTATTTTTTTGGTTTTTTAATGGTTTAATTAACAATAAATAATTAACTTATTTAAAAAATAAATTGTAGTCGATAGGTTTTTAATTTCGTTTTTATTTTTAAGATTTCGTAGAATAAACTTTGAAAATATTTGTTAAAAAAAATTATTATCGATCACCTCAGAAAGTTTTACTCTCCTCGATACTTATTTTTGTCATTTTTTTTGTTTTTTCCACTTTTTTTGTTTTTTTAATTACCTAATTAACCATAAATAATAAACTTATTTACAACATAAATTGTAGTCGATAAGTTTTTGATTTCGTTTTCATTTTTAAGACTTCAGAAGCTTTTACTTGTTACTTATTTTTGTCATTTTTCTTGGTGTTTTTTTAAGTTTGTTTTTATTTAATTGTTTAATTAATACTAAATAATGACTATATTTAAAAAATAAGTTGTAGTTGATATATTTTTGGTTTTCTTCTTTGTTTGTTTTAAGCTTTCGTACGATAAACTAGAATTGATACAAAACTTTAACCGATTTGTTAAAAAAGTTTATAATCGATGACAGAAACTTTTACTTTTCTTGTTACTTTTTTCCATCATTTTTCTTGGTGTTTTTTTCTTCACTGTTTGTTTTTGGTTTTTTAATTATTTAATTAATAATAAATAATGAATTTATTTAAAACATAAATTGTAGTTGATAGATTTTTAATTTTCATCTTTGTTTTTGTTAAGAAGAAATAACAATTGTTGACAGAAAGTTTAATTTTTTTAAAATTTTTATTTATCTTTATTTTTAATTCTTTTTGTTTTGATTCTTTAATTATTTAAATAGTAAATTATTGAATTATTTCAAAATAAATTGTAGTTTATAGATTTTTTTTGTTTGTATTAAGTTTTTGTAAGAAAAAATGATAATCGATGATAACATTTTTACTTTTTTTGTTTTTTTTATTTTTTTATTATTTAATGAATAGTAAATAACTGAATCATTTCAAAAATATATTGTAGTTGATATATTATCAATTTTCTTCTTTTTTTTTGTCTTAAGATTTCGCACAAGAAACTTTCTTAGTTTTTTTGAAATGAACTTTTTTTATTATAATTGATGGCTATATTTGTATATTTCCTTTTAAGTTACCAAAAATATTGAAGAGCAGTAAATTTTATTTAAAAAAAATTGGAAGAATTAATGCGGCAACCAAAAAGCAACTGTTTAGTGGCTACCGAGACAACTGTAGGATAATGTATTGATAATAATCGGGGTTTTACGCACTATTAGTTTTATATTATTTACTAGTATTTATAATAGTGTATTTAATTGTTATTTTAATAACATTAGATTTTATGCTTAAATTTGAGGTAAATGGTAATTGTAATAGTATTCCATTATAACAACGAAGAAATGATTTAAAAAATAAATATTTTATTATCTGACTATATTTAGTTATGCAAATGTTCTCGAAAAGAGTTCTTTTTTACAGTTTGAAACTATGCTAAATAATGTTTATCTGAACAGATACGGTTAAAAAAGGTAGTGTCCCGTTTTTTTTTCTTGAGTGTACAAAATAAAAATTGAATGTTTTAAAAAAATTAGGGCGTGTACTAGTGTACACATGTAAGAAGTGAAACTTCTTTATGGCCTTATTTTTCGCAAAATGATCTACATGCAACTTTTCAGAAATTGGTTAAATAAAGTTAAATTAGATAAATTTTAAACAAAAGGATTTTATTATCATAGACATGAATACAAATTTTTGTAAATCAATTAACTAATTTTTGTAGATTCAATTTCATATTTCAGTTACCATAAGCCATTAATTACAAAAATATATAATAACGATGACAATGATAGTAATAATTCTATTACAATTAATGAAATGCTGTAATAATCTTAGTAGCAAAAGTTAAAGTGAAATAATTGTATTATTTGTATTCATGTCTATGATAATAAAATCCTTTTGTTTAAAATTTATCTAATTTAACTTTATTTAACCAATTTCTGAAAAGTTGCATGTATATCAATTAATTGATGTTCATTAAATTAGCAGTCTTATTAATTAATAAATACTATTTTAATGAAATCATATACATTGACCGATAGTTACAATAAGAAACTGAGGTTAACCTTAAATATTTTAAATTTAAAATTAGATAAATTTAAAAAAGGATTTTATTATAATAGACATGAATACAAATAATACAATTATTTCACTTTAACTTTTTGCTACTAAGATTATTACAGCATTTCATTAATTGAAATAGAATTATTACTATCATTGTCATCGTTCAAACAGAAACTGCGGTTAACCTTAAATATATTAAATTTAAAATGTCATCGTTCAATCAGAAACTGAGGTTAACCTTAAATATATTAAATTTAAAATGTCATCGTTCAATCAGAAACTGAGGTTAACCTTAAATATTTTAAATTTAAATTAATAACATATTTCAGAATTTATACTCTATGTCAATTAATTCCACCCAAGTATTAGAAAAATAGATATAATTACTTACTTTTGTTAAAAATCCACTGGAATTAGAATTAAAATAAAGCCTTTGATTTTGTTGATCACTTTAGTATTGATATATTATTTATCACGTCGCTATTGCGTTTCAGAAAAAAAGATGGCGCGTAACGGAAAAAATGTGACGGTAAATTTTTTTCCAACGCCGATAAAGAAGTTTCACTTCAAAAAGTCATAAAAAATGCCATTTGTTTTTTATATATGGATCTTGTTAATGTAGTTCAAACTAAAACAAAATTTTTTACTATCTTGTGTTTAAGCGTTTTTCTTTTATTTTTTAGAATTTTTTTAAATAATGATAAAGAAACTTTTGTACTATAATTGTAACCTACGCTTTCTCAACTAATAATGGGTGTCGTGACTTCAAAAAAATAGGTAGTTTATCAAATATATACGTTCGAATAGTTAAAATATTTAAAAAAATATATTGATTGGGCAACTTTAAACGATTAAAAAAGAAGTAATTGCTCATGTTTTAATTTTAATAATGCTCGAAACCTTTTTAATTGACTCGATACTTTTGTAGTTCTATCTCCACTTGTGTAACAATGGTCGAAAAGAAACAGTTTTTAACAACAAACGTAAAATTTTTGGAATTATTTGGCATGTATCCTTTAAAAAATAATGCGCCGATTTGTAAAAAAATTTGGTATTACTTTTCGATAGTCTTTATGACCTTGTTTGCATATATTATGTTAATTTCTGTGTGCTTATCTGTATTTTTTAACGAACAAGAACTGGCTAACTTCACTTTGAACTTACTTAACGTTGGTAAGTTCTGTTACAAATTCCGTTTGTTGGCTTCAAATTGTTGAACAAACTTTGAGCTTGCTAAACTTAACAGGATTAAGAATCCACGTTTTTTAATTATTTTTAATATTTCTTAGTTTTTTTGTATTTTAGCATAATTTTTCCAAAATTTTGTTTAGAATTCTTGAATATTGGTTAATTTTATTTTATGCTCTTTAAATACTGTATTTTTTTATCTTTTTTGTTTTGTTTGCAGCTATTTTTTTATTTCTTATTCTTTTTTGAGAAAAACTTCTTTAGTTTCATTCTTCTAATAATTGGTCTTTCACCCTGGTCCGGATAATGTATAGTTCTTACTTTTACGTTTGAATTTCAAATTAGTTGCACAGCTACGTCACTTTTGCAAACTAAAAAAATATTGGTATATTTACAGGCATCTATGTAAGTTCACTATTAACCATGCATATGTTACAATACCATTCGAAAACTGTGAAAAGCATAATTGATAAAGTTAACGAAACATTCAAAACTGAATCAAACGAAGGTGTGTCAAAAGTGTCAATGGAACACATAAACAAAACGATTAAGTCTGTATTAGTGAAGTGGTACGTTGCAATTACAATTTGTGCTCAAATAATGGCGTTCTATCCATTGTACGCAAATACTCAGCATGAAAAGTAAATGTAGTATACTTGTAGTTAAATTTTAAATCATTTCTTACAGGTGTTTGGCAGTACCCGCTTGGTTTCCATTTAACTGGAAAGACAGGGACACTGTCTATCAAATGTTATTTACGTTACAATGCGTTGGACAGTTCAATCTTACTAATATTTATGGTGTTTCTGACACGTTGATTATGTGCTTACTCTTGATTACTGGAAAGCAATTAGAATTGTTAGGTAACACTGGTCTGCAAAAAAATATTTTTTATTGAGCCCTGACATTATTCCGGGTGATTCTTATGTAAAATGACGTCCTGAATCCAAATATGTCTTCCGTTCTCTTCCATCACCCACCATTTTCGAGGGAGTCCCAAATCTCTAATTTTACTACTTTTCGATAAATTATTTATAATTTATTTATCGAACAGTAATAATAATTATAATAATTATTATAATAATAAATATATGGACATGAATTTAATTTAAATGGGAAAAATAACTATTTTAGCTATAAACAGTAATAAATAAAAAGATATTCATCGTTACTTGGTGCTTGCTTTCCTTTTATACCCTGAGGTACAGCTCTCTCGTTTCAAAAACCAGCAGTACTCCGCCAACTTGCTTGCATTCCAGTTCCCTGAAAATCTCTTCTCCAGCTTAGCGATGTCTTGATGGAACCGTTGCCCGTGTTCATCCGAGACTGCTTCTAAATTTTCAGGGAAAAAGTCCAGATGCGAGTGAAGGAAGTGAACTTTAAGAGACATGTTACGTCCTATGTCTTTGTACGCTAAAAGCAGTTCCTCGACGTGAGCGACATAATCTTCACTTTTGTGGTTACCCAGGAAGTTCTTACAAACGTTTTGAAATGCCAGCCAAGCTCGTTTTTCTTTTCGATTTAGGTGTTCAATAAACGTCGAATCTTGGAAGAGTTGTCTAATCTGGGGACCAACAAAAACGCCTTCTTTGATTTTAGCTTCGCTAAGACGAGGAAATTTAGTTTTCAAAAATTGAAATGCGCCACCTGTCTTGTCCAGTGCTTTCACAAACTGCTTGATCAATCCAAGTTTGATGTGTAAAGGTGGTAAGTAAATATTTTCCTTCAGAACCAAAGGATTGTGGGCGACATTTTTCTGACCAGGAATAAAATTTTCTCGCAGAGGCCAGTCCCGTACGATGTATTGTTTATCTCGGGCTCGGCTATCCCATTCACAAAGGAAGCAGCAATATTTTGTGAATCCTGATTGCAGGCCCGTGAGTAGAGCAACAACTTTTAAGTCAGCGCAAAGTTTTAACTTATAATCATGATAACTAATTTGATCAAAGATTTTGAAGATGTTTTCGTACGTTTCCTTCATATCAACAGAGTATGCAACTGGAACTGATGGGAAGTCATTCCTATTTGCCAACAGGCCAACTTTTAAGCTTGTTTTTGATGAGTCTATAAACAGTCTCCATTTGTCTGGGTCACATGGCATCTGTAGCTCTGTCATCAATAAATTTGCATTAGGACGGAACACTAAACCTTTATCTTCTGAGAAAAGACATTTTAGGGTTGCTTGTCTGGTCCTGTAAGAAGATTTTTTTACTTCCTTTTCTAAGAGATTCCATTGTTGAAATCGCGATCCTAGGAGCTGAGATTTAGTCTTGGGTAACTGCAAATCCCTGACAAGACCATTTAATTCCGATTGAGTGAGGAGCTGAGGTTGTCCAGAAACTAAATCTGCGGAATACTCTTCATCATCATTGAACGTATCATTCAAAGCACCAGGTTGTGGCTCAGAGTCTTTTAAATCAATTTCCGGCTCTAGAGTATAAGTGTTTGGGGGCTCTGGGATTGGCAAAGTATCGTTATGAGGAACAGGTCTTAGAGCTGACGGACTATTGGGATACTGAATTGTACGCTTACTTTTGCTCGAAAACCCGACGGTGGAAGTCATACAAAAGTAACAATCTGTAAGATGACAGCGAGGTTCACGCCAAACCATGGGCACAGCAAATGGCATTGATTTACGGGTACCTTTGAGCCATTTGGTGAAACTACTGTAACAAGTCGTACAGCAAACTGATGGAACCCAAGTCTTGTCCTGGTCGCCAACTTGACAATCAAAGTACAATTTATAAGCTGTTTTAACAAGCGGAGAAAGGGGTTTTCGTTGCGCTTTTAAAGTTAATTCTTCGCAGACATAGCAGAAGCTATCGGGATGATTTTTACACTCGCGTGGCATAATTAAACAGTAATTCAACGCCCGACATTAACCACAAATCACACTTAGTCACTTGAAAAAAATCCGGAGTAAAAGTAGTTTTACTGTTTTACACTAATGAACAAAAATGAACACAAAATCCAGCACGTTTAACACGTCGACAAGTTAACTCTGGAACAGCTATAGATGTACTGATCGAAACAGTTAAGCAAACAATGTAATATACTATAATGAGAAGAGTAATGCAAGTTCAAGCCTGTCGAAAATTCCTGTTTAAACCTGCATGTGGTATTGAGATCGTCAGCATCGTGTAGTTAATCTTCCTAACTGTTTATTAAATTTTTTTACTGTTCTTATATATTTGTATTTTATTGTTGTTTCTATATACATTTTATAGCAAAACTTTTGCCATATACTTTGGTATAAATTTTATTACCTGCTTTGGGATGTTTAACGGCTATAAGTTAAAATTCTAAAAAAAAATGCAAAAAATAAAATAAAAATGGGGTCTCCCCAAAATAGGTGGGTGATGGGTAAAAACGGAGCTCATTTTTGTATCCAGGAGGTCATTTTACATAAGAATCGTCAAGAACGGTATCAGGGCCGATTTTCATGCAGACCAGTGTAATTTGTGATTTGAGTTGATACCCACTAAATAAAATTTACTTGTTTATATAAGCTATATTCTAGGGTGTAATTTTCAAAACTGCGTTTACAACACGTTATTACAACTTGGCATTTCCAAAACTACAGTATTAGAATTTAGTTTTAACCACGATGGAGAATATCGCCACCAATTAAGCAAGAAATCAAAAATAAACACAAATTTGTTATACTTGCTTATTAAAACTGATAAATTTCAAAAATTACTTCAACTTAATTTACACGAGTGCGTACGTCACCATCAGGAAATTCTAGCATTTATTAGAAGATTAGAAAAATTTATTTGGCCTATACTTACAATTAAAATAGTTTCTTCAATGTTTTATCATATTTTAATCTGCTTTGTTATTGTTTGCGTAAGTATTTGCAATTGAAATATATTTTTGGAAAACGTGTATGTGTTAGAACGCTAATCGGACGTTTTTTTACACTTTGGGACAGTATGAAGTAATGGCTGTTTACGAGTTGCTTTTATTTTCATATTTTGGGCAATATTTGGTAACTAAGGTAATTGATAGATAGAATATTTAACAAAAAAATTAGGTTTTGATTTCAGGGACAACATTTGCAAACGCAAGTGTATGCTTGTCCTTGGTATATTAACCAAAATGCATTTATGAAGTCATTTCTGATTGCTCTTAAGGGGTGCCAACGTTATCCGTATTTGTCCATTGCTAAAATAACTCCATTAACACTGGCTACGTTTTTGTCGGTAAGAACCATTGGTAGTAGTTGGAAGAATTACTTCACAAACGTGATTGAATTGAAATTACAATTATTCAAAAATTCAATTAGCAATTAATTATTTTCAAAAGCAATTAAACTACAATATTAGTTTTTAAATGTAATTAATTTGTTTTAATTACTAAATGTTGTGTTATGTTATGTTATGTTGTTATGTTAATCCTTGATATGGCTTCTCGCTTAGTATGGATTTTGCTCAGTTTAAATTTCGATGGGAATACTAGATTACTCCCGCTTTTATTTCCGTTAGCATCTACGGATTTGTGTTTTGACTGTCAAACTGAGTAGTTCATAAGTGCTTGGTGAAACTTTTGACACATTAAAAACCGATTGGATTCTTAGTTACTCGTCCCACCTCATAATCTCCGAAATTTTGAGTTGCTTTTGCTGTGTTGTGGATTAAGTTATCGGTAATTGATCGTACTTCAGCCGAGTGCAGAGCTTACGTTTTATCGTAACAAGTTTTTGGCGCTTAACGTGGATCTCGATTATTCTTTGTGCGATTATAATTTTTTTGTTGTTTCTTAGTATTTATTACTAGTCATTAGTGGGTTTGAATAACTCAAAGTGTTGCTTTACTTCTCTTATCGTGTCGCATGACTTTGCTTTACATTTATTTTTGTCTTTACTTTTCTTTAATTGTTAGTTATCGACTTATCTGCTCTCAGATTATTTAGATAAATTATAAAATTACTTATTATAATTTTATATAACTTTTTAACTGACGATGACAATTTAAATTGTCGAAACTAGCTTTCTTCTTGTTTATAATAAATACTAATTGTGGATTGACTTAGTAAAAATATCAAATTTTAATGTTATGTTACGTGGCTAAAATTTTATAAGTTGATAAACGAGAGGATTAAAAGTTTTAATTGTATCAAGACTACGTATTATGGTAATTGAATTACATTTAGAAAAAAAATAATCAAAGAGTTAAAATTACAATTCAATTACAGTGATTGAATTAGTTAGTACTACTACTACTACTAACGATTGATTACTTTATGACGTGTTTAAATATATTTAATTTGACAGATTATGAAGACTTCGACGTCGTACTTTACAGTGTTGAGACAAACAATAGAAAAGTGACAGTAGCTTGTAACTACTCTTTTTTGTGTGACAATTATATTTGTATTTGTAAAAGTTATAATTATGTATTAATTGCACTTGTATGTATTTTATTAATTATTACAGTTGTTAGAATTATTGATTTTAAACTTTGATCAGTAAATTAACTTCATTTTATGGCATAGACACAATACATTTCAAATTGTCACAATTTAACCACGATTGTATCTACAATAAAGAACAATAATAATTTTAATGTGTAGAAATGTTTCAACCCAAAAACTTCTACTCTGTCTTAACACCGATGTATTACTCGACAAAAATTGTTGGATTAACTCCATTTAAAATCAATCAAATCTGCTTTAGACGTTCAAAAATTAATCTATGTTGGTGCATTGGTCTAATGATTTTTTTGAACTTGTACACTAGTGCCGGTTTGCTCCAACGACCGGATATTGATTGGCAATTTATTATGGTAATCACGGACATTGTAGCTGCCTATCTAACGCAAGCGAATATGGCGTGTGGAATTCTTTTCGGGTGCATTTACTCCAACACGGTAAAAAAAGCAATTCATACAATCTAATCTCAGCTTTAGATTTTAGAAATTCTGGCTTCAATCGACAGTTTTGACAAAGATCTGCAAAAAATTTACTCAAAGTTAAATTTATTACAAGAATACCGCAACAGCAAAATATATTTGGTTTTTGGCATAATCGCTACTTTTTTTCTTTTAGTTGCCGTTATTGTGTTATCTTTTTTACCGCAAGTGGAAGAACCGGCATTTTTTGGGGAATTTTTAGCTTACATCGCACCAGAGGTTATCAGTACATCGGTAGTGTTTCAGTTTTGTTCGATATTATTATGCGTCAAGCAAAGATTTGTTTGGTTAAACAAAACTGTACAGTCTCTCACAAAAATGTTTCAAAACGATTTTGCAAAATTTTCAATATTATACCAAAAGAACAAGGTTTTTTCTACTCCCGTGTAAGCAAACTCAAAAATTTGTAGTAATTGCAATGTTGCCAAAATTTTATTTTAGTATGTCTCAAGGAGTACTTCAAGATTACATTATTACTACTTTAGAAAAACTTAGATGCAAACATTACTTGCTGTTTAGTATATGCAAAAAAATAAACGCCGCGTATTCTGTACAACTTCTTCTAATTGTTGGGCAAGTTTTTGTAACAATAATCATTTTAACGTACTATTCTGGACGGCATATTGTTTTGGATACAAAAATTCCTATAAATTATATTATGTACTGTTTCATTCACATTATTTTAGCCCTTTTACAAATCACTGTTTTGACCGTGGTATGTTCGACAACTTCAAGAGAGGTAAGCACGTTTGTTAGTACAATTTTGTAATATTTATTTGACCAACCCGTAACACATTTTTGAAAGTCTTATTTTGATTCTGTTACATGTATGTTATGTACGCTATCAACATAGATTTTTCAAAATACATACATTATTTAATATATTAAAAATTAAAAAACGGGTTAGTAAACACATAAACAAAAAGCATACGCGTAGAATAAGGGAAATGTTATAGTAATATTTACGATAAAATGTTTTACTGAATCACATAATTTTTCACGTAAAAATAACGAATTATTTACGTAACGTTTAACGTATAAAACTGATTTCCAATGTTTCGGTAAAAGCAAAGTTTTATCGATTAGATGCAGGTCTATAAACTTTACGGCGCAATCAATCAGTTTGGTCTCTGAAGATGTCTATTGCAATGTGTGACGAAAAGTCAGCTTGTGTGATAACGACAACACAAGAATTATCCAGAAAGGAAAATTGTATAACGAATGCAACCTGTGGAAACCTGAATTCTACGACAATAGTTCTCTTCTAGTCACCAAATAATTCATGTTTAGCCTGCTAAAATACTAGGGACTGTTTTAGTTGATGGAAAGCGTTTTCGCAGTTTTCATTCCATCTAAATTTTGTACTTTGTTCAGTAAATTTTGTAAAGCATTTGGCAATATTACCAAATCCGGATACGAATCATCTATAATCTCAATCTTCAATTGCTTTTTCAATGAAGTATTTTAGATGATCCAGCCACGTCGTCCAAGACAGTCCTTGCAAAATCGTTTTTATCAAACGCTCGATCGCTGCAGGAGCGTTACACAGACCAAAGGTTTTAATGGTAAAATCGGCTTTTTGAGGGTCCTTGGGTTTCCATTCTATCTGCCAGTCGATTCCTGATAAAAGTTAAGCTGTACTAGCACTAAAAGCACAATTTGAGATACTGGCGTACATTGGCTTACCACGGTCTTCTTCTTAATGTTACTAAATCCGATTCCGAGACTAGTACTTGATGGTTTTGTTGCTTCTGTGTCAACCAGTAACTCAATATTTTGTCTATTAATCTTTCCATCAAGTTAAATGCCGTGTAATTGCTTTATGGGCGTGATGTTTAAATGGTAATCTCTAGAGAATGGCTTTTTGAGGTTGAGTTTCGCCTCTTTTGATCGACCTGTTCTAGTTTTCCGAACGCTTTCCTGGTGTTTTTCTGGACTTAGTATAGCGTTGTTTCAGCACATCACTATTCCCCGAGCTACTTATTTGTGGAACACACGTCGCTCTATTTCTTCAATGCTTTTTTGTGTTTTTGCGTGTAGTTCTGCAGCACATCGTAGCTGATGGCTGCCTCGGTGCGACGCTTGTTTCGTTGCTTCTATTTTACATTTATTGTCTATTGTTTTCTAAAATTTTGCACATTTTTTCTCTTAAATTTAACATATCTGCTTGAGTTTCTTTTTAAACTGTTTTAAGCCGTCTTTTAATATTTTTCTTCTATATTTTTATTAATTGGTTTTTGACCATTTTTATTGATTTGAGAAATTCAAATAATTTTGTTTCTATGTCTACTGCTGGCGAAATGAATTACCGGCTTAAATGATAAACATAATAATACAGCCATTTTTGAAATTAACTTATTTTTATATAGCACTGAATTTTAATTACGATAGAATTTTTATTGTTAAACAAGTTTAATGAATTAGAACACACGCGAAGCACAAATTAATCACACGACAAATTCTTCTTACAATTTAAGACTAATTTGTAAGTTTCAGCGATTACCTTTATGTAGACACCCAAACTTAGGCTTGGTCCTAGTCTTTTCTTAAGAGCTAAAACAAGAAGTAGAATTTAGCCTTTGCCGTATTGTCGTTCGCTTGCATCTTTAGAGTGGTAAATGTCACCGAAAGAAAAAGTGTAAATGATGATATTTATACCAATAGCGATTAGCGTGATTAACAAACCTTATCGTTCCGTTACCGCTCGACTGACTTCGTTATTACTCGGAGTAAGTGTTTGTGTCCTTTCCAAGAAGGTCGATCTTTGTCTTAGAGGATATAATACTAGTAGCCAAGATTTGCTGAGTCTTAAACTGTCTTCTCGATTTATTACATGGATGTTTTTTTATTTCCACAGCTTCGCGGAATAGTCTGGGAAAGTAGAAAAAAATTCTAGTCAACATTTTAGTTTGGCCAAAGTTCAGCGTGTGTCCTGCGTTGTTTGCAGTCAGCCATATATTCTTTTACTCTAACTTCAATAGAGCGTCCTATATAACTTGATCCACAGGAACAAGGAATTTTGTAAACTCCGGCATGTTTTAGTGTTTGTCTTTAGCAGATGTAAACCAGGTGTTCAGGGTATCCTTAGTCGTAAAGACAGTTTTAATATTATATTTCTTTAGCACCCTGCTTATTTTGTCTGTCGAACCCATACAGTATGGTAAATAAGCGGTGCTAGTAGAAGGTGATAAGTCTTCTTTGACTTTTAGATTTATTACTCTTTTCCATGGGTTTTGGATCTCTTTAAACTCGTATCCATTTTGTTGTAGCGACTCTAACAGTGTTTCCTTTTCCTTTTGTAGATTTTCATTATCCGACACACGTATAGCTTTTTTGGCTAAAGTATGTAAAACAGTATTCTTCTGTACTGGATGGTGGTGAGATTCGGCGTTTAAGTATCTATTAGTGTGCGTTTTGTTTCTATAAACGGAATGCCCCAATTTTCCGTTATTTTTCCTTATCACCAGTACATCAAAAAAGGCTATACTGCTGTTATGTTCTAACTCCGTAGTACATTTAATGCTGTTATGTGCAGTAATTATCGCGTCAATTATACTGCGTTACATACACATTTATTTTAACTTAAAGTTTAATTATTGCATTTATTTTAAATGTATTATAATTATTGTGTTTCAACTTGGTTATAAAACGTTTTATGTAGTCGAATAAAAAGTAAGATTTTTTAATTTAGGATTTAATAGGCATAGTCTAAGTCCTCTAGCTAGCTTACATATTTAATCAAAAACAGAAAAATTAGAATTAACAATTAAAGGAGAAAAATTACAATCATCACAGCTTTAGGTTAATTTAATCTTTTACATTAACATACAAGATACATACATTGTATTGAAACATTAAAAAAATACCCTAATAATATAAAAAAACACAAAATAATGTAACAATATTTATAAAAAAAATTGTGCTCACTTTAAAATGATAACGTAGGTTGGTGTAATTTGAATATTTATCGCTAGAAGTGTTAGAATTTTATATATTTAAAGAATAAAAAACCGGTTTTATTTTGAGCTTTCAAAAAAACGTGAAATATTCGTTTAGATGTGTCTTTATTTTAACGTAAATATTAAGTGTTAATTAAACGTTACTAATATATTAAATTTAAACGTAATATGAACGTGTATCTGCATTCAATTTAAAGCAAGAAATAAATGTCATTTAAACTTGTCTTTTAAATGGTATTTTTTCGTTTGTGAATAAGTTAAAAATACGCGTAAGTTAAACCTAATATTGAGAAATCTTAGATATGTGTAGTTAATTTTTTTATAAAAAATTTTAGGCAAAAAAAACTGGAACTTTGTTTTTTGGTTTAATATCGAAACAGTTCAAAAATAAGTACAAAGAAGAACTACAAATTGGAGTAAGATAACCTGATCAAAAAATTATGACTACTCATGAATTATTTGCAGATTGTCACTTTTTCGTTACAATTGCTGCATCAAGATTTATATTTTACGGCATGTCATTTTTTTATACTCAATGAGAATTTGCTGTTGTCGGTGAGAATGTGATCAATTTATAAGTAAACAAAACTATAACTACATTTTTAGATGGCTGGGGCTATTACTACGTATTTAGTAATTGTGATACAGTTTGAAATAAAAGATTACGAAAAGTCAAAATCTGCATAAAATAATTACGTATTTGAACAGAATTAAAATATAAGGACATTAATATCGATCAAATTCTTCTCCGTTTGATAACGTCGATTGAGAAATAACGACACTCTCAACTACAACTTTTTCCCAAATCCTTATCCGAGGTTCTTCAAAACCAACGTTTTTTAACTCTGGTGCAAAAGTCAGAACAAAAGCCGCAAAGATAACGGCATTGATCCATTCACTAATTGTACTTATAATGTGAAACGCGAATCCACCATCGTTCTTGCGCCACTTTGTTGGATCATCACCTAAGCACCTTCATTAAATAATAGTTTTTGACAACGCTGAACTTACCGGTAAAATAAAACCATCCAAGCAATCCACAAAAACTGCTTGTCACAAAACTGAAAACACAAATCGTTGAAAAAAAGAATCTAATCTTATTTTGAGAGGTTGTGCCACTGTAAGGAAACACTTTAAATGATATCCACGTCTGTAATTGCAAAATAATTACTGGGTAAATTTCGGTTAGTATAAAATTACCTGCAGAACTTGCCAAACAGCTCCAAAACCAAATGATAAGAAAGCACCTATGATGTGTACGAAAAAAACGTTTGTTTCTTGAAAATTCCCTACTATGGTTATACCAAATGCTCCTAGACCTCCGAACCAGCTGGATATTAAGTTTTTTGATTTAACTAAGTGCTGTAGGTTATGTTTCTCGCATATGTAGGAAATTTGTCGATGGCGGACGTAAATAAGCATTACCACTAAAAAACAATGTTTAGTTTTATTTAATTCGATTCTGAAGAGTATTATTTGTTTAAAGAATATTAAATCATATTCATATAATAATTTCCATATTGCACATGATATCTTTTGGTTATCCATATTAAGTCTATGATATGGATATTTATAAGATGTCTTTTATGTGGATATCCATAATCAGATGTACGTCATTGTTTCGATATCCATAGGATATACGTAAAATGATATATTATGGACATCAAATTTTTAAAATAAATAATATTTAAAAATCATTTTAAAAGTTAATAACCGACAATACGTTTATAACCTACAAATTAAACCAAAGCAAAAACAAAATTATACGACGTCGGGAATTATGAGAAATTGCTGGAGCATTTCTATCTTTGTGGTTTATATTAATAGTTTATATCTTGTTATCAAATGTTGTCCTGGTTAAGCCCTTTCTGGCTTTTCCTGAAGATCATATACCAACGACTTGTGATTGGCAAACAGAATGAAATGTTGGCTCTCTATGATATGTCTGAAGCGTTTAACAGCGAAGTATGTAGGTAATAATTTTCTGTCATACGTACTGTATTTTGCTTAGATTGAGTATAGCTTCTGAGAAAAAGACTAATGTTTTTCGGATTGGAGGTATCAACTGCTATTGGTAATGGAGCAACATGCTTTGGATGTACCAGTAACGTAGCTTCTAATAATATTTCTTTAACTAAGACATTTTCAGAGGTTTCGTTCCATTGAGCGTCATCTGTCATTTTTGTGTATTTTAATAAAGAAGTTAACTGAGCTAGCTTATCGGCAGTTTTTGACAGGAAACGTTTGTAAACGTTTAAAATTTACAAGAATCGGCGTAAGCTTTTGACAGTTAGAATGTTTACAAATTACTTCAGTTCTGTCTTCTGGCAAACGTATTCCTGTTGAGTTTATATCATAACCAAGACTGAGATTTTATCATTGTGGCCGTTGCTGGTATTTAGGATAATTATATATTTGTCAAATCTTTCAAAAAGTGTTTTGAGATGCTTCATATGCTGTTTATTGTTGTCTGAAAATACAATAAGATATACCAACTTTCTTAGTCTACTCGAGATTGGTGTACCAGCCTTGGTGTTAATATAGTGTTACGTTGAATGTCGCACTGTAATACATAGAGATGAAATTTTCTAGAAGATTGAGGTACTTGTCACTTATGTGACATACTTTATCACTATTTTTAAAATTTGTTATAATGTCTAGAAGTTGATCATTATTTAAGTCGACAAGAAGTTTGCAATGAGAAAGAAGGTCTGCACCTAATATTTCGTAATCTGCATCGACTATTGTAAAGTTCTACGTAAATTCCCGTCTTAAAGACAAATTTAGGCACATAGTATGTAGTCCGTATTTATAAAATTTTACATTATTTACGGCACTTAAATAAAAATCAGTTTTTTGGAGTACATTAAGCATCTGACTTTATCGTCTTTATCTGTAATGAATAAACGGTATTGTTGTGCTGGTTCATCTACTGCCGTCTCAATTAATACAGATTCAAATCTAATTGTTTTTTGCATATTTTACGCACTTATGAGCTTTGTTTCTAAATAGACATGTTCAAAAGTGAAAGACGTGGTCACAGTCTAAGAAAAAAAACTTATAAGCGTGTAATAAACATTTTAATCTTTCAGATAAATAAATAAAGCACGTTATATTTTTACGTTACAACATTTTTATATGCTTTTCACGTACTGAAAACTCGAAACTCCTTTTGTTCAATTGTATGCGTATATAGTTTTCGTAATAGTTATATATTACACAGCCCAACACACATTTTGGTGCCAGGGTTTTTGTAACTGTTTAAGTAAGTTTTGGGTGCATAATCTAAAACTGTCTTCAGATTTGGTCTATCAGATCTCGTTTTTGAGATATTGTATTTTGACCTTTTTTTTTAGAAAGAAATAGTCTAGTTTTTTAACTTTTATACTTTTTACGTTATTACTAATACTATCTGCTTCAAGTGCTAGTAAAAAACACATAAAATCCAAAGTAATGTATTTATTTCACAAAATAAACAAATAAGTTTATAAATTATATTTACATATCATTAAAAAATTTTCTTTTATATGACTTTCTAGCATGGTAGTTATTAGGACAGTCTCGCTGAAGGCTCCAGCAGTAGTTGGCCATCATGTGGGTACCCCATCTTCCTTGATATCGATCTTCCATAGTTTTAATGTCTTGATGTAATCTTTCCCTCTGTTCTTCACTCAAATCACCTAGGTTTTCTGGAAACCGATCTAAGTGGCTGTAGAGGTAGTGAACTTTTATGCTCATGTTGCAGCCGAGTATATTAAAGTTTGAAAGCATATTTTCCACTAATTCTATATAATTTTTTGCATTATAATTTCCCAGAAAATTTTGTACAACTTGAACAAATGAACACCAAGCGTTAGATTCAATTTCATTCATTGATGCGGTAAATTGTGGATCTTTAATAAGCTGCCTTATCTGAGGGCCATCGAATATTCCGGCTTTCAGTTTTTCCGTGCTAATTCCAGGAAATTTACGAATCAAGTAGCCAAAAGAAAATCCATCGCGATTTGAAGCTTTCACAAATTGCTTGATAAGCCCCTACTTGATATTCAAGGTTGAAAATACAATTTTGTCTCTCGCAACCAAAGGTTCGTTGATTACATTTTGCTTTCCTTGAGTCATAACATTTCTTAAAGGCCAATTTCTGTTAACCCAGTGCTGATCCTTAGCTCTGCTGCCCCTAAGACATAAAAACAAGGATATTTTGTATATCCACTTTGCTGTCCAAGGAGGAAGTTCACCATTTTTAGGTCGACACAAATCACCCACTGATGTTCTTCATACTTAATTTTTTTCAGGACTAGTGATATTGCCTCGTATTCCTCCTTCATGCTGGTAGAATGACCAATGGGTGTTGAGCCATATTTATTACCATTGTGTAAAAGCACACATTTCAAAGTTTGTCTGGAACTGTCTATAAAAAGGCGCCATTCGTCTGGTGTGTATTCCGACAAACCAATTTTTTGTAAGAGTCCTCTTATATCGTTACAGAATACCAGGTTATTTTCCTCAGAGTAAAAGGGCAGCAGATCCTTATCTCTTTTACGATAAAATGTAATATTGGTATCTGGCTGCAGTAGATTCTTCTCATTTAATCTGGAAGCGAGTAATTCAGAAGATTCCTTTGAAAGATTCAGGTCTCTAATGAGATCGTTTAGTTTTTGTTGATTGAAACGTTGCGGACTTGATAAATATGCTTCAAAATCACTGTCGTTTTCTGACTCCATAGACTGAATTTCATCAAACGTGGGTAGTTCTGCATCATCTTCCGGGAGCGAAAGCAGACTGCTGAATGATGGAATGGGTATTTCTTCTCTATGCAGTACAGGCCTCTTTGCTGAATCTAGATCTGGATATGGCCATTTCTGTCTATTGTTCCGATTGATTCCTTTGATATTCACGAGACAAAAATAGCAGCCATCGTGATGGTTTCTTGGTTCTCTCCAAACCATTGGTACTCCAAATTTTAGACACTTTCTTTTTCCAACTGTCCACTGACGCAGATGTTCAATACATGTTTTACATACGAAATGTGGAGCCCAAGATTTATCCTGGTCACCCAAGTGAACACCAAAATAGGCCAGATAACTTCTCACACAATCAGAAATAGGCTTTCTACTTTCTTTAAAAGTGTACTCGCCACATACGTAGCAAAAAACTTTTGAATGATTCACACTACTACGTTTGCTTCTGAATGCCATGGTTTTAATTAAATGTATGTTTTATCACTGAACAACACCAAATGGTACCACAACTTCAGCTACGTAAACTAAATAGGTAAATGTACTTCGTAAAGCAAAGATACGAGTTAATATAACTGTGTGTTAATTAGGTTTTGATGGAAGTAATTATAAGAATGTTGGGTTTTACACAAATGAATAAATACCAAATAACTCAAACTGGCTAATTAGATTCTAATTTCTTTATATAAACTGTACCTCGTAAAGCAGAGATATTTGCGAGGTAATACGACGAATTAATTAGTTTTTGATAGGGGTATAGGAATGTTGGGTTTTACAGTAATGAATAATACCAAGTAACCCAAACCATTAGATTTTAATTATTTAGGTAGGAAATTTTACTTTTGGCTTGGATATCACTATTTCAATATTTTTGCGTTTTATCAGAACTAATACCAATTAGCCCATATTTCAAAAACTGGAGCTGCTACGAAAAAAAGCCAGGTATTTTTGGAATCAGCACATCACAAATATTTAAAATCAGTTCTTACTTTTCCGGCACCAAGACAAAAATTTTATTTTGTTGGGTTGTGTTATTTATTACTGTCTCCATATGCGACTAAAAACCGATAAAAAATTATAGAAAACAACGCCACAATGAAATTTGCAAAATTAATTAAAGAACAACGAAATACCAACAGTAATCATCTATTTTTGGCTTTGTTTATAATTAGATATATAAATAACCCTTAGGTATATTAAAGTATTTCTGGTTAATTTGGAAATTCAGTGGCTGTATAAAAAATTTTTGATTTGCTGTAGAAAATTTAAATAAAAAATTGAAGAAAATATATGTATATATCAATTAATTTAAAAAATAAGTTAATTATTTATACGTGCAAACTTAAAATTACGAGAACGCAATAATCAGACATATTCATAAGCGAATAGAAAAAAATAGCTTAGACGACGCGTATGAAAATACTTACTAAGAATAGCACCAGTATTCAGCATTTGTCCAAAAATACAACTTTCTGGCGAAAATGTGCCCGAGTCGCTTATGTAGGGGAATATAGGATTAACATCTTTTTTTATCACTGCTATTATATACCTAGAACGAAAAGTAAAATCTAAATATAATTTTTCTTGTACTCACGTCATTATAAAAGTTGTTGGAAACCAAACAAATATAATAATTGGCAGCAGGTAAATGAAGTTAACCATTATAATTTGAGATTTGTTTTAACACCTTTTAGATAAAACATCAGCAGCGCTGTAAGTTTATTGTACAGACATTTTCCATATATAAAACGATGTGCTTCCATTATAATAAATATTTAATTTTTACTCATCAACTTCTGTAATCACTGCATCGATCTATCACTGTATACTAATCGTTTAGGTATTAAATATTCTAACTTTATTAAACATTTATTGTTAGTATTTGCTTCAAAAAAATTGAAGTAGACAAAATCGTCAAATAATCATTCGTCGCAGTAATTTACTATAAATTACATTAATTACTGCTGTACTATTTTCCTTTTTGGTTATATTTTTACATAAGCAAAACGTTTGTATGTTTACATTAAAATTAGAAAAATAATACCAATGGAAATATACAGGAGAGACAAGAAAGAGGGAAGAAATACTAAAGTAAAAAGGGAATAAAAACGCTGTAGCAAAAGCATTAAAAAACATCAAAAATAAGCACTAAAAAATTGTATAGACAAAATGTTGAATAATTGTATTACAAAAATGCATTCAAATTAAAAAATACAAAATAAGTCATTTTTAAAACAATGAGGTGGTTAATGTTATTATTACATCGTACTAGTAAAAAAATGTTTAAAAACTTCATCATGAAAATACACACAGACAAAAAATACAAAATAAATATTTTTTAAAATAATTTCAGGTTGCAACATGCTACTAATTTTTTTTTTAATTATCCGCAGTTATTCTATCAGTGCGTTGTAAGAAAGGCAATGAAAGTTCGTAAAAATATCATTTGGTCATCATTCCTAAGACAGATTCAAACAATCAAGAGGTTCATATTATATAATCGTTGATTTGAGTTGAACATAGATAGCATTGTATACTATGAAATAGGGAATGCTACTATATTAATCCAGGTTTAAGTTAATGGAATTTTTATGACTCTGCAGGTAAATGTTTTTTTAAATTCAAGTTGTTTTTAAAATTAATTCTTACACACATTAACACGTTTTTGACAAAATTTGTATTTAAGCACAAAATAAACATTTTTACGAACATTGCCGTAAAACTAGCATTTAAGGCATTTTGCTTGAACATCCGGTCAATTATGCTGAAAGATTCTGTTACATCGTGCGACTTCATCATGAATGACGGTACTGACGGTTACAAAATGTATAGCATTAGGTAAACAAGGCACAGAAAAGAGTTGAATAGCAAAACTAACAAAAGATCATGATGACATTCGAAGAAATTGTACTACATTTTTCTAGATATTGTTAGAGGGATTCTTACTCCGGGTTATTAACAAATTTGCTTTTTTTTAATCACTTTTTTTATTAATTTTTTTACAAAATCACATTTCAATTATTATTTTTGTTACTACACAACAACCATCTTATTTTAAACAAACTTATATTATAACTAGCGAACCCGACAAACGTTGCCCTGCATGATATACCAAGCGATTAGGATATTAAACAAAGTAAGAGATGAATGAATAAATGCATACACAAAAATTCATTCAAGTCGATTCAGCAGTTTACTTGCAGTATAGATAAATAACCTATATAACGACTGCAGCGCCATCTGCCGGGTTTATTTGTGAATCTAAACCATCCTCAAATCCACTTGAACACACAAAAAATTTCATCAAAATCGGTCCCGTCGTTTAGAAGGAGTTCAGTGACATACACACGCACACAAGAAATATATACATGTGGGAATTGTGGTTCCTGCCGGTAGAGTGCGCGCAAAGCGCAAGTGCTTTTGTTGCGACGAGAATTAGGTTGGTAACATGGTTGGTAACCGTGTGTGTGAAAAGCGCGGACTTTACTAAACGACATTTTATTGAGGTGTTAAAATTAAGAATAGTTTTTCATAATGTATCAGAGGAAATAAAAGATTTCATTTAAAAGGAAACGTGCGTTGTTTACTTTGAATTATCCACAACGAAAAAACGATAACGAAAAGCCCACATACATATATATAAAGATTCTCACTAAAGCTGATTTCGTTATTTTCAATATCTGACAAAGGATATTTTGGCGACTTAAGAAAACTATTTTATCAATTCGCTCAAGTAGCAATTTTTGCGGGTTTTAGTTTGAGGAAATAAAATTAATTCCTAGCTGTTGACGACTTTTTATATATTTTGTACAAGTTCACGGAAGCAAGTACAAAGCGACACAACTCTACAAATGAAACGGAATCAAATTGACAGCTACCAGTATAGGTTATAGATAGAGGATCACCATAGAGGATCACTGTAGAGAATACGAAATAAAGCTGCGCAAACAGAAACAAATTGGTCTTCATACCGTAGTGGTGGAGTGGCGGCCAACAACAAATTAGAATAGGACTACTAATATTTATTTAAATTGAAATCACGATACGCAACTTGTAGTGAACCAGAGCAATGGTAGTCAAGGTCAACGCAATTTTTGCTTCACATCTTTTTCAAATAATATGATGCAGAGTACGTCGATTTTGTAATCTTATCTTTAAGAATCTAAAGCTTCCAGTTTGTGATAACACAACATCTATTAATAAACTAAACCTAGTACAGACCACAATGGCAACATTAATGTCTAGTCAAGCTGATCCGGATGTCAAAGCGAACTATAAGATAAAGAGGCGGCGCTGATATCGAACCACTCTAAACGGCGACAAGTTGTACATGCCGGTGATGGCTCGGTTTGGTATGCTACAAAAACATCACGATGATGTTGGGCATCCAAGTTATGAACCCTGTTTGGCGCTTTTACAGGTGATCTTTTGGTTCTCTAGGATGCGGCGATTTGTGACTAAATATGTTAAATCGTGTTTGAGGTGTGCATTTACGAAAGGTAACTATGAGCGGGCCAAAGATTACTTACATCCAATAGAACGGCGACCGATACCCTTCGACACGGTACTCGTACATCCACATGGTGATCGGTGAATTTACTTAGTTTGTGGTTGCCAAGCTAACCAAAAGTTTAAGGTTGACTGAGGCAATTAACAAGCTGAATAAGATATTCAGTGAGTTTGGGTATACTCGGCTGGTGATAAACGACAGAGGATTGGCTTCATTATTAAGGCGTTTGGCTACGCATGGCGTGAGACACGTCATGAATGCTATGGCAATATCTCGGGCGAATAGTCAAGTGGAACGATCAAAACGTACGATTATACAGACTCTGGCGACGAGCGTAGAGACAAAGAGTCGGTGGGACGAGAAACTGTCCGACGTTATCTGGGGCTTTTATACTATAGTTAACGCGAGCACGCATTTCTCTCTTGCTCATCTCATATTCTCTCAAGGTCACGGTATTATAACTGATTTGGCCAACGGTAGCTTGCAAGCAATACTGGTGCGAACAACGGTAAATGTTTGGCGAGCACGGCAACTGTCTCAGGGCAGAAATGGCAGATACTGTCATGATAGATGGCAATACAGTAATTAGTCCGACAATAACTTTTGCACCTCAGGAGTAGGCGAGGGTGTGCACAAGGCTACAGGCGTACCGTGCAACGACGGGCTCAAACATATTGAAACGTCCGAGAAATTACTTGCAAATGCAAGAGCCTTCTAGAAACTGTTATCTAGCTTCTAGAAGATATAGCGAAAAGGAAGGAACGCTCGAGAAGGTTTCGCCGATGTCTATAAATACGTAAGAAAGAAATCGTAGGTCAGTTATTGCTGGAATGTGAAAGCATGCAGTATTAAGATTATCATGTTGAAATAAATACGTATCGTTAGCACGCGCGGCGTTTTAAATAAATAACAGTGTACACCGAATCGAGTGAACGTGACTTATAGTGTAAACAAATCCGAGGACGTTATCTAATCTTATCTTAAGTGTTATACAACAGTTATACATAAATTATAGTGTAAGTGTTTTTATTATTAGATTTTAGTAGTTCGGTCAATTTAAAAGTATACATATTTCTATAATAAGTAAACGTAGTTTTAATCGTTTAAATAAATTAGTTTTTAAGTAATAATTCGTTACAAATTGGTGTCAGGTGTAGGTTTCCACCCGTGAAATCGTGTAAATAGATAAAGCTGTTCGCGATTTTTATTAGTGTAAATACCATTAAGTAATTTATTATCGCTCGAGATACGATACGCGTGTTTGTTTATAAAGTTGTGTATTTAAAAACTTTATATTCGTGTTATATTTAAATTTATGCCGGTGACGCGTTTGCAAGCAGTTAAAAATAATTTTGCATCCATTTTAACTGCTTGCAAACGCGTCACCGGCATAAATTTAAATATAACACGAATATAAAGTTTTTAAATACACTACTTTATAAACAAACACGCGTATCGTATCTCGAGCGATAATAAATTACTTAATGGTATTTACACTAATAAAAATCGCGAACAGCTTTATCTATTTACACGATTTCCACGGGTGTAAAACCGAACACCTGACACCAATTTGTAACGAGGCGAGCGAAAGAAACAAAAAGTAATCTCATCTAGTCAAACTCCGGAGGTTACAATCCAAATGGCATCGCCTAGAGAGCAATTGCATAGCATTTATCTCGATGGCAAGATCAATGGGAGAAGCGTCCAGTTACTGGTTGACACGGGAGCGACGAAGACCATCATTCGTCCTGACATCTTATTGGAAAACGAGAAGACATCACCAGTAACAGTACGACTTCGAACAGCGACGGGCGACGAAATACCTACTCACGGACAAGTCAAAGTAACCATTGGTTTGGGAAATGGAGTACTCGACCATCAAGTACTGGTAGCCGACATCACGGAAGAAGTTATCCTGGGAATGGACGTGATAAAGAAGTATGGGTTCCATTTGGATATGAAGAGCGATGTCCTGAAGATCGACAATGAAGAAATTCCTTTTCATTCGTCAGAGAAGGCAGCCGTGCGAGTCTTATTGAGTGAAGACGTGACTCTGCCTGCAAGGACTGAAAGTGTGGTGATGGCACGCCTGGATGGAAGTCTCCGGGAAGGCTACATACGCGCGATTGAACCAATGGAGGGCGGCTTAGTTGAAAAGGGACTACTCGTTGGCAGAACTTTAGTACGAGTAAAAGAAGACGATGCCAGTAAGGATCTTAAACATCAACTCAGATCCTGTAACGCTGAAAAAGAAGACCGTGGTAGGCCAATGCACGCCAGTATCACAAATTGTGAGATGCGTGAAGTCGAACGAAGATACGTCGCCGAAGAAGTGTCCACAACATCTATTGGACATTCTTACCACCAAATGCGAAAACCTCAGCCAAGACCAGCTGGCTAAAGTTAAAGTGTTGATCCAAGAGTACCAAGATGTGTTCGCGCTGGAGAGTGGCTCCAAAGGAAGAACTAACGTGGTGAAGCATAAAATTACGCTCGGCCGCTACGACAACATCCACGCCGACTTCCTTTGGCAAAAAGAGAAGAGGCCGAACAAACAATTACGGATATAGACAGAAAGCGTGATTGAACCTTCAAATGGCCCATGAGCGTCCCCAGTGGTACTCTTAAAGAAGAAAGATAGATCAAGAAGGTTTTGTGTAGACTACAAACAGCTTAACGACGTGACCAAAACGGACGGTTATCCTTTACCGAGAATTGACGATACGTTCAACACCCTGTCAAGATCCCAGCGGTTTTCCACATTGGATTTAAAGAGTAGTTAGTCGCAGGTAGAATTGAAACCCAAGGATGGTAATAAACGACTTTTACGGTTTGTGGCAGTTCACTGTAATGCCCTTAGACCTGTGTAACGCTCCTGCAACGTTCGAGCGTTTGATGGAGACCATCTTGCGCGGATTGTCTTGGAAGACGTGCTTGGTTTACCTGGACGACGTGATCGTGGTTGGAAGGTCGTTTGAAGAACACTTGAGCAACTTGAAGGAAGTGTTCCAGCGATTACGTGGGGCTAACCTCAAACTGAGCCCAAAGAAGTGCCACGTATTTAAGAAGGAAGTCCAATACCTTGGCCACGTCGTATCTAGAGATGGAGTAAGGGCTGACCCAGACAAAATCCGAGCAGTCGAAGCATGGCCAAGACCGATCGACAAACATCATGTCCGAAGTTTCCTTGGGTTGTGTACTTATTATAGAAGATTTGTCCCCGGATTTGCCAATATTGCCAAACCATTGACAAAACTAACCGAAGAAAAAGCAGAATTTAGATGGAATGAAGACTGCGAAAATTCTTTTAATAAACTAAAACAGGCCCTAGTCACTTCGCCGATTTTGAGTTATCCAAGAGAAGATGGAAAGTTTGTTTTGGATACGGACGCAAGCAATCTGGCCATAGGCGCGCTCCTTTCTCGCAGATTCAAGATGGACAAGAAAAAGGTTATCGCGTATTTTAGCAAGGTTTTGTCCAGGCCAGAAAGGAATTATTGCGTGACTAGGAGGGAGCTGTTAGCAGTCGTTAAGTCCATCGAACATTTCTACAAGTATTTGTATGGACGAAAATTTTTACTGAGAACAGACCACGCCGCTTTAAAATGGCTACTGCAGTTCCGTAACCCACAAGGACAAGTGGCAAGATGGATCGAGAGACTGCAAGAGTATGACTACGACACAGAACACCGTGCCGGAAGCAGTCATCGGAACGCTGATGCCTTGTCCAGAAGACCATGTCCGGCGGACTGCAGCCATTGTTCGCGACTGGAAGAAAAAGTCGAATGCGTCCGTAGAACTGCTATGGTTGATGACGAGTGGGAACCTGAGCAGTTACGTCGCGAACAAGAAGACGATCCTGAAATAAGACAACTCCTCGACTGGAAAGAAAGCGGCCGACGACCAACCTGGGAAGAAGTGAGTGCTTTGGGCAGAAATATCAAAGCGTACTGGGCGCAGTGGGACTCCTTGATAGTAGAAGACGGTCTTCTTAAGCGATCTCCTAGAAAGTGCCGAGGGCACGGAAAACAGAACTACAGCTGGTAGTGCCAAAGAGCAGGGTGACCGAAGTGTTGAAGCATCTCCACGATGGGACATCGGGAGGACACTTTGGCATTAAGAAGACGTTGGGTAAAGTGCGAGAACGATTCTACTGGATGAACTGCAAAGAGGACGTCATGAAATGGTGCCGTAAATGCACAGTCTGCGCATCAGGAAATGGTCCAGCGAGAAAGCGCAAAGCACCCATGAAACAATACAACGTAGGAAGCCCTTTGGAGAGAGTTGCGATTGACATCGCAGGGCCGTTCCCAGAATCTCGATTCGGGAAAATAAATACATCTTGGTGGCGATGGATTATTTCACGAAATGGACGGAGGCTTACGCCATACCCAATCAGGAAGCAGCTACAGTCGCAGACGTATTAGTAAAGGAGTTTTTCTGCCGGTTTGGAGTTCCGTTGGAATTACACTTCGATCAAGGCCGCAATTTTGAGTCTGGGCTGTTTCAAGAAGTTTGCCGACTGTTAGGAATTAAAAAGACTAGGACAACGCCTCTCCATCCTCAGTCTGATGGCATGGTTGAACGGATGAATCGAACAATGGGCAAGTACTTAGCCAAGGTAGTGTCCGAACATCAAAGAGACTGGGATCAGTACTTGCACCTCTTCTTAATGGCGTACCGATCATCCGTTCACGAAAGCACAGGCCAAACACCATCCTGTGTCATGCTCGGTCGTGAGATAAGATTACCATGCGATCTTCAATTTGGACGAAGACCGGAAGAAGAAGTCGCTGGAGAAGATTACGTCAGCAAGCTGGCAAAGAGGCTAGACGAAGTACATGAAGAGGTTCGTAAAAACACACAAATTGCCAGCGACAGGATGAAAACAAGATATGACGTCAAGGCGCAAAATGGTGGGTTTCAACCTGGCGATATGGTTTGGTTATATAACCCTCAAAGGAGACGTGGTTTGTCGCCGAAGCTGCAAAAGGCAAATGGGAGGGCCCCTATGAAGTCGTGCAGCGTATTAACGACGTTATATACCGCATCCGAAAACCGCCCAGAAGGCAAGCCAAAAGTGGTCCACGTCGATCGTCTAGCCCCGTTTGCTGGCGATAACCACAATCCGCAAGTTCAGGTCCGAACCAGAGTAATAAGTAGCAGAACCAGGAATCCAATCGAAGAAATGGAGTTCGAAAAGTTTATGAACTTATACGGAGGTTCTGGAAAAGCTAGGTTCGGAGTTACCACCGAGGAACAACAAGACCTGGTCCAGACACAAAGATTCCGCCATCGCACATTGCGTGAGCGAGGAGCTTGACATGTCCAAAGGGGTTGCAGTCGTGTTTAAAAAGAAGTTTGGACAGCTAGATGAATTACGAAGACAGCAACCGGCAGTCGGAAAGGTTTTAGGACTACGCGGTGACGGACGCTTCGTTTTCTATCTGGTCACCAAGAAATACTCACGTGTCAAGCCGTTATACAAAGATCTGTGGCGAACATTGGAGTCTCAAGAGACAAATGGAGTTCCATCATGTTAAGAAATTGGCAGTACCCAAGCTTGGTTGTGGCTTAGACCAACTGAATTGGAGGACAGTTCGAAACATGTTGGAGGTCGTCTTCCGAGGAACAGGCATTCAAGTGTTGGTCTGTAGTTACCAAACGAGGAGAGTATTGGGTCAGGAAAAGTCCATTGACTGTTACTTTTATGGTCAAGGAAGTTGCCGAAATGGAGGAAGCTGCCGTTATCGCCACGATCCCTTTTACCGGTGTCGCATCCAGTCTCCTGTTCTGGGACAGAACAGTCCTAAGAAGGGGGCAGTGAAACGTCCGAGAAATTACTTGCAAATGCAAGAGCCTTCTAGAAACTGTTATCTAGCTTCTAGAAGATATAGCGAAAAGGAAGGAACGCTCGAGAAGGTTTCGCCGATGTCTATAAATACGTAAGAAAGAAATCGTAGGTCAGTTATTGCTGGAATGTGAAAGCATGCAGTATTAAGATTATCATGTTGAAATAAATACGTATCGTTAGCACGCGCGGCGTTTTAAATAAATAACAGTGTACACCGAATCGAGTGAACGTGACTTATAGTGTAAACAAATCCGAGGACGTTATCTAATCTTATCTTAAGTGTTATACAACAGTTATACATAAATTATAGTGTAAGTGTTTTTATTATTAGATTTTAGTAGTTCGGTCAATTTAAAAGTATACATATTTCTATAATAAGTAAACGTAGTTTTAATCGTTTAAATAAATTAGTTTTTAAGTAATAAATTCGTTACAATATGAAGCACTGCAGCGCGTATGAAAGCGCAATACGATAAGAAGCGTAAACATGATACTTACTTCAAGGTGGGCGACTTAGTGCTGTGGCGGAATGCAGCTCTCGATCGGGTCAGGATGGTGCATCTATCCGCGGTTAAATTTAGGGCGCGTCGACAATTAACTGCTTGGGTGTGGTGGAATATTGTGCCTAATCAAGTTGTTATAAAAGAGAAGTGTTTGATTAAGAATGGTATACTACCCTCGTTGTAAATGGGTAAATTAACTTCGATTCGTATGCGTTACCTGTGAAAGTTTGGCTCAGGTAAGAATTCACTTTTATATTTACGGCGCAAATTAATTTCCTCGTAGTATCATAACGAGTTGGGTCACCGCCATGTTTCTTAAGTAAATCTCTTCGTAGGTCTTCTGCCTCGATCTTCGAAAGACCATATTTACGTACTTGTGATCGCTGGTTATTTTAC
The DNA here is from genome assembly GCA_035610365.1 of Aquatica leii. Classification (NCBI taxonomy): domain Eukaryota; kingdom Metazoa; phylum Arthropoda; class Insecta; order Coleoptera; family Lampyridae; genus Aquatica; species Aquatica leii. The sequence goes on from CM069433.1 coordinate 197,181,469, forward strand.
TAAGTTTTCTCTGTTCTTTCTGTTAGGTTTAGTTTTTGTTATTTCTATTTATAAAATCATTGAAGAGCAGATTTTTCTTCTTTTTGGTGCTCCTTAGTATCTTATTACGAACGATGGTGTCCAGTTTCGTAGTAAAAAAATTGCTAATCTTTCTCTCTCTTTTTAATTTGGTTATTTAGGGAGCGGCAGTGCCAGGCTGTACAATCAAGAACAAGAGAGGGGGCGTTTGTTGTGGGAACCCAACGACTACGTACGTGTCGGGGAAGGCTCGTTGTCTCAATCCGGTAAGCTTAAGTTTTTTTAATTTGTGTTAAGTACATTTTGTATAGAGAAGTATTAACTTTCACTTCTGTTTTTGACGTTGAGAAATACTAAAACTAACGTTGCGCCCAGTGAGATCTCCATTTTTAAATACCATACACATCATCGATGTAAATGGGTAAATTAACTTTGCTAACAAGTTTCGCTCGGGTAAGAATTCTGTTCTACTTTTACGACGCGATTTAATAACAGCGAGTTAGGTCACCGCCTCCGTTTAAAATTTTGTTAAATGTTTCTTAAGTACATTTCTTTTGAGTATTAGAGTACGCATAAATGTAAGCATTAAATACAAACATTGAATAATTTGGGTTCAGTTCGATGGGATATTTGTGAGAAGAAAGATTAATCTCCAAAACTCAGTGGCACATCTGCAATAGTATCAGTGTAAAAGTTAGTTGAAAGCTTAGCGCATACTGTTTAGAATAATTATTGAATAAACTGTTGACAACATTATTTGTTATATTATTATATATCTGTTTATTACACTTTCAGCATCTGTTTTGGATATGCCATTAGCTAATTCGCATATCAGGAAAAGCCCGTAAGTAATACCTTTCTTTTTTTCCTGATTTGTTTGGATTAATGTTTGGTACATGTCGTTTATTCGATGTTCTTGTTTCGTCAAACGCTTGGACCGCTTTGGATCTTTTGTGCTGGCGGGATGTGCTTCTTTTAATGTTGTTTTCTGTTTACATGTTTCAGTTGCCTTAGAACACGTATTTAAATAGTTTTCTGTCTTATCAAAATAACTCAAGACTGTTACATACAGAGAAAGTCACTTATCAAAAACGCAGTATAGCAGCAATGGCAAGCTATGTACATTCCCATTAACAACACTTTGGAATGGGCAGCCACGGTGCTCAACAACAATATACCCAGACAGCAGGTAAGGTTACGGTATGTTTACGTTTAGCTTTGGCAACAAACTTTCTTTTGCAAATTTGCAGTGCGCCGGCGTAAAGGCATACAAATACTGATTACCGGCGCATGTCTCGCTATTTTTAAGTCGTGTTTGTAATTTGTTACGTGCACAAATTTAAATAATGCATTACCCTGTATATCAGTTTAATTAAAAATTACTTTTATATTTCTTGACGCCATCTATGGGATTCGCTGGTCACTTTGTATTGAGCAGGCGACATCCGGTGAGGTTTCCGGCATTTTGACTTTAACATCGTGCATGTTAGTATCTATGTCTGCGTGAGTGAAAAATACGTTTTCTAAAATCATCCACGTGTTGGGACACGATGGAAAACAGAAGTTTTCTTAATTAACTCAGTTTATTCACGCAGAGTAAGTGATTTTGTTCTTTCTTTGATTAAAGGTAATTTTTATGTCTTTTTGGTTAGCGCCATGTGCTACCTCCTAACTAGGGGTATTCTTCTCGTCGTCTAAAATCTTCAAGGGAAAATTATAATCGGAAGCTGTAGAACTAAGAACGCTGCGATACCAGTTTCGATTCGGAGGCAATTATTTCATTATTGGATGTCACCTGTTCGGAAGATCCTAATACGATAAGATTGAATTCTCTTCGGAGGCAATTATTTCATTATTGGATGTCACCTGTTCGGAAGATCCTAATACGATAAGATTGAATTCTCTTTGGAGGCAATAATTTAATACCCCCATCGACGAAATTTAATGTAACAGCATACGATAAGTGTCGGTTCGATTACTTTCCTTTACATGTGTCTTTTGCTTGTAGTTTGTGAGACGCCAGGTAGACACGATTATTTTCAGGAAGTTTAATTGCAGGAAGCCAGTAGGAAAAACGTTTTTCTGAAGGTCGCCCTGAAATTTGGTAAGTCAATTTTTACTATTTATTCGTTGTCGCTACGGTGTATACTCACGACTGATTATCATTACTAAGCGTACGTTCGATTTGATTTGTTGCTTGTTATTGTTACTCAATTAGCTTAAGTAAATGACTTATCGCTTGCTGCTTATATCCACCGTAAAGTATTATTATTAATGTTACTTATTGATAAAGTTTTATATATGTTTTGGTGGCTACACTTTTGTTTGACGTGTAGTGTAAGTTGCGGACCCTGCTGTTATTCTATTTTGTATATTCTCGCTAGTACCTACTTAGATTTGGCTATTTAACTTTGACTATATTTATCGTGATAGAGTAATTAAAGTACAATTGTTATTAACGATTTAGTTTTTCTCTTTCCTTCGCTTCTTTCAGCATTACGAACCTAACATCTTGTTACAAGTGATACCATTCTGTTGTGAGCGGACAGAAGTTACTATGGGATAAGCTCTGGCGCCCTTAAATATATTTAATGTATCTAGGAACCTACCCCTCTCACCGACTATTGCGAGTTGGCCGTGCAGGTTCGTAAAAATAGCTAAAGCTTGTAACAAATTGTCTTTCAAGGTTTGTAAAGCAACTACTAGTTCTTAGTAGTGCTCTAACGACCTTGATTGTGATTGTAGTACCACCTTATTGTGTAGTATTACATTTTAGTGCACTTGTTTGTTTGTATAGCTAAGACGATTAAAAATTTTAAATAATTATGCAAACAATCATTGTATGCTGTGCATTGTATAATGACAACACTTTATTAATTGATCGACCAAATGTTGGAGATCTTCTTTAATTTGTGTTTTATGCTTCAGGTCAAACCGAGCAATCAACAGGACATACAAACAGACGTAAAACAAACAACAATATACAATAACACAAGGTTCTAGTCTTATCATAACAATATTGTTGCTAAGTTTTAAAGTTGTCACGATAAGTTTGCTGCAATCTTGACACAAAAGCTTACATCGCTTTTTTTACAACAAAAGTTAATTTTCTTGTTAATCACTATATTCTTATACTAAAAATTATCTTTTATTTTTTAGTTCAATTTACCATTAAATAGGTTTTTTTAGTTTTTAAAGTATAATTTTTAGTGTGAAGAAGAAATTTTATTAATACGTGTACAAATTTTCAATTGAATCAGACGTTTGGCGAGAATTATGTTGACAGATTACGTTTTACAATGACATTAATTTTTAGGTTGACGCTACCGACATGAAATTTAATTATATACTTAACCTATAAAATTAATAGTTTCTTTTTATTTTGATGATCTTGTTCAATATATTAGGATAAAGTTATTTAATTGTTATATTGTCAGTGGTTCTTAATACGTGTGCAAATTTTCAAATTAATTAAACGTCTTGAAATTGGTAAAAAATATGTTGAAGGATTCCGTTACATAGATAGTTACAGACCAAGTTAATGAAAGCGTTTTAAAAAAGCAATTTATAACCGTCGTTTAAAATAAATGATTGGTTGTTTGATTATTTTCGTGTGCTAATTTTAATTATTCTTATGCACTAAAATTAAAAGACGTAATAAAGACGTGTAAAGGTTGTTCCGACATATAAAGTAAAAGAAAGATATTCTTAATTTGCGTACCGTAATTTAAGATTGTAAAGTTTGTTTTATACCCTTACGAACTTGATTTGATTTTATTAAGTATTTTATTTTATATTTTTTTATGCGCTCACGGCCGTGCAGTATTATTTTTTTTACGTTTAACAAGGTAATTTAGTTTATTTTTTTTAAATTTTTTAATTGACTTAAAATTGACTTAAGTTTTAATATAGTTTTCCTGTTTTATTGCTTGTCTAATTTAATTTCAATTTTGTAATAAATGTTATATTGTTAAATGTGACAAAGCTTTTATTCCGTCGGCCTTCGCGTATGTAAATTTTTAGATTATTTCAGATTTTTCGTGTGATACACTCTTAAGGTAAGTCCCATTTGAAACGGACTCGTGGTTTAGTAAGGGCCTCTAATCCATTGAGCTTTACTTCTTCCTGGCGCCCTTTGATTTTGACTTTTTGATTTTGTGTTTTCCAAATCAATCACGAAATTTTAAATATAACCCACTCCGTCTTCACTGAGCACCGGCATAACACTTTAATCATATAGAAATTTCTGCCTGTTAGCTTAATAAAATAAAATTAACTCTTTGCTGTTGACTGTATATATTTTGTACATTTATTGTGTGCCATCAGCGTTAAAAGTGACGTGAGCGAATGCGCCTAACGGGTCGTGACGGGAGACACGGACGATGAGAATGGAGTTCAAGTCGTTGCACGGTTATAAAAGTGCGTCTTCGTGATCGATATAGTTAAAATATTCCTATTTTACCATTGATTATTATGTCAATCATAGATAATTAAGTTTTGTCAATGGTTATCGTTAACCATTAAAATCTGATAACAATTGGTCGCTAAGTATAACGTGAGTGTTACAGCATTATATGCTGATTAAAACCTACGGAGTTAATGTGTAACCATTATAATTAAGTAGTTTATAACGTATCAAATGTTATTGATATTGTCCCTTTCTTAATAACATAATTCAATTAAAAACTGTTTGCACATTGACGTTTGCCACAGAATCTGATATTGTTGAAATATTGATTATAGCCGCCGTGCTCAATATTTTAAATTATTTTTTGTAAATTTTATAAATAAAAAGCGACAAAAATTGTAGTCTTCTTCCTTAATGAAGGTACCGACTGTTACGAAGTGTATATTATTAGGTAGACGAGACACTAAAAAAAGAGCGAATGCTTGAATAGCGAAACTAACGAAAAAGAAAGAATATATTTACTAACGAACGTTCGTTTGTGCTACATTTTTCTAGATAAAGGATTGTTAAAACAATTTTATAAATTTGATGAAATAAAAATTTCTGTGTGTTTAAGCTTAAAAAAACAAAAATAATTCCTTACTGTTAACGACTTTGTATACATTTTGTGCATTCATTAAAGTTCACGGATGTAGGTACACGAGACACAGCTATCAAGTGTTTGTGGTATCACAATGGCTTCGGTATTAAGCCCACCCTCAGAGTTACCGAAAAAAGGTAATTTAGCAGAAAATTGGCGTCAGTGGCGACAAAATTTTGAAATATATTTAATTGCTGCTCAAATTAACCAAAAAGATGATAACACAATGCGGGCATTGTTTCTACATACGATTGGACAATATGGGCGTGACATATACAATGATATTACAAGCATAGAACCATTAATCGACGGTTCTTTGCAGGAATTGTTCAATATCTTTGAAAACCACTGCAATCCCAAATCGAACGTAACTTACAATCGATACAAATTCTTCCACACAAATCAAGCGAAGAATGAACCTTTCGAAAAATTTCTTTCATCTTTACAACGACAAAGTAAAGATTGCGAATTTGGAGAATTAAACAACAGCTTATTGGTTACGCAAATTATATCTGGTATAAAAAATGTCAACCTTAGGGAACGGCTTTTGAAAACCGAGATGAATCTAAATGAAGTTATCGAAGAATGTCGGACATCTGAAAAATCAGAGATGCAAGCACAGCAAATGAATCCTGTTAACACTACGAAGCCACAATCAGTACAAGTTAAACCTAAACAAGACAAGAAACCAATTAATAAGGGTTCAAAACAAGCTAATAAGGAAGATGGTGAAAAAGGAATACAGCAAATTAATAATTGTAAATTTTGCGGTGGTTCACATTTATATCGCCAATGCCCAGCTTTTGGCAAAGTTTGTAAGAAATGTAACATACCTAATCATTTAGCTAATGTCTGCAAAACTTAAATCTTTTATTTTATATTTATAATATGGTTTTAGTGGGTTTCAGTTAGTATTTAAATAAACTATTATAAACTACCTGGTTATTGGTTAATTAGAAAATGTTTATTTGAAATTTCAATCATAATCCAACAGACTGAAGAACTGAACACACAATGCTACTTGCGCTTAGTTGAATATATTTCATTATACATTCTAAACAATCCAACATTGTCCTAAAAATACTAATAAGGCATTTAACCAAATATTGCTTAGAATTTTCTTCTTAATATAAGGAAAACCTAATTTTTGCAATCTATTTTAGACTACAAAATTACAAACATTTATCACATTTTGTGTCTTTTTGTACACTCTGACAGTAGGGCAAGTCTTTAAACTATTATAACGTTCATTGTATGGCAGTACGACATAAAGGACAAGAAGGATTTGTGCTTAACCATCTGCTTATACATTTTGCGTGGTACATATGTTCGCAAGAAAGACGTTGTGTTCTACTGGTTTTAAATTTATCGAAACATATTGAACAACAGTCTTTGGAGTAATCTAGTTCTTCGTTAGAATTTTTACGTTTCCTAGTACTGCAAAGATTGATTTTAAAAAAGTTTCATGTTTAGCTATAAATTTACCGAGGGCGAGAGTCTCCTCCACCTAAAGCTCTTGGTGAAGGTATATTCCAATCTTGTCTGTTGTCGTAGTCATAAGATTGCGCGTGATTTTCGTTTCTAAAATAGTAATAGATTGCAGTTCCTATTGCTACTGCTATCATTAATCCGAACGGTAAGCCAGGATATGTCATTGCGCATAGATAATATTATTATAAGATGTAATTTTACTTATATTTCTGTCTAACAAACATTAAATACACACTAACTTTAATTTAAGCGACAAAATTACACGTAAATAATAATTTTTCGTGTGCCTTTTTTGTTTTATTTTGCTACTGCTGCCAACAAAGCATTAACAAAATTCAGAGGCGCAATATTTGTTGTTGTTTTTGCTGCCAACCGTGTTTCTTACCATAGGCGTCTGTGTAATATTTTACTTTGAATTTGTCATAGCAGTGGCGTCGCTACAATTTTGTCATTCAACTTTTAATGTCTTTTTGGATGTAAAAGAGTAACTATACATTTAATTTGACACTGGTTGGAATTTAAAAGTAGAATATTGTATTTTAGTAAAAATTAGTTTTAATTTGCAAATATTAAATATTTGGCACAAAATGCAATGTATCCTATGTACCAAATTGTAACCAATTTTTTGTTCATGAACATCCTTGCATCGAAGTTGCTTATCTAAACATAAGTCTTATATAAACTATGTATTATTTTTCAATAAATAAATAAATGTTGAAACAATTTATTGAATTTAGTTACAATAAAGTATAAACAAAGCAATTTATTAAAGTGTCTGGAATAGTAATAGTTTAAAACTGTTGATAAATGCTCATAAGACATCAGTCGAATTAAGTTACAAAGAACAAACTGTAAATTATTCTGTCGTCGCAAGTAGAACTTAAAATTTATAAGTATTTGTACTGACACAGCTAAGTATCACTTTTCCATAATTTGATTGTTTTATCATTTTCTAATGCGGCCGATGCAATTATATTTTCTGTGGGATGGCAAGTTGTACATAGAACGACATCTAAAAATTATTCAAGTAGGAAAAAGTAACTACTTGCAGTATATTATACCTGTGTGTCCCTGCAATTTTTGTACAATTTCCTTCGTTTGCAAATTCCATATGTACACTTGACTGTCTTCAGAGCCACTGACAATCCATTTACCACCAGTAACCGAAAAATTAGCAAAAATACAGTACTTTTCATTTTTGTGTCCAGAATAAGTCTTTAAACATCTCCCTTTCGAGTAATCCCATAATTTTAAGGTATTATCTAAAGTAGCGGCTAATATATACTTTCCATTTGGGGAGAATTTAACAAACGACACAGGAGGATTATCATCGTCGATTAAAGTTTTCAGGCATTGACCCGAGGCAGTGTCCCATATTCGACTAAAATTTTCCATTAGTAAGTAATTTAACCTACATTAAACAATATTAACCATAAGCCATCGTAACTACTGCTAACAATCAGAGAACCATCTCTATTGAAATGTACTGCACTAACTGGATCAGAATGTGCTGGTAAAGTCTTTAGACATTTACCCGTCCTTACATCCCAAATCCTAACGGATTCGTCGAAAGAACCTGACACTATTAGGTTTGACTGTGGATTAAAATTACAGCAAAATACATAATTGCTGTGTCCTTTCAATGTTTTTAAACACTTTCCCGAAGATAGCTCCCAAATTTTTAAAGTTTTATCATCACTGGCTGATACTACAACATCATAATTAGTTGTAATGTAGAACATATAAACTGTTTACCAAGCAATCGGCTATCGCTTGACCAAGCTACATCACTTATACCGAGTTTATGTCCGGATATAGTCTTTTCAAATTTTCCATCATAAGCTCCCCAAATTTTTATCAACTTGTCTGCGGCTATAAAACCTTTCATTATTTTCATTTTAATTAAATGAAATTACTTACATGAGCTAGCTAACCATTCACCATTTGGGGAAAATTTTACAGAGGACACAGCTTTTGTGTGTCCAGCAAGAGTAAATTTTAATGTGTAATTAGGTTTCTGTAACAAAACTTATTAACGTAAAACAATACTTTAATGTAATGCTTACCAAATTACTACTAGGTTTGTTAGAGGTACCGGTTGGGGTCATGCTTCCTTGTTGCATGTTAGAAGTTTGAACAGGAGGAGTGTTACCCAAAGGTAACATATTATTCTTTATAGAAGAACAAATTATCTAATTAACCAATTGCAAGTTGAGGTACAAACTTAATTATTACCACAAACTATTGTTTAAGTTAACAATGTCACATATTTAAAAGTTAACCACAACCAAAAAGTTGACATGTTTAATAAGAGGACGCGTCTAAACTCGTACATCGACAATAGATTTACGTCGATTTTTTTCGTATACATCGAAATTAACAGACACAGAAATAATGGTATAATAATTAATAGGCATTCTTACTTGGTTACAATTTAGAAAATTATTGAGACTTAATTTAAATACAAAATTAAAAATATTCAGAATAATTTTTGTGTTTTAAAAGAAAATTAAAGACAGCGATATTAGGGCTTAAATACAAAAGGCATATAAAGTTAAAATTGGAGAAAACATTTTTTGACAAAAAAAATGCTAGACCTTGTAACCATCGGCGGTCATAGCCTCCCTTTAGAAGTCATTAAAATAATTATGTTTAGTTAAATTATTTATAGATGTACAAGTCTTACAACGAAGGACAACATTAGAATACCTTCCTTTTCATGATCCCTGGAGCTGCCGATGTTTGTAACAATAACTACGTTATGATAAAACATAAGAAATACCCATTAAATACATCTACTAGTTAATTACGAATATATTAAAAAGAAAAAAAATAATTAAAGTAACTTAAAATAACTAATTTTAGGTACGTATCCCTTTTTGAGAATGCTTTGAGATTATTGGCCGTAAAAGGCCTAAACCTAATTAAAAACAGTAAAACTTATTTGGCAAAAAAATTTTTTTGAGGTAATTATTTATATATATACCTGATTGACATTTAAGAGAAACTTTAACACGTCGTTGTTTGAGTTTAAACATAAAAAATATTAAGAATGTTTTAACAATAATCGGTGTAAAATTGCTAAAAACAATTAAGAATGGTAAAACGCATGTGCTCCTGATACAAAATCGTCGATTTTCAAGTGTGGTTTGCGTTTTAGTAGAAATCTTAAGACGTCGATTTTTGGCTTAAAACGCAAAAAATTGAAAATGTTTCGCTACTATTGCCTTTAAAAGGCCTGAAACTAATTAAAAATGGCAAAACTTTTTTTGAAAAAAAGCGTTTAAGCTTGTTAAACAAAAATTTCATTTTGACAAAAAATTAAAAAAAACTTTTTAATTGTAACTATTTAATTACATTTAGGGATCACTTAAGAACATATTTACAAGAAAAAATTAATTAAAAAACCAACAGGAAGCTGGTAATCTTCAATCAAAGTTTTAGGTTCGCATCTCTTTTACTTCATGTGCTCCTGATACAAAATCGTCGATTTTCGAGTGTGGTTTGCGTTTTAGTAGAAATTTTAAGACGTCGATTTATGGCTTAAAACGCAAAAAATTGAAAATGTTTCGCTACTGTTGCCTTTAAAAGGCCTGAAACTAATTAAAAATGGCAAAATTTTTTTTGAAAAAAAGCGTTTAAGCTTGTTAAACAAAAATTTCATTTTGACAAAAAATTAAAAAAAACTTTTTAATTGTAACTATTTAATTACATTTAGGGATCACTTTAGAACATATTTACAAAATAAATTAATTAAAAAACCAACAGGAAGCTGGTAATCTTCAATCAAAGTTTTAGGTTCGCATCTCTTTTACTTCATGTGCTCCTGATACAAAATCGTCGATTTTCGAGTGTGGTTTGCGTTTTAGTAGAAATTTTAAGACGTCGATTTTTGGCTTAAAACGCAATAAATTGAAAATGTTTCGCTACTATTGCCTTTAAAAGGCCTGAAACTAATTAAAAATGGCAAAACTTTTTTGAAAAAGCGTTTAAGCTTGTTAAACAAAAATTTCATTTTGACAAAAATTAAAAACTTTTTAATTGTAACTATTTAATTACATTTAGGGATCACTTTAGAACATATTTACAAAAAAATTAATTAAAAACCAACAGGAAGCTGGTAATCTTCAATCAAAGTTTTAGGTTCGCATCTCTTTTACTTCATGTGCTCCTGATACAAAATCGTCGATTTTCGAGTGTGGTTTGCGTTTTAGTAGAAATTTTAAGACGTCGATTTTTGGCTTAAAACGCTAAAAATTGAAAATGTTTCCCTACTATTGGCTTTAAAAGGCCTGAAACTAATTAAAAATGGCAAAACTTTTTTGAAAAAAGCGTTTAAGCTTGTTAAACAAAAATTTCATTTTGACAAAAATTAAAAAAACTTTTTAATTGTAACTATTTAATTACATTTAGGGATCACTTTAGAACATATTTACAAGAAAAAATTAATTAAAAACCAACAGGAAGCTGGTAATCTTCAATCAAAGTTTTAGGTTCGCATCTCTTTTACTTCATGTGCTCCTGATACAAAATCGTCGATTTTCGAGTGTGGTTTGCGTTTTAGTAGAAATTTTAAGACGTCGAATTTTGGCTTAAAACGCAAAAAATTGAAAATGTTTCGCTACTATTGGCTTTAAAAGGCCTGAAACTAATTAAAAATGGCAAAACTCTTTTGAAAAAGCGTTTAAGCTTGTTAAACAAAAATTTCATTTTGACAAAAATTAAAAAAACTTTTTAATTGTAACTATTTAATTACATTTAGGGATCACTTTAGAACATATTTACAAAAAAAAATTAATTAAAAAACCAACAGGAAGCTGGTAATCTTCAATCAAAGTTTTAGGTTCGCATCTCTTTTACTTCATGTGCTCCTGATACAAAATCGTCGATTTTCGAGTGTGGTTTGCGTTTTAGTAGAAATTTTAAGACGTCGATTTTTGGCTTAAAACGCAAAAAATTGAAAATGTTTCGCTACTGTTGCCTTTAAAAGGCCTGAAACTAATTAAAAATGGCAAAATTTTTTTTGAAAAAAAGCGTTTAAGCTTGTTAAACAAAAATTTCATTTTGACAAAAAATTAAAAAAAACTTTTTAATTGTAACTATTTAATTACATTTAGGGATCACTTTAGAACATATTTACAAAAAAAATTAATTAAAAACCAACAGGAAGCTGGTAATCTTCAATCAAAGTTTTAGGTTCGCATCTCTTTTACTTCATGTGCTCCTGATACAAAATCGTCGATTTTCGAGTGTGGTTTGCGTTTTAGTAGAAATTTTAAGACGTCGATTTTTGGCTTAAAACGCAAAAAATTGAAAATGTTTCGCTACTGTTGCCTTTAAAAGGCCTGAAACTAATTAAAAATGGCAAAACTTTTTTGAAAAAAGCGTTTAAGCTTGTTAAACAAAAATTTCATTTTGACAAAAATTAAAAACTTTTTAATTGTAACTATTTAATTACATTTAGGGATCACTTTAGAACATATTTACAAGAAAAAATTAATTAAAAACCAACAGGAAGCTGGTAATCTTCAATCAAAGTTTTAGGTTCGCATCTCTTTTTACTTCATGTGCTCCTGATACAAAATCGTCGATTTTCGAGTGTGGTTTGCGTTTTAGTAGAAATTTTAAGACGTCGATTTTTGGCTTAAAACGCAAAAATTGAAAATGTTTCGCTACTATTGCCTTTAAAAGGCCTGAAACTAATTAAAAATGGCAAAACTTTTTTGAAAAAGCGTTTAAGCTTGTTAAACAAAAATTTCATTTTGACAAAAATTAAAAAAACTTTTTAATTGTAACTATTTAATTACATTTAGGGATCACTTTAGAACATATTTACAAAAAAATTAATTAAAAAACCAACAGGAAGCTGGTAATCTTCAATCAAAGTTTTAGGTTCGCATCTCTTTTACTTCATGTGCTCCTGATACAAAATCGTCGATTTTCGAGTGTGGTTTGCGTTTTAGTAGAAATTTTAAGACGTCGATTTTTGGCTTAAAACGCAAAAATTGAAAATGTTTCGCTACTATTGGCTTTAAAAGGCCTGAAACTAATTAAAATGGCAAAACTTTTTTGAAAAAGCGTTTAAGCTTGTTAAACAAAAATTTCATTTTGACAAAAATTAAAAAAACTTTTTAATTGTAACTATTTAATTACATTTAGGGATCACTTTAGAACATATTTACAAGAAAAAATTAATTAAAAAACCAACAGGAAGCTGGTAATCTTCAATCAAAGTTTTAGGTTCGCATCTCTTTTACTTCATGTGCTCCTGATACAAAATCGTCGATTTTCGAGTGTGGTTTGCGTTTTAGTAGAAATTTTAAGACGTCGATTTTTGGCTTAAAACGCAAAAAATTGAAAATGTTTCGCTACTATTGGCTTTAAAAGGCCTGAAACTAATTAAAAATGGCAAATTTTTTTTTGAAAAAAAGCGTTTAAGCTTGTTAAACAAAAATTTCATTTTGACAAAAAATTAAAAAAAACTTTTTAATTGTAACTATTTAATTACATTTAGGGATCACTTTAGAACATATTTACAAGAAAAAATTAATTAAAAAACCAACAGGAAGCTGGTAATCTTCAATCAAAGTTTTAGGTTCGCATCTCTTTTACTTCATGTGCTCCTGATACAAAATCGTCGATTTTCGAGTGTGGTTTGCGTTTTAGTAGAAATTTTAAGACGTCGATTTTTGGCTTAAGACGCAAAAATTGAAAATGTTTCGCTACTATTGCCTTTAAAAGGCCTGAAACTAATTAAAAATGGCAAAACTTTTTTTGGAAAAAAGCGTTTAAGCTTGTTAAACAAAAATTTCATTTTGACAAAAAATTAAAAAAAACTTTTTAATTGTAACTATTTAATTACATTTAGGGATCACTTTAGAACATATTTACAAGAAAAAATTAATTAAAAAACCAACAGGAAGCTGGTAATCTTCAATCAAAGTTTTAGGTTCGCATCTCTTTTACTTCATGTGCTCCTGATACAAAATCGTCGATTTTCGAGTGTGGTTTGCGTTTTAGTAGAAATTTTAAGACGTCGATTTTTGGCTTAAAACGCAAAAAATTGAAAATGTTTCGCTACTATTGCCTTTAAAAGGCCTGAAACTAATTAAAAATGGCAAAACTTTTTTGAAAAAGCGTTTAAGCTTGTTAAACAAAAATTTCATTTTGACAAAAATTAAAAAACTTTTTAATTGTAACTATTTAATTACATTTAGGGATAACTTTAGAACATATTTACAAGAAAAATTAATTAAAAAACCAACAGGAAGCTGGTAATCTTCAATCAAAGTTTTAGGTTCGCATCTCTTTTACTTCATGTGCTCCTGATACAAAATCGTCGATTTTCGAGTGTGGTTTGCGTTTTAGTAGAAATTTTAAGACGTCGATGTTGGCTTAAAACGCAAAAATTGAAAATGTTTCGCTACTGTTGCCTTTAAAAGGCCTGAAACTAATTAAAATGGCAAAACTTTTTTGAAAAAAGCGTTTAAGCTTGTTAAACAAAAATTTCATTTTGACAAAAAATTAAAAAACTTTTTAATTGTAACTATTTAATTACATTTAGGGATCACTTTAGAACATATTTACAAAAAAATTAATTAAAAAACCAACAGGAAGCTGGTAATCTTCAATCAAAGTTTTAGGTTCGCATCTCTTTTACTTCATGTGCTCCTGATACAAAATCGTCGATTTTCGAGTGTGGTTTGCGTTTTAGTAGAAATTTTAAGACGTCGATTTTTGGCTTAAAACGCAAAAATTGAAAATGTTTCGCTACTGTTGCCTTTAAAAGGCCTGAAACTAATTAAAAATGGCAAAACTTTTTTGAAAAAGCGTTTAAGCTTGTTAAACAAAAATTTCATTTTGACAAAAATTAAAAAACTTTTTAATTGTAACTATTTAATTACATTTAGGGATCACTTTAGAACATATTTACAAGAAAAAATTAATTAAAAACCAACAGGAAGCTGGTAATCTTCAATCAAAGTTTTAGGTTCGCATCTCTTTTACTTCATGTGCTCCTGATACAAAATCGTCGATTTTCGAGTGTGGTTTGCGTTTTAGTAGAAATTTTAAGACGTCGATTTTTGGCTTAAAACGCAAAAATTGAAAATGTTTCGCTACTGTTGCCTTTAAAAGGCCTGAAACTAATTAAAAATGGCAAAACTTTTTTGAAAAAGCGTTTAAGCTTGTTAAACAAAAATTTCATTTTGACAAAAATTAAAAAACTTTTTAATTGTAACTATTTAATTACATTTAGGGATCACTTTAGAACATATTTACAAAAAAATTAATTAAAAACCAACAGGAAGCTGGTAATCTTCAATCAAAGTTTTAGGTTCGCATCTCTTTTACTTCATGTGCTCCTGATACAAAATCGTCGATTTTCGAGTGTGGTTTGCGTTTTAGTAGAAATTTTAAGACGTCGATTTTTGGCTTAAAACGCAAAAAATTGAAAATGTTTCGCTACTATTGGCTTTAAAAGGCCTGAAACTAATTAAAAATGGCAAAACTTTTTTGAAAAAAGCGTTTAAGCTTGTTAAACAAAAATTTCATTTTGACAAAAATTAAAAACTTTTTAATTGTAACTATTTAATTACATTTAGGGATCACTTTAGAACATATTTACAAAAAAATTAATTAAAAACCAACAGGAAGCTGGTAATCTTCAATCAAAGTTTTAGGTTCGCATCTCTTTTACTTCATGTGCTCCTGATACAAAATCGTCGATTTTCGAGTGTGGTTTGCGTTTTAGTAGAAATTTTAAGACGTCGATTTTTGGCTTAAAACGCAAAAAATTGAAAATGTTTCGCTACTATTGGCTTTAAAAGGCCTGAAACTAATTAAAAATGGCAAAACTTTTTTGAAAAAGCGTTTAAGCTTGTTAAACAAAAATTTCATTTTGACAAAAATTAAAAACTTTTTAATTGTAACTATTTAATTACATTTAGGGATCACTTTAGAACATATTTACAAGAAAAAATTAATTAAAAACCAACAGGAAGCTGGTAATCTTCAATCAAAGTTTTAGGTTCGCATCTCTTTTACTTCATGTGCTCCTGATACAAAATCGTCGATTTTCGAGTGTGGTTTGCGTTTTAGTAGAAATTTTAAGACGTCGATTTTTGGCTTAAAACGCAAAAATTGAAAATGTTTCGCTACTGTTGCCTTTAAAAGGCCTGAAACTAATTAAAAATGGCAAAACTTTTTTGAAAAAAAGCGTTTAAGCTTGTTAAACAAAAATTTCATTTTGACAAAAAATTAAAAACTTTTTAATTGTAACTATTTAATTACATTTAGGGATCACTTTAGAACATATTTACAAGAAAAAATTAATTAAAAACCAACAGGAAGCTGGTAATCTTCAATCAAAGTTTTAGGTTCGCATCTCTTTTACTTCATGTGCTCCTGATACAAAATCGTCGATTTTCGAGTGTGGTTTGCGTTTTAGTAGAAATTTTAAGACGTCGATTTTTGGCTTAAAACGCAAAAATTGAAAATGTTTCGCTACTATTAGCTTTAAAAGGCCTGAAACTAATTAAAAATGGCAAAATTTTTTTGAAAAAAGCGTTTAAGCTTGTTAAACAAAAATTTCATTTTGACAAAAAATTAAAAAAAACTTTTTAATTGTAACTATTTAATTACATTTAGGGATCACTTTAGAACATATTTACAAGAAAAAATTAATTAAAAAACCAACAGGAAGCTGGTAATCTTCAATCAAAGTTTTAGGTTCGCATCTCTTTTACTTCATGTGCTCCTGATACAAAATCGTCGATTTTCGAGTGTGGTTTGCGTTTTAGTAGAAATTTTAAGACGTCGATTTTTGGCTTAAAACGCAAAAAATTGAAAATGTTTCGCTACTGTTGCCTTTAAAAGGCCTGAAACTAATTAAAAATGGCAAAACTTTTTTTGAAAAAAAGCGTTTAAGCTTGTTAAACAAAAATTTCATTTTGACAAAAAATTAAAAAAAACTTTTTAATTGTAACTATTTAATTACATTTAGGGATCACTTTAGAACATATTTACAAAATAAATTAATTAAAAAACCAACAGGAAGCTGGTAATCTTCAATCAAAGTTTTAGGTTCGCATCTCTTTTACTTCATGTGCTCCTGATACAAAATCGTCGATTTTCGAGTGTGGTTTGCGTTTTAGTAGAAATTTTAAGACGTCGATTTTTGGCTTAAAACGCAAAAAATTGAAAATGTTTCGCTACTGTTGCCTTTAAAAGGCCTGAAACTAATTAAAAATGGCAAAACTTTTTTTGAAAAAAAGCGTTTAAGCTTGTTAAACAAAAATTTCATTTTGACAAAAAATTAAAAAAAACTTTTTAATTGTAACTATTTAATTACATTTAGGGATCACTTTAGAACATATTTACAAGAAAAAATTAATTAAAAAACCAACAGGAAGCTGGTAATCTTCAATCAAAGTTTTAGGTTCGCATCTCTTTTACTTCATGTGCTCCTGATACAAAATCGTCGATTTTCGAGTGTGGTTTGCGTTTTAGTAGAAATTTTAAGACGTCGATTTTGGCTTAAAACGCAAAAAATTGAAAATGTTTCGCTACTGTTGCCTTTAAAAGGCCTGAAACTAATTAAAAATGGCAAAACTTTTTTTGAAAAAAAGCGTTTAAGCTTGTTAAACAAAAATTTCATTTTGACAAAAAATTAAAAAAACTTTTTAATTGTAACTATTTAATTACATTTAGGGATCACTTTAGAACATATTTACAAAAAAAATTAATTAAAAAACCAACAGGAAGCTGGTAATCTTCAATCAAAGTTTTAGGTTCGCATCTCTTTTACTTCATGTGCTCCTGATACAAAATCGTCGATTTTCGAGTGTGGTTTGCGTTTTAGTAGAAATTTTAAGACGTCGATTTTGGCTTAAAACGCAAAAATTGAAAATGTTTCGCTACTGTTGCCTTTAAAGGCCTGAAACTAATTAAAAATGGCAAAACTTTTTTGAAAAAAGCGTTTAAGCTTGTTAAACAAAAATTTCATTTTGACAAAAAATTAAAAAAAACTTTTTAATTGTAACTATTTAATTACATTTAGGGATCACTTTAGAACATATTTACAAGAAAAAATTAATTAAAAAACCAACAGGAAGCTGGTAATCTTCAATCAAAGTTTTAGGTTCGCATCTCTTTTACTTCATGTGCTCCTGATACAAAATCGTCGATTTTCGAGTGTGGTTTGCGTTTTAGTAGAAATTTTAAGACGTCGATTTTTGGCTTAAAACGCAAAAAATTGAAAATGTTTCGCTACTGTTGCCTTTAAAAGGCCTGAAACTAATTAAAAATGGCAAAACTTTTTTTGAAAAAAGCGTTTAACCTTGTTAAACAAAAATTTCATTTTGACAAAAAATTAAAAACTTTTTAATTGTAACTATTTAATTACATTTAGGGATCACTTTAGAACATATTTACAAAAAAATTAATTAAAAACCAACAGGAAGCTGGTAATCTTCAATCAAAGTTTTAGGTTCGCATCTCTTTTACTTCATGTGCTCCTGATACAAAATCGTCGATTTTCGAGTGTGGTTTGCGTTTTAGTAGAAATTTTAAGACGTCGATTTTTGGCTTAAAACGCAAAAATTGAAAATGTTTCGCTACTATTAGCTTTAAAAGGCCTGAAACTAATTAAAAATGGCAAAATTTTTTTGAAAAAAGCGTTTAAGCTTGTTAAACAAAAATTTCATTTTGACAAAAATTAAAAACTTTTTAATTGTAACTATTTAATTACATTTAGGGATCACTTTAGAACATATTTACAAAAAAAATTAATTAAAAAACCAACAGGAAGCTGGTAATCTTCAATCAAAGTTTTAGGTTCGCATCTCTTTTACTTCATGTGCTCCTGATACAAAATCGTCGATTTTCGAGTGTGGTTTGCGTTTTAGTAGAAATTTTAAGACGTCGATTTTTGGCTTAAAACGCAAAAATTGAAAATGTTTCGCTACTGTTGCCTTTAAAAGGCCTGAAACTAATTAAAAATGGCAAAACTTTTTTGAAAAAAAGCGTTTAAGCTTGTTAAACAAAAATTTCATTTTGACAAAAATTAAAAAAACTTTTTAATTGTAACTATTTAATTACATTTAGGGATCACTTTAGAACATATTTACAAAAAAATTAATTAAAAACCAACAGGAAGCTGGTAATCTTCAATCAAAGTTTTAGGTTCGCATCTCTTTTACTTCATGTGCTCCTGATACAAAATCGTCGATGTTCGAGTGTGGTTTGCGTTTTAGTAGAAATTTTAAGACGTCGACTTTTGGCTTAAAACGCAAAAATTGAAAATGTTTCGCTACTATTGCCTTTAAAAGGCCTGAAACTAATTAAAAATGGCAAAACTTTTTTGAAAAAGCGTTTAAGCTTGTTAAACAAAAATTTCATTTTGACAAAAATTAAAAAACTTTTTAATTGTAACTATTTAATTACATTTAGGGATCACTTTAGAACATATTTACAAGAAAAAATTAATTAAAAAACCAACAGGAAGCTGGTAATCTTCAATCAAAGTTTTAGGTTCGCATCTCTTTTACTTCATGTGCTCCTGATACAAAATCGTCGATTTTCGAGTGTGGTTTGCGTTTTAGTAGAAATTTTAAGACGTCGATTTTTGGCTTAAAACGCAAAAATTGAAAATGTTTCGCTACTGTTGCCTTTAAAAGGCCTGAAACTAATTAAAAATGGCAAAACTTTTTTGAAAAAGCGTTTAAGCTTGTTAAACAAAAATTTCATTTTGACAAAAATTAAAAAAACTTTTTAATTGTAACTATTTAATTACATTTAGGGATCACTTTAGAACATATTTACAAGAAAAAATTAATTAAAAAACCAACAGGAAGCTGGTAATCTTCAATCAAAGTTTTAGGTTCGCATCTCTTTTACTTCATGTGCTCCTGATACAAAATCGTCGATTTTCGAGTGTGGTTTGCGTTTTAGTAGAAATTTTAAGACGTCGATTTTTGGCTTAAAACGCAAAAATTGAAAATGTTTCGCTACTGTTGCCTTTAAAAGGCCTGAAACTAATTAAAAATGGCAAAACTTTTTTGAAAAAGCGTTTAAGCTTGTTAAACAAAAATTTCATTTTGACAAAATTAAAAAAACTTTTTAATTGTAACTATTTAATTACATTTAGGGATCACTTTAGAACATATTTACAAAAAAATTAATTAAAAAACCAACAGGAAGCTGGTAATCTTCAATCAAAGTTTTAGGTTCGCATCTCTTTTACTTCATGTGCTCCTGATACAAAATCGTCGATTTTCGAGTGTGGTTTGCGTTTTAGTAGAAATTTTAAGACGTCGATTTTTGGCTTAAAACGCAAAAATTGAAAATGTTTCGCTACTATTGGCTTTAAAAGGCCTGAAACTAATTAAAAATGGCAAAACTTTTTTGAAAAAAAGCGTTTAAGCTTGTTAAACAAAAATTTCATTTTGACAAAAATTAAAAAAACTTTTTAATTGTAACTATTTAATTACATTTAGGGATCACTTTAGAACATATTTACAAAAAAATTAATTAAAAACCAACAGGAAGCTGGTAATCTTCAATCAAAGTTTTAGGTTCGCATCTCTTTTACTTCATGTGCTCCTGATACAAAATCGTCGATTTTCGAGTGTGGTTTGCGTTTTAGTAGAAATTTTAAGACGTCGATTTTTGGCTTAAAACGCAAAAATTGAAAATGTTTCGCTACTATTGGCTTTAAAAGGCCTGAAACTAATTAAAAATGGCAAAACTTTTTTGAAAAAAAGCGTTTAAGCTTGTTAAACAAAAATTTCATTTTGACAAAAATTAAAAAACTTTTTAATTGTAACTATTTAATTACATTTAGGGATCACTTTAGAACATATTTACAAGAAAAAATTAATTAAAAACCAACAGGAAGCTGGTAATCTTCAATCAAAGTTTTAGGTTCGCATCTCTTTTACTTCATGTGCTCCTGATACAAAATCGTCGATTTTCGAGTGTGGTTTGCGTTTTAGTAGAAATTTTAAGACGTCGATTTTTGGCTTAAAACGCAAAAATTGAAAATGTTTCGCTACTATTAGCTTTAAAAGGCCTGAAACTAATTAAAAATGGCAAAACTTTTTTGAAAAAAAAGCGTTTAAGCTTGTTAAACAAAAATTTCATTTTGACAAAAATTAAAAAACTTTTTAATTGTAACTATTTAATTACATTTAGGGATCACTTTAGAACATATTTACAAGAAAAAATTAATTAAAAACCAACAGGAAGCTGGTAATCTTCAATCAAAGTTTTAGGTTCGCATCTCTTTTACTTCATGTGCTCCTGATACAAAATCGTCGATTTTCGAGTGTGGTTTGCGTTTTAGTAGAAATTTTAAGACGTCGATTTTTGGCTTAAAACGCAAAAATTGAAAATGTTTCGCTACTGTTGCCTTTAAAAGGCCTGAAACTAATTAAAAATGGCAAAACTTTTTTGAAAAAGCGTATAAGCTTGTTAAACAAAAATTTCATTTTGACAAAAAATTAAAAAAAACTTTTTAATTGTAACTATTTAATTACATTTAGGGATCACTTTAGAACATATTTACAAAATAAATTAATTAAAAAACCAACAGGAAGCTGGTAATCTTCAATCAAAGTTTTAGGTTCGCATCTCTTTTACTTCATGTGCTCCTGATACAAAATCGTCGATTTTCGAGTGTGGTTTGCGTTTTAGTAGAAATTTTAAGACGTCGATTTTTGGCTTAAAACGCAAAAAATTGAAAATGTTTCGCTACTGTTGCCTTTAAAAGGCCTGAAACTAATTAAAAATGGCAAAACTTTTTTGAAAAAGCGTTTAAGCTTGTTAAACAAAAATTTCATTTTGACAAAAATTAAAAAAACTTTTTAATTGTAACTATTTAATTACATTTAGGGATCACTTTAGAACATATTTACAAAAAATTAATTAAAAACCAACAGGAAGCTGGTAATCTTCAATCAAAGTTTTAGGTTCGCATCTCTTTTACTTCATGTGCTCCTGATACAAAATCGTCGATTTTCGAGTGTGGTTTGCGTTTTAGTAGAAATTTTAAGACGTCGATTTTTGGCTTAAAACGCAAAAAATTGAAAATGTTTCGCTACTGTTGCCTTTAAAAGGCCTGAAACTAATTAAAAATGGCAAAACTTTTTTTGAAAAAAAGCGTTTAAGCTTGTTAAACAAAAATTTCATTTTGACAAAAAATTAAAAAAAACTTTTTAATTGTAACTATTTAATTACATTTAGGGATCACTTTAGAACATATTTACAAAAAAAAATTAATTAAAAAACCAACAGGAAGCTGGTAATCTTCAATCAAAGTTTTAGGTTCGCATCTCTTTTACTTCATGTGCTCCTGATACAAAATCGTCGATTTTCGAGTGTGGTTTGCGTTTTAGTAGAAATTTTAAGACGTCGATTTTTGGCTTAAAACGCAAAAATTTGAAAATGTTTCGCTACTGTTGCCTTTAAAAGGCCTGAAACTAATTAAAAATGGCAAAACTTTTTTGAAAAAGCGTTTAAGCTTGTTAAACAAAAATTTCATTTTGACAAAAAATTAAAAAAAACTTTTTAATTGTAACTATTTAATTACATTTAGGGATCACTTTAGAACATATTTACAAAAAAAAATTAATTAAAAAACCAACAGGAAGCTGGTAATCTTCAATCAAAGTTTTAGGTTCGCATCTCTTTTACTTCATGTGCTCCTGATACAAAATCGTCGATTTTCGAGTGTGGTTTGCGTTTTAGTAGAAATTTTAAGACGTCGATTTTTGGCTTAAAACGCAAAAATTTGAAAATGTTTCGCTACTGTTGCCTTTAAAATGCCTGAAACTAATTAAAAATGGCAAAACTTTTTTTGAAAAAAAGCGTTTAACCTTGTTAAACAAAAATTTCATTTTGACAAAAAATTAAAAAAAACTTTTTAATTGTAACTATTTAATTACATTTAGGGATCACTTTAGAACATATTTACAAGAAAAAATTAATTAAAAAACCAACAGGAAGCTGGTAATCTTCAATCAAAGTTTTAGGTTCGCATCTCTTTTACTTCATGTGCTCCTGATACAAAATCGTCGATTTTCGAGTGTGGTTTGCGTTTTAGTAGAAATTTTAAGACGTCGATTTTTGGCTTAAAACGCAAAAAATTGAAAATGTTTCGCTACTATTGGCTTTAAAAGGCCTGAAACTAATTAAAAATGGCAAAACTTTTTTTGAAAAAAAGCGTTTAAGCTTGTTAAACAAAAATTTCATTTTGACAAAAATTAAAAAAACTTTTTAACTGTAACTATTTAATTACATTTAGGGATCACTTTAGAACATATTTACAAAAAAATTAATTAAAAAACCAACAGGAAGCTGGTAATCTTCAATCAAAGTTTTAGGTTCGCATCTCTTTTACTTCATGTGCTCCTGATACAAAATCGTCGATTTTCGAGTGTGGTTTGCGTTTTAGTAGAAATTTTAAGACGTCGATTTTTGGCTTAAAACGCCAAAATTGAAAATGTTTCGCTACTATTGGCTTTAAAAGGCCTGAAACTAACTAAAAATGGCAAATTTTTTTTGAAAAAGCGTTTAAGCTTGTTAAACAAAAATTTCATTTTGACAAAAAAATTAAAAAAACTTTTTAATTGTAACTATTTAATTACATTTAGGGATCACTTTAGAACATATTTACAAGAAAAATTAATTAAAAACCAACAGGAAGCTGGTAATCGTCAATCAAAGTTTTAGGTTCGCATCTCGTTTACTTCATGTGCTCCTCATACAAAAACGTTGATTTTCGAGTGTGGTTTGCGTTTTAGTAGGAATTTTAAGGCGACGAATTTTGGCTTAAAACGCAAAAATTGAAAATGTTTCGCTACTGTTGCCTTTAAAAGGCCTGAAACTAATTAAAAATGGCAAAACTTTTTTGAAAAAGCGTTTAAGCTTGTTAAACAAAAATTTCATTTTGACAAAAATTAAAAAACTTTTTAATTGTAACTATTTAATTACATTTAGGGATCACTTTAGAACATATTTACAAGAAAAAATTAATTAAAAAACCAACAGGAAGCTGGTAATCTTCAATCAAAGTTTTAGGTTCGCATCTCTTTTACTTCATGTGCTCCTGATACAAAATCGTCGATTTTCGAGTGTGGTTTGCGTTTTAGTAGAAATTTTAAGACGTCGATTTTTTGGCTTAAAACGCAAAAAAATTGAAAATGTTTCGCTACTGTTGCCTTTAAAAGGCCTGAAACTAATTAAAAATGGCAAAACTTTTTTGAAAAAGCGTTTAAGCTTGTTAAACAAAAATTTCATTTTGACAAAAAATTAAAAACTTTTTAATTGTAACTATTTAATTACATTTAGGGATCACTTTAGAACATATTTACAAGAAAAAATTAATTAAAAACCAACAGGAAGCTGGTAATCTTCAATCAAAGTTTTAGGTTCGCATCTCTTTTACTTCATGTGCTCCTGATACAAAATCGTCGATTTTCGAGTGTGGTTTGCGTTTTAGTAGAAATTTTAAGACGTCGATTTTGGCTTAAAACGCAAAAATTGAAAATGTTTCGCTACTGTTGCCTTTAAAAGGCCTGAAACTAATTAAAAATGGCAAAACTTTTTTGAAAAAAGCGTTTAAGCTTGTTAAACAAAAATTTCATTTTGACAAAAAAATTAAAAAAACTTTTTAATTGTAACTATTTAATTACATTTAGGGATCACTTTAGAACATATTTACAAGAAAAAATTAATTAAAAAACCAACAGGAAGCTGGTAATCTTCAATCAAAGTTTTAGGTTCGCATCTCTTTTACTTCATGTGCTCCTGATACAAAATCGTCGATTTTCGAGTGTGGTTTGCGTTTTAGTAGAAATTTTAAGACGTCGATTTTTGGCTTAAAACGCAAAAATTGAAAATGTTTCGCTACTATTGCCTTTAAAAGGCCTGAAACTAATTAAAATGGCAAAACTTTTTGAAAAAGCGTTTAAGCTTGTTAAACAAAAATTTCATTTTGACAAAAAATAAAAAAACTTTTTAATTGTAACTATTTAATTACATTTAGGGATCACTTTAGAACATATTTACAAGAAAAAATTAATTAAAAAACCAACAGGAAGCTGGTAATCTTCAATCAAAGTTTTAGGTTCGCATCTCTTTTACTTCATGTGCTCCTGATACAAAATCGTCGATTTTCGAGTGTGGTTTGCGTTTTAGTAGAAATTTTAAGACGTCGATTTTTGGCTTAAAACGCACAAAATTGAAAATGTTTCGCTACTGTTGCCTTTAAAAGGCCTGAAACTAATTAAAAATGGCAAAACTTTTTTTGAAAAAAAGCGTTTAAGCTTGTTAAACAAAAATTTCATTTTGACAAAAAATTAAAAAAAACTTTTTAATTGTAACTATTTAATTACATTTAGGGATCACTTTAGAACATATTTACAAAAAAAAATTAATTAAAAAACCAACAGGAAGCTGGTAATCTTCAATCAAAGTTTTAGGTTCGCATCTCTTTTACTTCATGTGCTCCTGATACAAAATCGTCGATTTTCGAGTGTGGTTTGCGTTTTAGTAGAAATTTTAAGACGTCGATTTTTGGCTTAAAACGCAAAAAATTGAAAATGTTTCGCTACTATTGGCTTTAAAAGGCCTGAAACTAATTAAAAATGGCAAAACTTTTTTGAAAAAGCGTTTAAGCTTGTTAAACAAAAATTTCATTTTGAGAAAAAATTACAAAAAAGTTTTTAATTGGGACTATTTTATTACATTTACAGATCAGTTTAGAACATATTTAGAAAAAGAAATTAAATAAAAAGCCAACAGGAAGCTGGTAATCTTCAATCAAAGTTTTAGGTTCGCATCTCTTTTACTTCATGTGCTCCTGATACAAAATCGTCGATTTTCGAGTGTGGTTTGCGTTTTAGTAGAAATTTTAAGACGTCGATTTTTGGCTTAAAACGCAAAAAATTGAAAATGTTTCGCTACTATTGGCTTTAAAAGGCCTGAAACTAATTAAAAATGGCAAAACTTTTTTTGAAAAAAAGCGTTTAAGCTTGTTAAACAAAAATTTCATTTTGACAAAAAATTAAAAAAAACTTTTTAATTGTAACTATTTAATTACATTTAGGGATCACTTTAGAACATATTTACAAGAAAAAATTAATTAAAAAACCAACAGGAAGCTGGTAATCTTCAATCAAAGTTTTAGGTTCGCATCTCTTTTACTTCATGTGCTCCTGATACAAAATCGTCGATTTTCGAGTGTGGTTTGCGTTTTAGTAGAAATTTTAAGACGTGGATTTTGGCTTAAAACGCAAAAATTGAAAATGTTTCGCTACTGTTGCCTTTAAAAGGCCTGAAACTAATTAAAAATGGCAAAACTTTTTTGAAAAAAAGCGTCTAAGCGTGTTAAACAAAAATTTCATTTTGACAAAAACTTAAAAAAAACTTTTTCATTGTAACTATTTAATTACATTTAGGGATCACTTTAGAACATATTTACAAAAAAAATTAATTAAAAAACCAACAGGAAGCTGGTAATCTTCAATCAAAGTTTTAGGTTCGCATCTCTTTTACTTCATGTGCTCCTGATACAAAATCGTCGATTTTCGAGTGTGGTTTGCGTTTTAGTAGAAACTTTAAGACGTCGATTTTTGGCTTAAAACGCAAAAAATTGAAAATGTTTCGCTACTATTAGCTTTAAAAGGCCTGAAACTAATTAAAAATGGCAAAATTTTTTTTGAAAAAAAGCGTTTAAGCTTGTTAAACAAAAATTTCATTTTGACAAAAAATTAAAAAAAACTTTTTAATTGTAACTATTTAATTACATTTAGGGATCACTTTAGAACATATTTACAAAAAAAAATTAATTAAAAAACCAACAGGAAGCTGGTAATCTTCAATCAAAGTTTTAGGTTCGCATCTCTTTTACTTCATGTGCTCCTGATACAAAATCGTCGATTTTCGAGTGTGGTTTGCGTTTTAGTAGAAATTTTAAGACGTCGATTTTTGGCTTAAAACGCAAAAAATTGAAAATGTTTCGCTACTATTGGCTTTATAAGGCCTGAAACTAATTAAACATGGCAAAACTTTTTTTGAAAAAAAGCGTTTAAGCTTGTTAAACAAAAATTTCATTTTGACAAAAAATTAAAAAAAACTTTTTAATTGTAACTATTTAATTACATTTAGGGATCACTTTAGAACATATTTACAAAAAAAAATTAATTAAAAAACCAACAGGAAGCTGGTAATCTTCAATCAAAGTTTTAGGTTCGCATCTCTTTTACTTCATGTGCTCCTGATACAAAATCGTCGATTTTCGAGTGTGGTTTGCGTTTTAGTAGAAATTTTAAGACGTCGATTTTTGGCTTAAAACGCAAAAAATTGAAAATGTTTCGCTACTGTTGCCTTTAAAAGGCCTGAAACTAATTAAAAATGGCAAAACTTTTTGAAAAAGCGTTTAAGCTTGTTAAACAAAAATTTCATTTTGACAAAAATTAAAAAAACTTTTTAATTGTAACTATTTAATTACATTTAGGGATCACTTTAGAACATATTTACAAAATAAATTAATTAAAAAACCAACAGGAAGCTGGTAATCTTCAATCAAAGTTTTAGGTTCGCATCTCTTTTACTTCATGTGCTCCTGATACAAAATCGTCGATTTTCGAGTGTGGTTTGCGTTTTAGTAGAAATTTTAAGACGTCGATTTTGGCTTAAAACGCAAAAATTGAAAATGTTTCGCTACTGTTGCCTTTAAAAGGCCTGAAACTAATTAAAAATGGCAAAACTTTTTTGAAAAAAGCGTTTAACCTTGTTAAACAAAAATTTCATTTTGACAAAAAATTAAAAAAAACTTTTTAATTGTAACTATTTAATTACATTTAGGGATCACTTTAGAACATATTTACAAAAAAATTAATTAAAAAACCAACAGGAAGCTGGTAATCTTCAATCAAAGTTTTAGGTTCGCATCTCTTTTACTTCATGTGCTCCTGATACAAAATCGTCGATTTTCGAGTGTGGTTTGCGTTTTAGTAGAAATTTTAAGACGTCGATTTTTGGCTTAAAACGCAAAAAATTGAAAATGTTTCGCTACTATTGGCTTTAAAAGGCCTGAAACTAATTAAAAATGGCAAAATTTTTTTTGAAAAAAAGCGTTTAAGCTTGTTAAACAAAAATTTCATTTTGACAAAAAATTAAAAAAACTTTTTAATTGTAACTATTTAATTACATTTAGGGATCACTTTAGAACATATTTACAAAAAAAAATTAATTAAAAAACCAACAGGAAGCTGGTAATCTTCAATCAAAGTTTTAGGTTCGCATCTCTTTTACTTCATGTGCTCCTGATACAAAATCGTCGATTTTCGAGTGTGGTTTGCGTTTTAGTAGAAATTTTAAGACGTCGATTTTTGGCTTAAAACGCAAAAAATTGAAAATGTTTCGCTACTATTGGCTTTAAAAGGCCTGAAACTAATTAAAAATGGCAAAACTTTTTTTGAAAAAAAGCGTTTAAGCTTGTTAAACAAAAATTTCATTTTGACAAAAAATTAAAAAAAACTTTTTAATTGTAACTATTTAATTACATTTAGGGATCACTTTAGAACATATTTACAAGAAAAAATTAATTAAAAAACCAACAGGAAGCTGGTAATCTTCAATCAAAGTTTTAGGTTCGCATCTCTTTTACTTCATGTGCTCCTGATACAAAATCGTCGATTTTCGAGTGTGGTTTGCGTTTTAGTAGAAATTTTAAGACGTCGATTTTTGGCTTAAAACGCACAATTGAAAATGTTTCGCTACTATTGCCTTTAAAAGGCCTGAAACTAATTAAAAATGGCAAAACTTTTTTTGAAAAAGCGTTTAAGCTTGTTAAACAAAAATTTCATTTTGACAAAAAATTAAAAAAAACTTTTTAATTGTAACTATTTAATTACATTTAGGGGTCACTATAGAACATATTTACAAAAAAATTAATTAAAAAACCAACAGGAAGCTGGTAATCTTCAATCAAAGTTTTAGGTTCGCATCTCTTTTACTTCATGTGCTCCTGATACAAAATCGTCGATTTTCGAGTGTGGTTTGCGTTTTAGTAGAAATTTTAAGACGTCGATTTTTGGCTTAAAACGCAAAAAATTGAAAATGTTTCGCTACTGTTGCCTTTAAAAGGCCTGAAACTAATTAAAAATGGCAAAACTTTTTTTGAAAAAAAGCGTTTAACCTTGTTAAACAAAAATTTCATTTTGACAAAAAATTAAAAAAAACTTTTTAATTGTAACTATTTAATTACATTTAGGGATCACTTTAGAACATATTTACAAGAAAAAATTAATTAAAAAACCAACAGGAAGCTGGTAATCTTCAATCAAAGTTTTAGGTTCGCATCTCTTTTACTTCATGTGCTCCTGATACAAAATCGTCGATTTTCGAGTGTGGTTTGCGTTTTAGTAGAAATTTTAAGACGTCGATTTTTGGCTTAAAACGCAAAATTGAAAATGTTTCGCTACTATTGGCTTTAAAAGGCCTGAAACTAATTAAAATGGCAAAACTTTTTTGAAAAAGCGTTTAAGCTTGTTAAACAAAAATTTCATTTTGACAAAAAATTAAAAAAAACTTTTTAATTGTAACTATTTAATTACATTTAGGGATCACTTTAGAACATATTTACAAGAAAAAATTAATTAAAAAACCAACAGGAAGCTGGTAATCTTCAATCAAAGTTTTAGGTTTGCATCTCTTTTACTTCATGTGCTCCTGATACAAAATCGTCGATTTTCGAGTGTGGTTTGCGTTTTAGTAGAAATTTTAAGACGTCGATTTTTGGCTTAAAACGCAAAAAATTGAAAATGTTTCGCTACTATTGGCTTTAAAAGGCCTGAAACTAATTAAAAATGGCAAAACTTTTTTTGAAAAAAAGCGTTTAACCTTGTTAAACAAAAATTTCATTTTGACAAAAAATTAAAAAAAACTTTTTAATTGTAACTATTTAATTACATTTAGGGATCACTTTAGAACATATTTACAAAAAAAAATTAATTAAAAACCCAACAGGAAGCTGGTAATCTTCAATCAAAGTTTTAGGTTCGCATCTCTTTTACTTCATGTGCTCCTGATACAAAATCGTCGATTTTCGAGTGTGGTTTGCGTTTTAGTAGAAATTTTAAGACGTCGATTTTTGGCTTAAAACGCAAAAAATTGAAAATGTTTCGCTACTATTGCCTTTAAAAGCCCGGAAACTAATTAAAATGGCAAAACTTTTTTGAAAAAAAGCGTTTAAGCTTGTTAAACAAAAATTTCATTTTGACAAAAAATTAAAAAAAACTTTTTAATTGTAACTATTTAATTACATTTAGGGATCACTTTAGAACATATTTACAAAAAAAAATTAATTAAAAAACCAACAGGAAGCTGGTAATCTTCAATCAAAGTTTTAGGTTCGCATCTCTTTTACTTCATGTGCTCCTGATACAAAATCGTCGATTTTCGAGTGTGGTTTGCGTTTTAGTAGAAATTTTAAGACGTCGATTTTTGGCTTAAAACGCAAAAAATTGAAAATGTTTCGCTACTATTAGCTTTAAAAGGCCTGAAACTAATTAAAAATGGCAAAATTTTTTTTGAAAAAAAGCGTTTAAGCTTGTTAAACAAAAATTTCATTTTGACAAAAAATTTAAAAAAACTTTTTAATTGTAACTATTTAATTACATTTAGGGATCACTTTAGAACATATTTACAAGAAAAAATTAATTAAAAAACCAACAGGAAGCTGGTAATCTTCAATCAAAGTTTTAGGTTCGCATCTCTTTTACTTCATGTGCTCCTGATACAAAATCGTCGATTTTCGAGTGTGGTTTGCGTTTTAGTAGAAATTTTAAGACGTCGATTTTTGGCTTAAAACGCAAAAAATTGAAAATGTTTCGCTACTATTGGCTTTAAAAGGCCTGAAACTAATTAAAAATGGCAAAACTTTTTTTGAAAAAAAGCGTTTAAGCTTGTTAAACAAAAATTTCATTTTGACAAAAAATTAAAAAAAACTTTTTAATTGTAACTATTTAATTACATTTAGGGATCACTTTAGAACATATTTACAAAAAAAAATTAATTAAAAAACCAACAGGAAGCTGGTAATCTTCAATCAAAGTTTTAGGTTCGCATCTCTTTTACTTCATGTGCTCCTGATACAAAATCGTCGATTTTCGAGTGTGGTTTGCGTTTTAGTAGAAATTTTAAGACGTCGATTTTTGGCTTAAAACGCAAAAAATTGAAAATGTTTCGCTACTATTAGCTTTAAAAGGCCTGAAACTAATTAAAAATGGCAAAATTTTTTTTGAAAAAAAGCGTTTAAGCTTGTTAAACAAAAATTTCATTTTGACAAAAATTAAAAAACTTTTTAATTGTAACTATTTAATTACATTTAGGGATCACTTTAGAACATATTTACAAGAAAAAATTAATTAAAAACCAACAGGAAGCTGGTAATCTTCAATCAAAGTTTTAGGTTCGCATCTCTTTTACTTCATGTGCACCTGATACAAATTCGTCGATTTTCGAGTGTGGTTTGCGTTTTAGTAGAAATTTTAAGACGTCGATTTTGGCTTAAAACGCAAAAATTGAAAATGTTTCGCTACTATTGGCTTTAAAAGGCCTGAAACTAATTAAAATGGCAAAACTTTTTTGAAAAAAGCGTTTAAGCTTGTTAAACAAAAATTTCATTTTGACAAAAAATTAAAAAAAACTTTTTAATTGTAACTATTTAATTACATTTAGGGATCACTTTAGAACATATTTACAAGAAAAAATTAATTAAAAAACCAACAGGAAGCTGGTAATCTTCAATCAAAGTTTTAGGTTCGCATCTCTTTTACTTCATGTGCTCCTGATACAAAATCGTCGATTTTCGAGTGTGGTTTGCGTTTTAGTAGAAATTTTAAGACGTCGATTTTTGGCTTAAAACGCAAAAAATTGAAAATGTTTCGCTACTGTTGCCTTTAAAAGGCCTGAAACTAATTAAAAATGGCAAAATTTTTTTTGAAAAAAAGCGTTTAAGCTTGTTAAACAAAAATTTCATTTTGACAAAAAATTAAAAAAAACTTTTTAATTGTAACTATTTAATTACATTTAGGGATCACTTTAGAACATATTTACAAGAAAAAATTAATTAAAAAACCAACAGGAAGCTGGTAATCTTCAATCAAAGTTTTAGGTTCGCATCTCTTTTACTTCATGTGCTCCTGATACAAAATCGTCGATTTTCGAGTGTGGTTTGCGTTTTAGTAGAAATTTTAAGACGTCGATTTTTGGCTTAAAACGCAAAAAATTGAAAATGTTTCGCTACTGTTGCCTTTAAAAGGCCTGAAACTAATTAAAAATGGCAAAATTTTTTTTGAAAAAAATCGTTTAAGCTTGTTAAACAAAAATTTCATTTTGACAAAAAATTAAAAAAAACTTTTTAATTGTAACTATTTAATTACATTTAGGGATCACTTTAGAACATATTTACAAAAAAAAATTAATTAAAAAACCAACAGGAAGCTGGTAATCTTCAATCAAAGTTTTAGGTTCGCATCTCTTTTACTTCATGTGCTCCTGATACAAAATCGTCGATTTTCGAGTGTGGTTTGCGTTTTAGTAGAAATTTTAAGACGTCGATTTTTGGCTTAAAACGCAAAAATTTGAAAATGTTTCGCTACTGTTGCCTTTAAAATGCCTGAAACTAATTAAAAATGGCAAAACTTTTTTGAAAAAGCGTTTAACCTTGTTAAACAAAAATTTCATTTTGACAAAAATTAAAAAACTTTTTAATTGTAACTATTTAATTACATTTAGGGATCACTTTAGAACATATTTACAAAAAGAATTAATTAAAAAACCAACAGGAAGCTGGTAATCTTCAATCAAAGTTTTAGGTTCGCATCTCTTTTACTTCATGTGCTCCTGATACAAAATCGTCGATTTTCGAGTGTGGTTTGCGTTTTAGTAGAAATTTTAAGGCGTCGATTTTTGGCTTAAAACGCAAAAAATTGAAAATGTTTCGCTACTATTGCCTTTAAAAGGCCTGAAACTAATTAAAAATGGCAAAATTTTTTTTGAAAAAAAGCGTTTAAGCTTGTTAAACAAAAATTTCATTTTGACAAAATTAAAAAAAACTTTTTAATTGTAACTATTTAATTACATTTAGGGATCACTTTAGAACATATTTACAAAAAAATTAATTAAAAACCAACAGGAAGCTGGTAATCTTCAATCAAAGTTTTAGGTTCGCATCTCTTTTACTTCATGTGCTCCTGATACAAAATCGTCGATTTTCGAGTGTGGTTTGCGTTTTAGTAGAAATTTTAAGACGTCGATTTTTGGCTTAAAACGCAAAAAATTGAAAATGTTTCGCTACTATTGCCTTTAAAAGGCCTGAAACTAATTAAAAATGGCAAAATTTTTTTGAAAAAGCGTTTAAGCTTGTTAAACAAAGATTTCATTTTGACAAAAATTAAAAACTTTTTAATTGTAACTATTTAATTACATTTAGGGATCACTTTAGAACATATTTACAAGAAAAAATTAATTAAAAACCAACAGGAAGCTGGTAATCTTCAATCAAAGTTTTAGGTTCGCATCTCTTTTTACTTCATGTGCTCCTGATACAAAATCGTCGATTTTCGAGTGTGGTTTGCGTTTTAGTAGAAATTTTAAGACGTCGATTTTTGGCTTAAAACGCAAAAAATTGAAAATGTTTCGCTACTGTTGCCTTTAAAAGGCCTGAAACTAATTAAAAATGGCAAAATTTTTTTTGAAAAAAAGCGTTTAAGCTTGTTAAACAAAAATTTCATTTTGACAAAAATTAAAAAAACTTTTTAATTGTAACTATTTAATTACATTTAGGGATCACTTTAGAACATATTTACAAAAAATTAATTAAAAACCAACAGGAAGCTGGTACTCTTCAATCAAAGTTTTAGGTTCGCATCTCTTTTACTTCATGTGCTCCTGATACAAAATCGTCGATTTTCGAGTGTGGTTTGCGTTTTAGTAGAAATTTTAAGACGTCGATTTTTGGCTTAAAACGCAAAAATTGAAAATGTTTCGCTACTATTGGCTTTAAAAGGCCTGAAACTAATTAAAAATGGCAAAACTTTTTTGAAAAAAGCGTTTAAGCTTGTTAAACAAAAATTTCATTTTGACAAAAATTAAAAAACTTTTAATTGTAACTATTTAATTACATTTAGGGATCACTTTAGAACATATTTACAAAAAAATTAATTAAAAAACCAACAGGAAGCTGGTAATCTTCAATCAAAGTTTTAGGTTCGCATCTCTTTTACTTCATGTGCTCCTGATACAAAATCGTCGATTTTCGAGTGTGGTTTGCGTTTTAGTAGAAATTTTAAGGCGTCGATTTTTGGCTTAAAAACGCAAAAATTGAAAATGTTTCGCTACTATTGCCTTTAAAGGCCTGAAACTAATTAAAAATGGCAAAACTTTTTTTTTTGAAAAAGCGTTTAAGCTTGTTAAACAAAAATTTCATTTTGACAAAAATTAAAAAAACTTTTTAATTGTAACTATTTAATTACATTTAGGGATCACTTTAGAACATATTTACAAAAAAATTAATTAAAAACCAACAGGAAGCTGGTAATCTTCAATCAAAGTTTTAGGTTCGCATCTCTTTTACTTCATGTGCTCCTGATACAAAATCGTCGATTTTCGAGTGTGGTTTGCGTTTTAGTAGAAATTTTAAGACGTCGATTTTTGGCTTAAAACGCAAAAAATTGAAAATGTTTCGCTACTATTGCCTTTAAAAGGCCTGAAACTAATTAAAAATGGCAAAACTTTTTTTGAAAAAAAGCGTTTAAGCTTGTTAAACAAAAATTTCATTTTGACAAAAAATTAAAAAAAACTTTTTAATTGTAACTATTTAATTACATTTAGGGATCACTTTAGAACATATTTACAAGAAAAATTAATTAAAAACCAACAGGAAGTTGGTAATCTTCAATCAAAGTTTTAGGTTTGCATCTCTTTTACTTCGTGTGCTCCTGATACAAAATCTTCGATTTTCGAGTGTGGTTTGCGTTTTAGTAGAAATTTTAAAACGTCGATTTTTGGCTTAAAACGCAAAAATTGAAAATGTTTCGCTACTATTGCCTTTAAAAGGCCTGAAACTAATTAAAAATGGCAAAACTTTTTTGAAAAAGCGTTTAAGCTTGTTAAACAAAAATTTCATTTTGACAAAAATTAAAAAACTTTTTAATTGTAACTATTTAATTACATTTAGGGAACACTTTAGAACATATTTACAAGAAAAAATTAATTAAAAAACCAACAGGAAGCTGGTAATCTTCAATCAAAGTTTTAGGTTCGCATCTCTTTTTACTTCATGTGCTCCTGATACAAAATCGTCGATTTTCGAGTGTGGTTTGCGTTTTAGTAGAAATTTTTAAGACGTCGATTTTTGGCTTAAAACGCAAAAAATTGAAAATGTTTCGCTACTATTGCCTTTAAAAGGCCTGAAACTAATTAAAAATGGCAAAACTTTTTTTTGAAAAAAAAAGCGTTTAAGCTTGTTAAACAAAAATTTCATTTTGACAAAAATTAAAAACTTTTAATTGTAACTATTTAATTACATTTAGGGATCACTTTAGAACATATTTACAAGAAAAAATTAATTAAAAACCAACAGGAAGCTGGTAATCTTCAATCAAAGTTTTAGGTTCGCATCTCTTTTACTTCATGTGCTCCTGATACAAAAATCGTCGATTTTCGAGTGTGGTTTGCGTTTTAGTAGAAATTTTAAGACGTCGATTTTTGGCTTAAAACGCAAAAATTGAAAATGTTTCGCTACTATTGCCTTTAAAAGGCCTGAAACTAATTAAAAATGGCAAAATTTTTTTGAAAAAGCGTTTAAGCTTGTTAAACAAAAATTTCATTTTGACAAAAAATTAAAAAAAACTTTTTAATTGTAACTATTTAATTACATTTAGGGATCACTTTAGAACATATTTACAAAAAAAATTAATTAAAAAACCAACAGGAAGCTGGTAATCTTCAATCAAAGTTTTAGGTTCGCATCTCTTTTACTTCATGTGCTCCTGATACAAAATCGTCGATTTTCGAGTGTGGTTTGCGTTTTAGTAGAAATTTTAAGACGTCGATTTTTGGCTTAAAACGCAAAAAATTGAAAATGTTTCGCTACTATTGCCTTTAAAAGGCCTGAAACTAATTAAAAATGGCAAAACTTTTTTTGAAAAAAAGCGTTTAAGCTTGTTAAACAAAAATTTCATTTTGACAAAAAATTTAAAAAAACTTTTTAATTGTAACTATTTAATTACATTTAGGGATCACTTTAGAACATATTTACAAGAAAATTAATTAAAAACCAACAGGAAGCTGGTAATCTTCAATCAAAGTTTTAGGTTCGCATCTCTTTTACTTCATGTGCTCCTGATACAAAATCGTCGATTTTCGAGTGTGGTTTGCGTTTTAGTAGAAATTTTAAGACGTCGATTTTGGCTTAAAACGCAAAAATTGAAAATGTTTCGCTACTATTGCCTTTAAAAGGCCTGAAACTAATTAAAAATGGCAAAACTTTTTTTGAAAAAAGCGTTTAAGCTTGTTAAACAAAAATTTCATTTTGACAAAATTAAAAAAACTTTTAATTGTAACTATTTAATTACATTTAGGGATCACTTTAGAACATATTTACAAAAGAAATTAATTAAAAAACCAACAGGAAGCTGGTAATCTTCAATCAAAGTTTTAGGTTCGCATCTCTTTTACTTCATGTGCTCCTGATACAAAATCGTCGATTTTCGAGTGTGGTTTGCGTTTTAGTAGAAATTTTAAGACGTCGATTTT
This sequence comes from Aquatica leii, assembly GCA_035610365.1. Taxonomy (NCBI): domain Eukaryota; kingdom Metazoa; phylum Arthropoda; class Insecta; order Coleoptera; family Lampyridae; genus Aquatica; species Aquatica leii. The sequence goes on from CM069433.1 coordinate 197,217,855, forward strand.
TGGCTTAAAACGCAAAAAATTGAAAATGTTTCGCTACTATTTGCCTTTAAAAGGCCTGAAACTAATTAAAAATGGCAAAATTTTTTGAAAAAAAAAGCGTTTAAGCTTGTTAAACAAAAATTTCATTTTGACAAAAAATTAAAAAAAACTTTTTAATTGTAACTATTTAATTACATTTAGGGATCACTTTAGAACATATTTACAAAAAAAAAATTAATTAAAAAACCAACAGGAAGCTGGTAATCTTCAATCAAAGTTTTAGGTTCGCATCTCTTTTACTTCATGTGCTCCTGATACAAAATCGTCGATTTTCGAGTGTGGTTTGCGTTTTAGTAGAAATTTTAAGACGTCGATTTTTGGCTTAAAACGCAAAAAATTGAAAATGTTTCGCTACTGTTGCCTTTAAAAGGCCTGAAACTAATTAAAATGGCAAAACTTTTTTTTTGAAAAAAGCGTTTAAGCTTGTTAAACAAAAATTTCATTTTGACAAAAATTAAAAAACTTTTTAATTGTAACTATTTAATTACATTTAGGGATCACTTTAGAACATATTTACAGAAAAAATTAATTAAAACCAACAGGAAGCTGGTAATCTTCAATCAAAGTTTTAGGTTCGCATCTCTTTTTACTTCATGTGCTCCTGATACAAAATCGTCGATTTTCGAGTGTGGTTTGCGTTTTAGTAGAAATTTTAAGACGTCGATTTTTGGCTTAAAACGCAAAAAATTGAAAATGTTTCGCTACTATTGGCTTTAAAAGGCCTGAAACTAATTAAAAATGGCAAAACTTTTTTTGAAAAAGCGTTTAAGCTTGTTAAACAAAAATTTCATTTTGACAAAAATTAAAAAACTTTTTAATTGTAACTATTTAATTACATTTAGGGATCACTTTAGAACATATTTACAAGAAAAAATTAATTAAAAACCAACAGGAAGCTGGGTAATCTTCAATCAAAGTTTTAGGTTCGCATCTCTTTTACTTCATGTGCTCCTGATACAAAATCGTCGATTTTCGAGTGTGGTTTGCGTTTTAGTAGAAATTTTAAGACGTCGATTTTTGGCTTAAAACGCAAAAAATTGAAAATGTTTCGCTACTATTGCCTTTAAAAGGCCTGAAACTAATTAAAAATGGCAAAACTTTTTGAAAAAAAGCGTTTAAGCTTGTTAAACAAAAATTTCATTTTGACAAAAAATTAAAAAAACTTTTAATTGTAACTATTTAATTACATTTAGGGATCACTTTAGAACATATTTACAAGAAAAAATTAATTAAAAACCAACAGGAAGCTGGTAATCTTCAATCAAAGTTTTAGGTTCGCATCTCTTTTACTTCATGTGCTCCTGATACAAAATCGTAGATTTTCGGGTGTGGTTTGCGTGTTAGTAGGAATTTTAAGACGTGGATTTTTGGGTTGAAACGCAAAATTGAAAATGTTTCGCTACTATTGCCTTTAAAAGGCCTGAAACTAATTAAAAATGGCAAAACTTTTTGAAAAAGCGTTTAAGCTTGTTAAACAAAAATTTCATTTTGACAAAAAATTAAAAAAAACTTTTTAATTGTAACTATTTAATTACATTTAGGGATCACTTTAGAACATATTTACAAAATAAATTAATTAAAAAACCAACAGGAAGCTGGTAATCTTCAATCAAAGTTTTAGGTTCGCATCTCTTTTACTTCATGTGCTCCTGATACAAAATCGTCGATTTTCGAGTGTGGTTTGCGTTTTAGTAGAAATTTTAAGACGTCGATTTTTGGCTTAAAACGCAAAAAATTGAAAATGTTTCGCTACTATTGCCTTAAAAGGGCCTGAAACTAATTAAAAATGGCAAAACTTTTTTGAAAAAAAGCGTTTAAGCTTGTTAAACAAAAATTTCATTTTGACAAAAAATTAAAAACTTTTTAATTGTAACTATTTAATTACATTTAGGGATCACTTTAGAACATATTTACAAAAAAATTAATTAAAAACCAACAGGAAGCTGGTAATCTTCAATCAAAGTTTTAGGTTCGCATCTCTTTTTACTTCATGTGCTCCTGATACAAAATCGTCGATTTTCGAGTGTGGTTTGCGTTTTAGTAGAAATTTTTAAGACGTCGATTTTTGGCTTAAAACGCAAAAAAATTGAAAATGTTTCGCTACTGTTGCCTTTAAAAGGCCTGAAACTAATTAAAAATGGCAAAGCTTTTTTTGAAAAAAAGCGTTTAAGCTTGTTAAACAAAAATTTCATTTTGACAAAAAATTAAAAAAACTTTTTAATTGTAACTATTTAATTACATTTAGGGATCACTTTAGAACATATTTACAAGAAAAAATTAATTAAAAAACCAACAGGAAGCTGGTAATCTTCAATCAAAGTTTTAGGTTTGCATCTCTTTTTACTTCATGTGCTCCTGATACAAAATCGTCGATTTTCGAGTGTGGTTTGCGTTTTAGTAGAAATTTTAAGACGTCGATTTTTGGCTTAAAACGCAAAAATTGAAAATGTTTCGCTACTATTGCCTTTAAAAGGCCTGGAAACTAATTAAAAATGGCAAAACTTTTTTTGAAAAAAAGCGTTTAAGCCTGTTAAACAAAAATTTGATGTTGACAAAAAAATTAAAAAACTTTTTAATTGTAACTATTTAATTACATTTAGGGATCACTTTAGAACATATTTACAAGAAAAAATTAATTAAAAAACCAACAGGAAGCTGGTAATCTTCAATCAAAGTTTTAGGTTCGCATCTCTTTTACTTCATGTGCTCCTGATACAAAATCGTCGATTTTCGAGTGTGGTTTGCGTTTTAGTAGAAATTTTAAGACGTCGATTTTTGGCTTAAAACGCAAAAAATTGAAAATGTTTCGCTACTATTGGCTTTAAAGGCCTGAAACTAATTAAAAATGGCAAAACTTTTTTTGAAAAAAAGCGTTTAAGCTTGTTAAACAAAAATTTCATTTTGACAAAAATTAAAAAACTTTTTAATTGTAACTATTTAATTACATTTAGGATCACTTTAGAACATATTTACAAGAAAAATTAATTAAAAAACCAACAGGAAGCTGGTAATCTTCAATCAAAGTTTTAGGTTCGCATCTCTTTTACTTCATGTGCTCCTGATACAAAATCGTCGATTTTCGAGTGTGGTTTGCGTTTTAGTAGAAATTTTAAGACGTCGATTTTTGGCTTAAACGCAAAAATTGAAAATGTTTCGCTACTATTGCCTTTAAAAGGCCTGAAACTAATTAAAAATGGCAAAACTTTTTTGAAAAAAAAAGCGTTTAAGCTTGTTAAACAAAAATTTCATTTTGACAAAAATTAAAAACTTTTTAATTGTAACTATTTAATTACATTTAGGGATCACTTTAGAACATATTTACAAAAAAATTAATTAAAAACCAACAGGAAGCTGGTAATCTTCAATCAAAGTTTTAGGTTCGCATCTCTTTTACTTCATGTGCTCCTGATACAAAATCGTCGATTTTCGAGTGTGGTTTGCGTTTTAGTAGAAATTTTTAAGACGTCGATTTTGGCTTAAAACGCAAAAATTGAAAATGTTTCGCTACTATTGCCTTTAAAAGGCCTGAAACTAATTAAAATGGCAAAATTTTTTGAAAAAAAGCGTTTAAGCTTGTTAAACAAAAATTTCATTTTGACAAAAAATTAAAAAAACTTTTTAATTGTAACTATTTAATTACATTTAGGATCACTTTAGAACATATTTACAAAAAAATTAATTAAAAACCAACAGGAAGCTGGTAATCTTCAATCAAAGTTTTAGGTTCGCATCTCTTTTACTTCATGTGCTCCTGATACAAAATCGTCGATTTTCGAGTGTGGTTTGCGTTTTAGTAGAAATTTTAAGACGTCGATTTTTGGCTTAAAACGCCAAAAAATTGAAAATGTTTCGCTACTATTGGCTTTAAAAGGCCTGAAACTAATTAAAAATGGCAAAACTTTTTTGAAAAAGCGTTTAAGCTTGTTAAACAAAAATTTCATTTTGACAAAAAATTAAAAAACTTTTTAATTGTAACTATTTAATTACATTTAGGGATCACTTTAGAACATATTTACAAGAAAAATTAATTAAAAAACCAACAGGAAGCTGGTAATCTTCAATCAAAGTTTTAGGTTCGCATCTCTTTTACTTCATGTGCTCCTGATACAAAATCGTCGATTTTCGAGTGTGGTTTGCGTTTTAGTAGAAATTTTAAGACGTCAATTTTTGGCTTAAAACGCAAAAAATTGAAAATGTTTCGCTACTATTGGCTTTAAAAGGCCTGAAACTAATTAAAAATGGCAAAACTTTTTTTGAAAAAAAGCGTTTAAGCTTGTTAAACAAAAATTTCATTTTGACAAAAAATTAAAAAAACTTTTTAATTGTAACTATTTAATTACATTTAGGGATCACTTTAGAACATATTTACAAGAAAAAATTAATTAAAAACCAACAGGAAGCTGGTAATCTTCAATCAAAGTTTTAGGTTCGCATCTCTTTTACTTCATGTGCTCCTGATACAAAATCGTCGATTTTCGAGTGTGGTTTGCGTTTTAGTAGAAATTTTAAGACGTCGATTTTTGGCTTAAAACGCAAAAAATTGAAAATGTTTCGCTACTATTGCCTTTAAAAGGCCTGAAACTAATTAAAAATGGCAAATTTTTTTTTGAAAAAAAGCGTTTAAGCTTGTTAAACAAAAATTTCATTTTCACAAAAAATTAAGAAAAACTTTTTAATTGTAACTATTTAATTACATTTAGGGATCACTTTAGAACATATTTACAAAAAAAATTAATTAAAAAACCAACAGGAAGCTGGTAATCTTCAATCAAAGTTTTAGGTTCGCATCTCTTTTACTTCATGTGCTCCTGATACAAAATCGTCGATTTTCGAGTGTGGTTTGCGTTTTAGTAGAAATTTGAAGACGTCGATTTTTGGCTTAAAACGCAAAAAATTGAAAATGTTTCGCTACTATTGCCTTTAAAAGGCCTGAAACTAATTAAAAATGGCAAAATTTTTTTTGAAAAAAAGCGTTTAAGCTTGTTAAACAAAAATTTCATTTTGACAAAAAATTAAAAAAAACTTTTTAATTGTAACTATTTAATTACATTTAGGGATCACTTTAGAACATATTTACAAAAAAAAATTAATTAAAAAACCAACAGGAAGCTGGTAATCTTCAATCAAAGTTTTAGGTTCGCATCTCTTTTACTTCATGTGCTCCTGATACAAAATCTGTCGATTTTCGAGTGTGGTTTGCGTTTTAGTAGAAATTTTAACACGTCGATTTTTGGCTTAAAACGCAAAAAAATTGAAAATGTTTCGCTACTATTGCCTTTAAAAGGCCTGAAACTAATTAAAAATGGCAAAATTTTTTGAAAAAAGCGTTTAAGCTTGTTAAACAAAAATTTCATTTTGACAAAAAATTAAAAAACTTTTTAATTGTAACTATTTAATTACATTTAGGGATCACTTTGAGAACATATTTACAAAAAAATTAATTAAAAACCAACAGGAAGCTGGTAATCTTCAATCAAAGTTTTAGGTTCGCATCTCTTTTACTTCATGTGCTCCTGATACAAAATCGTCGATTTTCGAGTGTGGTTTGCGTTTTAGTAGAAATTTTAAGACGTCGATTTTTGGCTTAAAACGCAAAAAAATTGAAAATGTTTCGCTACTATTGCCTTTAAAAGGCCTGGAAACTAATTAAAAATGGCAAAACTTTTTTGAAAAAAAGCGTTTAAGCTTGTTAAACAAAAATTTCATTTTGACAAAAAATTAAAAAACTTTTTAATTGTAACTATTTAATTACATTTAGGGATCACTTTAGAACATATTTACAAAAAATTAATTAAAAACCAACAGGAAGCTGGTAATCTTCAATCAAAGTTTTAGGTTCGCATCTCTTTTACTTCATGTGCTCCTGATACAAAAATCGTCGATTTTCGAGTGTGGTTTGCGTTTTAGTAGAAATTTTAAGACGTCGATTTTTGGCTTAAAAACGCAAAAAAATTGAAAATGTTTCGCTACTATTGCCTTTAAAAGGCCTGAAACTAATTAAAAATGGCAAAACTTTTTTGAAAAAAGCGTTTAAGCTTGTTACAACAAAAATTTCATTTTGACAAAAATTAAAAAAACTTTTTAATTGTAACTATTTAATTACATTTAGGGATCACTTTAGAACATATTTACAAAAAAAATTAATTAAAAACCAACAGGAAGCTGGTAATCTTCAATCAAAGTTTTAGGTTCGCATCTCTTTTTACTTCATGTGCTCCTGATACAAAATCGTCGATTTTCGAGTGTGGTTTGCGTTTTTAGTAGAAATTTTAAGACGTCGATTTTTGGCTTAAAACGCAAAAATTGAAAATGTTTCGCTACTATTGCCTTTAAAAGGCCTGGAAACTAATTAAAAATGGCAAAACTTTTTTTTTGAAAAAAAGCGTTTAAGCTTGTTAAACAAAATTTCATTTTGACAAAAAATTAAAAACTTTTTTAATTGTAACTATTTAATTACATTTAGGGATCACTTTAGAACATATTTACAAAAAAATTAATTAAAAACCAACAGGAAGCTGGTAATCTTCAATCAAAGTTTTAGGTTCGCATCTCTTTTACTTCATGTGCTCTCTGATACAAAATCGTCGATTTTCGAGTGTGGTTTGCGTTTTAGTAGAAATTTTAAGACGTCGATTTTTAGGCTTAAAACACAAAAATTGAAAATGTTTCGCTACTATTGCCTTTAAAAGGCCTGGAAACTAATTAAAAATGGCAAAACTTTTTTGAAAAAAAGCGTTTAAGCTTGTTAAACAAAAATTTCATTTGACAAAAATTAAAAAAAACTTTTTAATTGTAACTATTTAATTACATTTAGGGATCACTTTAGAACATATTTACAAAAAAAAATTAATTAAAAACCAACAGGGAAGCTGGTAATCTTCAATCAAAGTTTTAGGTTCGCATCTCTTTACTTCATGTGCTCCTGATACAAAATCTGTCGATTTTCGAGTGTGGTTTGCGTTTTAGTAGAAATTTTAAGACGTCGATTTTTGGCTTAAAACGCAAAAAAATTGAAAATGTTTCGCTACTATTGCCTTTAAAAGGCCTGAAACTAATTAAAAATGGCAAAATTTTTTTTGAAAAAAAGCGTTTAAGCTTGTTAAACAAAAATTTCATTTTGACAAAAAATTAAAAAAAACTTTTTAATTGTAACTATTTAATTACATTTAGGGATCACTTTAGAACATATTTACAAAAAAAAATTAATTAAAAAACCAACTTAGGAAGCTTGGTAATCTTCAATCAAAACAGGTTCGCATCTCTTTTACTTCATGTGCTCTGATACAAAAATCGTCGATTTTCGAGTGTGGTTTACGTTTTATTAGAAATTTTAAGGCGTCGATTTTTGGCTTAAAACAAAAAATTGAAAATGTTTCGCTACTATTGCCTTTAAAGGCCTGGAAACTAATTAAAAATGGCAAAACTTTTTTGGAAAAAGCAAGCGTTTAAGCTTGTTAAACAAAAAAATTTCATTTGACAAAAAAATTAAAAAAACTTTTGAATTGTAACTATTTAATTACATTTAGGGATCACTTTAGAACATATTTACAAAAAAAAATTAATTAAAAACCAACAGGAAAGGCTGGCAATCTTCAATCAAAGTTTTAGGTTCGCATCTCTTTTACTTCATGTGCTCTGATGATACAAAATCGTCGATTTTGAGTGTAGTTTGCGTTTTGGTAGAAATTTTAAGACGTCGATTTTTGGCTTAAACGCAAAAAATTGAAAATGTTTCTGCTACTATTGCCTTTAACAAAGGCCTGAAACCTTCAGATAAAAATGGCAAAACTTTTTTGAAAAAAAGCGTTTAAGCTTGTTAAACAAAAAATTTCATTTTGACAAAAAATTAAAAACTTTAAATTGTAACTATTTAATTACATTTAGGGATCACTTTAGAAACATATTTACAAGAAAAATTAATTAAAACCAACAGGAAGCTGGTAATCTTCAATCAAAGTTTTAGGTTCGCATCTCTTTTGCTTGTAATAACCTGATACAAAAATCGTCGATTTTCGAGTGTGGTTTGCGTTGTTTAGTAGAAATTTTAAGACGTCGATTTTTGGCTTAAAACGCAAAAAATTAGAAAATGTTTCGCTACTATTGGCTTTAAAAGGCCTGAAACTAATTAAAAATGGCAAAACTTTTTTTGAAAAAAGCGTTTAAGCTTGTTAAACAAAAATTTCATTTTGACAAAAATTAAAAAAACTTTTTAATTGTAACTATTTAATTACTACATTTAGGGATCACTTTAGAACATATTTACAAGAAAAATTCAGTTCTTAAGCCAGCAGGAAGCTGGTAATCTTCAATCAAAGTTTTAGGTTCGCATCTCTTTTACTTCATGCTGCTCCTGATACAAAATCGTCGATTTTCGAGTGTGGTTTGCGTTTTAGTAGAAATTTTAAGACGTCGATTTTTGGCTTAAAACGCAAAAATTGAAAATGTTTCGCTACTACCGCCTTTAAAAGGCCTGGAAACTAATTAAAAATGGCAAAACTTTTTTTGAAAAAGCGTTTAAGCTTGTTAAACAAATATTTCATTTTGACAAAAAATTAAAAAAAACTTTTTAATTGTAACTATTTAATTACATTTAGGGATCACTTTAGAACATATTTACAAAAAAAATTAATTAAAAAACCAACAGGAAGCTGGTAATCTTCAATCAAAGTTTTAGGTTCGCATCTCTTTTACTTCATGTGCTCCTGATACAAAATCGTCGATTTTCGAGTGTGGTTTGCGTTTTAGTAGAAATTTTGAAGACGTCGATTTTGGCTTAAAACGCAAAAAATTGAAAATGTTTCGCTACTCACTGGCCTTTAAAAGGCCTGAAACTAACAAAAATGGCAAAACTTTTTTTTGAAAAAAAGCGTTTTAAGCTTTGTTAAACAAAAATTTCATTTTGACAAAAATTAAAAAAACTTTTTAATTGTAACTATTTAATTACATTTAAAGATCACTTTAGAACATATTTACAAAATTAAAATTAATTAAAAACCAACAGGAAGCTGGTAATCTTCTAGTCAAAGTTTTAGGTTCGCATCTCTCTTTTACTTCATGTGCTCCTGATACAAAATCGTCGATTTTCGAGTGTGGTTTGCGTTTTAGTAGAAATTTTAAGACGTCGATTTTTGGCTTAAAACGCAAAAATTGAAAATGTTTCGCTACTGTTGCCTTTAAAAGGCCTGGAAACTAATTAAAAATGGCAAAACTTTTTTGAAGAAAAAGCGTTTAAGCTTGTTAAACAAAAATTTCATTTTGACAAAAATTAAAAAACTTTTTAATTGTAACTATTTAATTGCATTTAGGATCACTTTAGAACATATTTAAGAAAAAAATTAATTAAAAAACCAACATGAAGCTGGTAATCTTCAATCAAAGTTTGGGTTCGCATCTCTTTACTTCATGTGCTCCTGATACAAAATCGTCGATTTTCGAGTGTAGTTTACGTTTTAGTAGAGAATTTTAAGACGTCGAGTTTTATTTAAGAAACATAAAAATTGAAAATGTTTCACTACTATTGGCTTTGCAAGGCCTGAAACTAATTAAAAATGGCAAAACTTTTTTGAAAAAGCGTTTAAGCTTGAGTTAAAACAAAAATTTCATTTTGACAAAAAATTAAAAACTTTTTAATTGTAACTATTTAATTACATTTAGGGATCACTTTAAAGATATATTTCAAAGAGAAAATTAATTAAAAACCAGCAGGAAGCTGGTAATCTTCAATCAAAGTTTTAGGTTCGCATCTCTTTAGCAGCATGTGCTCCTGATACAAAATCGTCGATTTTCGAGTGTGGTTTGCGTTTTAGTAGAAATTTTAAGACGTCGATTTTGGCTTAAAACGCAAAAATTGAAAATGTTTCGCTACTATTGCCTTTAAAAGGCCTGAAACTAATTAAAAAATGGCAAAAACTTTTTTGAAAAAAGCGTTTAAGCTTATTAAACAAAAATTTCATTTTGACAAAAAATTAAAAAAACTTTTTAATTGCTGTTTAATTACATTTAGGGATCACTTTAGAACATATTTACAAGAAAAAATTAATTAAAAACCAACAGGAAGCTGGTAATCTTCAATCAAAGTTTTAGGTTCTGCATCTCTTTTACTTCATGTGCTCCTGATACAAAATCGTCGATTTTCGAGTGTGGCCTTTGCGTTTTAGTAGAAATTTTAAGACGTCGATTTTTGGCTTAACACGCACAAAAAATTGAAAAATGTTTAACTACTATTCTGGCTTTAAAAAGGCCTGAAACTAATTAAAATGGCAAAACTTTTTTTGAAAAAAGCGTTTAAGCTTGTTAAACAAAAAATTTCATTTTGACAAAAAATTAAAAACTTTGTTATTGTAACTATTTAATTACATTTAGGGATCACTTTAGTCACATTTACAAGAAAAAAATTAATTAAAAACCAACAGGAAGCTGGTAATATTCAATCAAAGTTTTAGGGTTCGCATCTCTTTTACTTCATGTGCTCCTGATACAAAATCGTCGATTTTCGAGTGTGGTTTGCGTTTTAGTAGAAATTTTAAGACGTCGATTTTGGCTTTAAAACGCAAAAATTGAAAATGTTTCGCTACTGTTGCCTTTAAAAGGCCTGAAACTAATTAAAAATGGCTAATAAAGCTTTTTTGAAAAAGCGTTTAAGCTTGTTAAACAAAAATTTCATTTTGACAAAAATTAAAAAACTTTTTAATTGTAACTATTTAATTACATTTAGGGATCACTTTAGAACATATTTACAAAAAAATTAATTAAAAACCAAACAGGAAGGTGGTAATCTTCAATCAAAGTTTTAGGGTCGCATCTCTTTTACTTCATGTGCTCCTGATACAAAATCGCAGATTTTTCGAGTGTGGTTTGCGTTTTTAGTAGAAATTTTAAGACGTCGATTTTTTGGCTTAAAACGCAAAAATTGAAAATGTTTTCGCTACTGTTGCCTTTAAAAGGCCTGGAAACTAATTAAAATGGCAAAACTTTTTTTGAAAAAGCGTTTAAGCTTGTTAAACAAAAATTTATTTTTTGACAAAAAATTAAAACTTTTTAATTGTAACTATTTAATTACATTTAGGATCACTTTTGAACATATATTTACAAAAAAATTAATTAAAAACCAACAGGAAGCTGGTAATCTTCAATCAAAGTTTTAGGTTCGCATCTCTTTTTACTTCATGTGCTCCTGATACAAAATCCGTCGATTTTCGAGTGTGGTTTGCGTTTTAGTAGAAATTTTAAGACGTCGATTTTTGGCTTAAAAACGCAAAAATTGAAAATGTTTCGCTACTATTGACTTCTTTAAAAGGCCTGAAACTAATTAAAAATGGCAAAACTTTTTTTTGAAAAAGCGATTGCTTAAGGTTAGTTTTATGATCACTTTAAGAACGTATTTACAAGAAAAATTAATTAAAAACCAACAGGAAGCTGGTAATTCTCAATCAAAGTTTTAGGTTCGCACTTTTTTACTTATGTGTCTTGATACAAAAATCGTCTGCAGGATTTTCGAGTGTGGGTTTGCGTTTTAGTAGAAATTTTAAGATCGATTTTTGGCTTAAACGCAAAAAATTGAAAATGTTTCGCCATTGTTGCCTCTTTAAAAGGCCTTAAACTAATTAAAATGTGGCAAAATCCTTTTGAAAAGCGTTTAAGCTTGTTAAACAAAAGAATTCATTTTGACAAAAAATTAAAAAAAACTTTTTAATTGTAACTATTTAATTACATTTAGGGATCACTTTTAAAGCTTATATTTACAGAAAAAATTAATTAAAAAACCAACAGGAAGCTGGTAATCTTCAAATCAAAGTTTTAGGTTCGCATATCTTTACTTCATGTGCTCCTGATACAAAATCATCGTCGATTTTCGAGTGTAGGTTTGCGTTTTAGTAGAAATTTTAAGACGTCGATTTTTGGCTTAAAAACGCAAAAAATTGAAAATGTTTCGCTACTATTGACTTTAAAAGGCCTGGAAACTAATTAAAAATGGCAAAACTTTTTTTGAAAAAAAAGCGTTTAAGCTTGTTAAACAAAAATTTCATTTTGACAAAAATTAATTAAAACTTTTTAAGTGTAACTATTTAATTACATTTTAGGGATCACTTTAGAACATATTTACAAGAGAAAAATTAATTAAAAACCTAACAGGAAGCTTTGGTAATCTTTAAATCAAAGTTTTAGGTTCGCATCTCTTTTACTTCATGTGTGCTCCTGATACAAAATCGTCGATTTTCGAGTGTGGTTTGCGTTTTAGTAGAAATTTTAAGACGTCGATTTTTTGGCTTAAAACGCAAATTAATTGAAAATGTTTCGCTACTATTGCCTTTAAAAGGCCTGAAACTAATTAAAATGGCAAACTTGCCAGAAAAAAAAGTCGTTTAACCTTGTTAAACAAAATTCTCATTTTGACAAAAATTAATTAAAAAACTTTTTAATTGTAACTATTTAATTACATTTAGGATCACTTTAGAACATATTTACAAGAAAAAATTAATTAAAAACCAACAGGGAAGCTGGTAATCTTCAATCAAAGTTTTAGGTTCGCATCTCTTTACTTCATGTGCTCCTGATACAAAATCGTCGATTTTCGAGTGTGGTTTGCGTTTTAGTAGAATTTTAAGACGTCGATTTTTTGGCTTAAAACGCAAAAAAATTGAAAATGTTTCGCTACTGGTATTTGCTTTTTAAAGGCCTGAAACTAATTAAAAATGGCAAAATTTTTTTGAAAAAAAGCGTTGGCTATTGTTAAACAAAATTTCATTTTGACAAAAAATTAAAAAAACTTTTTAATTGTAACTATTTAATTACATTTAGGGATCACTTTAGAACATATTTACAGAAAAAATTAATTAAACCAACAGGAAGCTGGTAATCTCTTCTAATCAAAGTTTTAGGTTCGCATCTCTTTTACTTCATGTGCTCCTGATACAAAAATCGTCGATTTTCGAGTGTGGTCGTGTTTTAGTAGAAATTTGAAGACGTCGATTTTTGGCTTAAACGCAAAAAATTGAAAATGTTTCTGCTACCATTGCCTTTAAAAAGGCCTGAAATCCACCTTTAAAAATGGCAAAACTTTTTGAAAAAGCGTTTAAGCTTGTTAAACAATGAAAAATTCCTTATTTTGACAAAAATTAAAAACTTTTAATTGTAACTATTTAATTACATTTAGGATCACTTTAGAACATATTTACAAAAAAATTAATTAAAACCAACAGGAAGCTGGTAATCTTCAATCAAAGTTTTAGGTTCGCATCTCTTTTACTTCATGTGCTCCTGATACAAAATCGTCGATTTTCGAGTGTGGTTTGCGTGCTTTAGTAGAAATTTTAAGACGTCGATTTTGGCTTAAAACGCAAAAATTGAAAATGTTTCGCTACTATTGCCTTTAAAAGGCCTGAAACTAATTAAAAATGGCAAAACTTTTTTTGAAAAAAGCGTTTAAGCTCTGTTAGAAACAAAAATTTCATTTGACAAAAAAATTAAAAACCTTTTTAATTGTAACTATTTAATTACATTTAGGGATCACTTTAGAACATATTTACAAGAAAAATTAATTAAAATAACAGGAAAGCTGGTAATCTTTAAATCAACAGATTTAGGTTCGCATCTAAGCCTTTACTTCATGTGCTCCTGATACAAAATCGTCGGATTTTCGAGTGTGGTTTGCGTTTTAGTAGGGAGGTACAAGACGTCGATTTTTGGCTTAAAACGCAAAAAAATTGAAAATGTTTCGGCTACTATTGCCTTTAAAAGGCCTGGAAACTAATTAAAAATGGCAGAAATTTTTTGAAAAAAGCGTTTAAGCTCTGTTAAACAAAAATTTATTTTGACAAAAAATTAAAAAAAACTTTTTAATTGTAACTATTTAATTACATTTAGGGATCACTTTAGAACATATTTACAAAAAAAAATTAATTAAAAAACTAACAGGAAGCTGGTAATCTTCAATCAAAGTTTTAGGTTCGCATCTCTTTTACTTCATGTGTGTATCCTGATACAAAATCGTCGATTTTCGAGTGTAGTTTTAGGCACATTAGAAATTTTAAGACGTCGATTTTTGGCTTAAAACGCAAAAAAATTGAAAATGTTTCGCTACTATTGCCTTTAAAAGGCCTGAAACTAATTAAAAATGGCAAAATTTTTTTGAAAAAAGCAAGCGTTTAAGCTTGTTAAACAAAAATTTCATTTGATAAAAAAATTAAAAACTTTTTAATTGTAACTATTTAATTACATTTAGGGATCACTTTAGAACATATTTACATAAAAAAAAATTAATTAAAAAACCAACAGGAAGCTGGTAATCTTCCTTAATCAAAGTTTTAGGTTCGCATCTCTCTTACTTCATGTGTACTCCTGATACAAAATCGTCGATTTTCGAGTGTGGTTTGCGTTTTAGTAGAAATTTTAAGACGTCGATTTTTGGCTTAAAAACGCTGTAAAATTGAAAATGTTTCTTACTATTGCTTTTAAAAGGCCTGAAACTAATTGAAAATGGCAAAACATTCTTTTTTGAAAAAGCGTTTAAGCCTTGTTAAACAAAAATTTCATTTTGGACAAAAATTAAAAAACTTTTTAATTGTAACTATTTAACTTATACATTTTAGGGATCACTTTAGAACATATTTACAAGAAAAATTAATTAAAAACCAACAGGAAGCTGGTAATCTTCAATCAAAGTTTTAGGTTTGCATCTCTTTTTACTTCATGCTCCTGATACAAAATCGTCGATTTTCGAGTGTGGTTTGCGTTTTAGTAGAAATTTTAAGACGTCGATTTTTGGCTTAAAACGCAAAAAATTGAAAATGTTTCGCTACTGTTGCCTTTAAAAGGCCTGAAACTAATTAAAAATGGCAAAACTTTTTTGAAAAAAGCGTTTAAGCTTGTTAAACAAAAATTTCATTTTGACAAAAAAATTAAAAACCTTTTTAATTGTAACTATTTAATTACATTTAGGGATCACTTTAGAACATATTTACAAAAATTAATTAAAACCAACAGGAAGCTGGTAATCTTCAATCAAAGTTTTAGGTTTGCATCTCTTTTTTACTTCATGTGCTCCTGATACAAAAATCGTCGATTTTCGAGTGTGGTTTGCGTTTCTAGTAGAAATTTTAAGACGTCGATTTTTGCTTTCTAAAGTCGCAAAAAAAATTGAAAATGTTTCGCTACTATTGGCTTTAAAAGGCCTGAAACCACTAAAATGGCAAAACTTTTTTGAAAAAGCGTTTAAGCTTGTTAAACAAAATTCTTATTTTACAAAAATTAAAAATCTTTGTAATTGTAACTATTTAATTACATTTAGGGATAACTTTAGAACATATTTACAAGAAAAAATTAATTAAAAACCAACAGGACAGTAATTTTCAATCAAAAAGTTTTAGGTTTACCCTTTTACTTCATGTGCTCCTGATACAAAATCGTCGATTTTCGAGTGTTAAGTTTGCGTTTTAGTAGAAATTTTAAGACGTCGATTTTTGGCTTAAAAACGCAAAAAAATTGAAAATGTTTCGCTTTACTATTGCCTTTAAAAGGCCTGGAAGCTAATTAAAGTAATGGCAAAACTTTTTTTGAAAAAAAGCGTTTAAGCTTGTTAAACAAAAATTTCATTTTTGGACAAAATTAAAAAAACTTTTTAATTGTAACTATTTAATTACATTTAGGGATCACTTTAGAACATATTTACAAAAAAAAAATTCAAAAACCAACAGGAAGCTGGTAATCTTCAATCAAAGTTTTAGGTTTGCAAGTTTCGCATCTCTCTTTTACTTCATGTGCCTCCTGATAAGCAAAATCGTCGATTTTCGAGTGTGGTTTGCGTTTTAGTAGAAATTTTAAGGACGTCGATTTTTTGGCTTAAAACGCAAAAAATTGAAAATGTTTTCGCTACTTCTGTTGGCTTTTAAAAGGCCTGAAACTAATTAAAAATGGCAAAACATTTTTTGAAAAAAAGCGTTTAAGCCTTGTTAAACAAAAATTTCGATACTGACAAAAAAATTAAAAAAACTTTTTAATTGTAACTTTATTTAATTACATTTAAGGATCACTTTAAGGAACATATTTACAAGAAAAAATTAATTAAAAACCAACAGGAAGCTGGTGAATCGTAATCTTCAATCCAAAGTTTTAGGTTTGCATCTCCTTTACTTCATGCTCCTGATACAAAAATCGTCGATTTTCGAGTGTGGTTTGCGTTTTAGTAGAAAATTTTAGACGTCGATTTTTGGCTTTAAAACGCAAAAAATTGAAAATGTTTCGCTACTGTTGCCTTGTCAAAAGGCCTGAAACTAATTAAAATGGCAAAACTTTTTTGAAAAAGCGTTTAAGCATTGTTAAACAAAAAATTTATTTTGACAAAAAATTAAAAAACTTTTAATTGTAACTATTTAATTACATTTAGGGATCACTTTAGAACATATTTACAAAAAAAAATTAATTAAAAAACCAACAGGAAACTGGTAATCTTCAATCAAAGTTTTAGGTTCGCATCTCTTTTTACTTCATGTGCTCCTGATACAAAATCGTCGATTTTCAGGTGTGGTTTGCGTTTTAGTAGAAATTTTAAGACGTCGATTTTTGGCTTAAAACGCAAAAAATTGAAAATGTTTCTGCTACTATTGCCTTTAAAAGGCCTGAAACTAATTAAAAATGGCAAAACTTTTTGTGAAAAAAAAGCGTTTAAGCTTGTTAAGCAAAAATTTATTTTGACACAAAAATTAAAAAAACTTTTTAATTGTAACTATTTAATTACATTTAGGGATCACTTTAGAACAATATTTACAAAAAAATTAATTAGACAAAAACCAACAGGAAGCTGGTAATCTTCAATCAAAGTTTTAGGTTTGCACTTTTACTTCATGTGTTCTGATACAAAACTGTCGATTTTATGTGGTTTATGGTGTTTAGTAGGTAAATTTTAAGACGTCGATTTTTAGCTTAAACGCAAAATTTGAGAAAATGTTTCTGCCACTATTGGCTTTAAAAGGCCTGAAACTAATTAAAAATGGTGTAATTTTTTCTTTTTGAAAAAAGCGTTTGCTTACGTTAGTCATTTAGGGATCACTTTAGAAAACGTATTTAGCAAGAAAAATTAATTAAAAACCAACAGGAAGCTGGTAATCTTCAATCAAAGTTTTAGGTTCGCATCTCTTCTTTACTTCATGTGTTCCTGATACAATCGTCTGTCGATTTTCGAGTGTGGTTTGCGTTTTAGTAGAAATTTACAAGACGTCGATTTTGGCTTAAAACGCAAAAAATTGAAAATGTTTCAGCTCGCTACTATTGCCTTTAAAAGGCCTTGAAACTAATTAAAAATGGCAAAATTTTTTTGAAAAAGCGTTTAAGCGTTGTTAAACTGACAACAAAATTCATTTTTGACAAAAAAATTAAAAAAACTTTTTAATTGTAACTATTTAATTACATTTAGGATCACTTTAGAACATATTTACAAAAAAAATTAATTAAAAACCAACAGGAAGCTGTAAATCTTCAATCAAAGTTTTAGGTTCGCATCTCTTTTTACTTCATGTGCCTCGATACAAAAATCGTCGATGAATTCTTCGAGTGTAGTTTTGCGTTTTAGTAGAAATTTTAAGACGTCGATTTTAGCTTAAAAACGCAAAAATTGAAAATGTTTCGCTACTGTTGCTTTTAAAAAGGCCTGAAACTAATTAAAATATGGCAAAACATTTTTTTTTGAAAAAGCGTTTAAACATAACAAACAAAAATTTCTTATTTTTGACAAAAATTAAAAAACTTTAATTGTAAATCTATTTAATTACATTTAAGGATCACTTTAGAACTATATTTACAAAAAAATTAATTAAAAAACCAACAGGAAGCTGGTAATCTTCAATCAAAGTTTTAGGTTCGCACTTTATCTCTTTTCTTTACTTCATGTGCTCCTGATACAAAATCGTCGATTTTCGAGTGTGGTTTGCGTTTTAGTGCAGAAATTTGAAGAGGTCGATTTTTGGCTTAAAACGCAAAAAATTGAAAATGTTTCGCTACTATTGCCTTTAAAAGGCCTGAAACTAATTAAAAATGGCAAAACATTTTTTGAAAAAAAGCGTTTAACCTTGTTAAACAAAAATTTCATTTTGACAAAAAATTAAAAAAAACTTTTTAATTGTAACTATTTAATTACATTTAGGGATCACTTTAGAACATATTTACAAAGAAAAAATTAATTCAAGTAAACTAACAGGAAGCTGGTAATCTTCAATCAAAGTTTTAGGTTCGCATCTCTTTACTTCATGTGCTCCTGATACAAAAATCGTCGATTTTCGAGTGTGGTTTGCGTTTAGTAGAGAATTTTAAGACGTCGATTTTTGGGCTTAAAACGCAAAAAATTAAAAAATGTTTCTGCTACTATTGGCTTTAAAAGGCCTGAAACTAATTAAAAATGGCAAAACTTTTTTGGAAAAAGCGTTTAAGCTTGTTAAACAAAATTTCATTTTGACAAAAATTAAAAACTTTTAATTGTAACTATTTAATTACATTTAGGGATCACTTTAGAACATATTTACAAAAAATTAATTAAAAACCAACAGGAAGCTGGTAATCTTCAATCAAAGTTTCTAGGTTCGTGCATCTCTTTACTTCATGTGCTCCTTGATACAAAAAAATCGTCGATTTTCTCGAGTGCGGTTTGCGTTTTGTAGAAATTTTAAGACGTCGATTTTTATTTAAAACGCAAAAAAATTGGAAAATGTTTCGCTACTATTGCCTTTAAAAGGCCTGAAACTAATTAAAATGGCAAAATTTTTGAAAAAAGCGTTTAAGCTTACGGTTAGTTTATGGGATCACTAAGAATGTATTTACAAGAAAAAATTAATTAAAAACCAACAGGAAGCTGGTAATCTTAATCAAAAGTTTTAGGTTCGCATCTCTTTTTGCTTCATATGTGCTCCTGATACAAAGATCGTCGATTTTCGAGTGTTAGTTTGCGTTTTAGTAGAAATTTTAAGACGTCGATTTTAAGCTTAAAAACACAAAGAACGAAAATGTTTGTACACAGTTATTGCCTTTAAAAGGCCTGGAAAACTAATTAAAAAATGGCAAAAACTTTTTGAAAAAGCGTTTAAACCTTGTTAAACAAAAATTTCATTTTGACAAAAAATTAAAAAAAACTTTTTAATTGTAACTATTTAATTACATTTAGGATCACTTTAGAACTTATATTTACAAGTGAAAAATTAATTAAAACCAACAGGAAGCTGGTAAATCTTCAATCAAAGTTTTAGGTTCGCATCTCTTTACCTTCCATGCCTTCCTGATACAAAATCGTCGATTTTCAAATTTGTAGTTTGCGTTTTAGTAGAAATTTTAAGACGTCGATTTTTGGCTTAAAACGCAAAAAATTGAAAATGTTTCGCTACTATTGCCTTTAAAAAGGCCTGAAACCAATTAAAATATGGCAAAACTTTTTTTGAAAAAGCGTTTAAGCTTGTTAAACAAAAATTTCATTTTTGACAAAAATTCTAAAAAACTATTTTTAATTGTAACTATTTAATTACATTTAGGGATCACTTTAGAACATATTTACAAAAAAATTAATTAAAAACCAACAGGAAGCTAGTAATCTTCAATCAAAGTTTTAGGTTCATCTCTTTACTTTACTTCATGTATCTGATACAAATCAATATTTTCAGATTATTCGACGTTTGGTCAGCGGTTTTAGTAGAAATTTTAAGACGTCGATTTTTGGCTTTCAAAACGCAAAAAATTGAAAATGTTTCACCTTACTATTGGCTTTAAAAGGCCTGAAATCTAATTAAAAATGGCAAAAACATTTTTGAAAAAGCGTTTAAGCCTTGTTAAACAAAATTTCATTTTGACAAAAAATTAAAAACTTTTTAATTGTAACTATTTAATTACATTTAAAGGATCACTTTAGAACATATTTACAAGAAATTAATTAAAACCAACAGGAAGCTGGTAATCTTCAATCAAAGTTTTAGGTTCACATCTTACTATGTGCTCCTGATACAAAATCGTCGATTTTCGAGTGGTTTGCGTTTTAGTAGAAATTTTGAAGACGTCGATTTTTGGCTTAAAACGCAAAAAATTGAACAGCCATTACTATTGCCTTTAAAAGGCCTGAAACTAATTAAAAATGGCAAAATTTTTTTGAAAAAGCGTTTAAGCTTGTTAAACAAAATTTATTTTGACAAAAAATTAAAAAAACTTTTTAATTGTAACTATTTAATTACATTTAGGATCACTTTTAGAACATATTTTATAAAAAAAATTAATTAAAAACCAACAGGAAAAGCTGGTAATCTTCAATCAAAGTTTTAGGGTTCGTACCTTTTTACTTCATGTGCTCCTGATACAAAAATCGTCGATTTTCGAGTGTGGTTTGCGTTTTAGTAGAAATTTTAAGACGTCGATTTTGGCTTAAAACGCAAAAATTGAAAATGTTTCGCTACTGTTGTTTTTAAAAGGCCTGAAACTAATTAAAAATGGCAAAACTTTTTTTGAAAAAGCGTTTAAGCTTGTTAAACAAAAATTTCCATTTTGACAAAAAATTAAAAAACCTTTTAATTGTAACTATTTAATTACATTTAGGGATCACTTTAGAACATATTTACAAGAAAAAATTAAATTAAAACCAACAGGAAGCTGGGTAATCTTCAATCAAAAGTTTTAGGTTCGCATCTTTTTACTTCATGTGCTCCTGATACAAAATCGTCGATTTTCTAAGTGTGGTTTGCGTTTTAGTAGAAATTTTAAGACGTCGATTTTTGGCTTAAAACGCAAAAAATTGAAAATGTTTCGCTACTATGTGCCTTTAAAAGGCCTGGAAACTAATTAAAAATGGCAAAAACTTTTTTTGAAAAAAGCGTTTAAGCATTGTTAAACAAAAATTTCTCATTTTGACAAAAATTAAAAAACTTTTTAATTGTAACTATTTAATTACATTTAGGATCACTTTAGAACATATTTACAAATAAAAAATTAATTAAAAACCAACAGGAAGCTGGTAATCTTTAAATCAAAGTTTTAGGTTCGCATCTCTTTACTTCATGTGCTCCTGATACAAATCGTCGATTTTCGAGTGTAGTTTGCGTTTTAGTAAAAATTTTAAGACGTCGATTTTGGCTTAAACGCAAAAAATTGAAAATGTTTCGCTTACTATTGCCTTTAAAAGGCCTGAAACTAATTAAAAATGGCAAAACTTTTTTGAAAAAAAGCGTTTAAGCTTGTTAAACAAAAAATTTCATTTTGACAAAAATTAAAAAAACTTTTTAATTGTAACTATTTAATTACATTTAGGGATCACTTTAGAACATATTTACAAAAATTAATTAAAAACCAACAGGAAGCTGGTAATCTCTCAATCAAAGTTTTAGGTCTGCATCTCTTTTTACTTCATGTGCTCCTGATACAAGATCGTCGATTTTCGAGTGTGGTTTGCGTTTTAGTAGAAATTTTAAGACGTCGATTTTTGGCTTAAAACGCAAAAATTGAAAATGTTTCGCTACTATTGCTTTTAAAAGGCCTGAAACTAATTAAAAATGGCAAAACATTTTTTTGAAAAAAGCGTTTAAGCCTTTGTTAAACAAAAATTTCTATTTGACAAAAAATTCAAAAAAACTTTTGGTGTAACTATTTAATTACATTTAGGGATCACTTTAGAAGACATATTTACAAGAAAAAAATTAATTAAAAACCAACAGGAAGCTGGTAATCTTCAATGCAAAGTTTTAGGTTCGCATCTCTTCTTTACTTCATGTGCTCCTGATACAAAATCGTCGATTTTCGAGTACGGTTTGCGTTTTAGTAGAAATTTTAAGACGTCGATTTTTGGCTTAAAACGCAAAATTGAAAATGTTTCACTACTATTGCCTTTAAAAGGCCTGAAACTAATTAAAATGGCAAAACATTTTTTGAAAAAAGCGTTTAACCTTGTTAAACAAAAATTTCTATTTTGACAAAAAATTAAAAAACTTTTTAATTGTAACTATTTGAAATTACATTTAGGATCACTTTAGAACATATTTACAAGAAAAAATTAATTAAAAACCAACAGGAAGCTGGTAATCTTCAAATCAAAGTTTTAGGTTCGCATCTCTTTTACTTCATGTGCTCCTGATACAAAATCGTCGATTTTCGAGTGTGGTTTGCGTTTTAGTAGAAATTTTAAGACGTCGATTTTGGCTTAAAACGCAAAAAATTGAAAATGTTTCGCTACTATTGCCTTTAAAAGGCCTGGAAACTAATTAAAATGGCAAAACTTTTTTTGAAAAAGCGTTTAAGCTTGTTAAACAAAAATTTCATTTGACAAAAAAATTTAAAAACTTTTTAATTGTAACTATTTAATTACATTTAGGATCACTTTAGAACATATTTACAAAAAAATTAATTAAAACCAACAGGAAGCTGGGTAATCTTCAATCAAAGTTTTAGGTTCGCATCTCTTTACTTCATGTATACCTGATACAAAATCGTCGATTTTCGAGTGTGGTTTGCGTTTTAGTAGAAATTTGAAGACGTCGATTTTTACTTAAAACGCAAAAAAATTGAAAATGTTTCAGCTCTACTATTGGCTTTAAAAGGCCTGAAACTAATTAAAAATGGCAAAATTTTTTTTTTTAAAAAAGCGTTTAAGCGTTGTTAAACAAAAATTTCATTTTGACAAAAAATTAAAAAAAACTTTTTAATTGTAACTATTTAATTACATTTAGGGATCACTTTAGAACATATTTACAAAGAAAAAATTAATTAAAAACTAACAGGAAGCTGGTAATCTTCAATCAAAGTTTTAGGTTCGCATCTCTTCTTTACTTCATGTGCTCCTGATACAAAAATCGTCGATTTTCGAGTGTGGTTTGCAGTTTTAGTAGAAATTTTAAAGACAATCGATTTTGGCTTGAAACCCAAAACGCAAAAATTGAAAATGTTCCTTCTGTTATTGCCTTTAAAAGGCCTGAAACTAATTAAAAATGGCAAAACATTTTTTTGAAAAAGCGTTTAAGCTTGTTAAACAAAAAATTTCATTTTGACAAAAATTAAAAACTTTTTAATTGTAACTATTTAATTACATTTAGGGATCACTTTAGAACATATTTACAAAATTAATTAAAAACCAACAGGAAGCTGGTAATCTTCAATCAAAGTTTTAGGTTTGCACTTTTTTACTTCATGTGTTCCCTGATACAAAAATCGTCGATTTTTCGAGTGTGGTTTGCGTTTTAGTAGAAATTTTAAGACGTCGATTTTTGGCTTAAAAACGCAACAAAATTGAAAATGTTTCTGCTACTATTGGCTTTAAAAGGCCTGGAAACTAATTAAAATGGCAAAACTTTTTTTTTGGAAAAAGCAAGTGTTTGCTTCGTTAAACAAAATTTATTTTTGACAAAAAAAAAAAAAAAAAAAAAAAAAAATTAAAAAAACTTTTTTAATTGTAAACTATTTAATTACTACTTTAGGGATCACTTTTAGAACATACTTTACAAGAAAATTAAATTAAAAAACCAACAGGAAGCTTGGTAATCTTCAATCAAAGTTTTAGGTTTGCATCTCTTTTACTTCATGTGCTCCTGATACAAAATCATCTTTTATGGCTTCAGTGTGGTTTGCAGAAATTTAAGACGTCGATTGATACTTTGATAAATGCAAAATGAATATTTTACGCTACTATTGCCTTTAAAAGGCACTTAATTAAAATCTTGCAAAAGGTTTTTTGAGTTAAATAAAAAGCGTTTAAGCTTGTTAAACAAAAATTTTATTTTGACAAAAAAATTAAAAAACTTTTTAATTGTAACTATTTAATTACATTTAGGATCACTTTAGAACATATTTACAAAAAATTAATTAAAAACCAACAGGAAGCTGGTAATCTTCAATCAAAGTTTTAGGTTCGTACCCTTACTTCATGTGCTCGACTGATACAAAAACCTTTAAGTCGTAATTTTCGAAATTATTTAGAATCACTTTAGAACATAATACAAAAAAATTAATTAAAAAAACCAATATAGTTGGTAATTTCAACGTTTTAGGTCTGCATCTCTTAACACAAATTGATACAACTGCCTGATGGTACTTGCGTTTTAGTAGAGAATTTTTCTTTAAGACGTCGATTTTTGGGCTTAAAAACGCAAAAAATTGAAATGTTTCGCTACTTATTGGCTCTTGTAGTGAGGCCTGAAACTAATTAAAAATGGCAGAAACTTTTTTTTTGAAAAGCAAGCGTTTAAGCTTGTTAAACAAAAATTCTCTATTTGTGACAAAAAAAATTAAAAAAACTTTTTAATTGTAATCTATTTAATTACATTTAGGACTCACTTAGAACATATTATGCAAAGAAAATTAATTAAAAAACCAACAGGAAGCTGGGTAATCTTCAATCAAAGTTTTAGGTTTGCATCTCTTTTACTTCATGTGTGCTCCTGATACAAAATCATCGTCGATTTTCGAGTGTGGGTTTGCGTTTTAGTAGAAATTTTAAGACGTCGATTTTTGGCTTAAATGCAAAAAATTGAAAATGTTTCGCTACAATATTGGCTTTAAAAGGCCTGGAAACTAATTAAATGGCAATGGTAAACTTTTTTTTTGAAAAAAAGCGTTTAAGCTTGTTAAACAAAAATTTCATTTTGACAAAAATTAAAAAAACTTTTTAATTGTAACTTCATTTAATTACATTTAGGATCACTTTTAGAACATATTTACAAGAAAAAATTAATTAAAAACCAACAGGAAGCTGGGTAAATCTTTCAATCAAAGTTTGTGGTACTGCAATCTTCTTTACTTCATGTGTTCCTGATACAAAATCGTCGATTTTCGAGTGTGGTTTGCGTTTTAGTAGAAATTTTAAGACGTCGATTTTGGCTTAAAAACGCAAAAATTTCTAAAAATGTTTCGCTACCATTGGCTTTAAAAGGCCTCAAACTAATTAAAATGGCAAAACTTTTTTGAAAAAGCGTTTAAGCTTGCTTAAACAAAAATTTCATTTGACAAAAATTAATTAAAAACTTTTTAATTGTAACTATTTAATTACAATTTAGGGATCACTTTAGAAACATATTTACAAGAAAAACCATTAATTAAAAACCAACAGGAAGCTGGTAATCTTCAATCAAAGTTTTAGGTTCGCATCTCTTTACTTCATGTGTTCCTGGATACAAAAATCGTCGATTTTCAGTGTGGTTTGTGCTCTTAGAACAAATTTTAAGACGTCGATTTTTACTTAAAACGCAAAAAAATTGAAAATGTTTCTCGCTACTATTGCCTTTAAAAGGCCTGAAACTAATTAAAAATGGCAAAATTTTTTTTTGAAAAAGCGTTTAAGCTTGTTAAACAAAAAATTTATTTGTGACAAAATTAAAAAACTTTTTAATTGTAACTATTTAATTACATTTAGGGATCACTTTAGAAACATATTTATAAAGAAAAAATTAATTAAAAAAACCAAACAGGAAGCTGGTAATCTTCAATCAAAGTTTTAGGTTCGGGCATCTCTTTACTTCATGTGTTCCTCTGATACAAAAATCGTCTGATTTTCGGGAGTGTGGTTTGCGTTTTAGCAGAAATTTTAAGATTTCGTCGAGCCTTTACTTAAAACGCAAAAAAATTGGAAAAAATGCTCTCGCTACTATTGGCTTGTAAAAGGCCTGAAACTAATTAAAATGGCAAAACTTTTTGAAAAAAAGCGTTTAAGCTTGTTAAACACAAAATTTATTTTGACAAAAAAATTAAAAACTACTTTTTAATTGTAAATCTATTTAATTACATTTAGGGATCACTTTAGAACATACATTTACAAGAAAAAATTAATTAAAAACCAATAGGAAGCTGGTAATCTTCAATCAAAGTTCTTAGGTTCGTACATCTTCTTTTACATTTCATGTGTACTCCTGATAAGTAAAATCGTTTGATTTTCGAGTGTGGTTTGCGTTTTAGTAGAAATTTTAAGACGTCGATTTTTATGGGCTTAAAACGCAAAAATTGAAAATGTTTCGCTACTATTGCCTTTAAAAGGCCTGAAACTAATTAAAATGGCAAAACTTTTTTGAAAAAGCGTTTAAGCTTGTTAAACAAAAATTTTATTTTGACAAAAAATTAAAAAAAAACTTTTTAATTGTAAATCTATTTAATTACATATTTAGGGATCACTTTAGAACATATTTACAAGAAAATTAATTAAAAACCAACAGGAAGCTTGGTAATCTTCAAATCAAAGTTTTAGGGTTCGTGCACATCTTCTTTACTTTATAAAGTTCTGAGATACAAAATCGTCGATTTTCGAGGTGTTGGAGTTTAGCGTTTTAGTAGAAATTTTAAGACGTCGATTTTTGGCTTAAAACGCAAAAAATGGAAATGTTTCTGCTACTATTGGCTTTAAAAAGGCCTGAAACTAATTAAAAATGGCAAAACTTTTTTTGAAAAAGCGTTTGGGTTTGTTAAACAAAAATTTCATTTTGACAAAAAATTAAAAAAACTTTTTAATTCGTAACTTATTTAATTACATTTAGGGATCACTTTAGAACATATTTACAAGAAAATTAATTAAAAACCAACAGGAAGCTGGTAATCTTCAATCAAAGTTTTAGGTTCGCATCTTCTTTACTTCATGTGTTCCTGATACAAAATCGTCGATTTTCGAGTGTTAGGTTTGCGTTTTTAGTAGAAATTTCAAGATGTCAATTGATTTTGGGTTTAAAACGCAAAAAAATTGAAAATGTTTCGCTACCATTGGCTTTAAAAGGCCTGGAAACTAATTAAAAATGGCAAAACTTTTTTGAAAAAAGCGTTTAAGCTTGTTGGGAACAAAAAATTTATTTTGACAAAATTAAAAAACTTTTTAATTGTAACTATTTAATTACATTTAGGATCACTTCTTAGAACATATTTACAAAGAAAAAATTAATTAAAAAAACCAAACAGGAAGCTGGTAATCTCTAATCAAAGTTTTAGGTTCGCATCTCTTTACTTCATGTGTTCCTGATACAAAATCATCGTCGAGATTATTCGAGTGCGGTTTGCGTGCTTTAGTAGAAATTTTAAGACGTCAATTTTTATTTAAAACGCAAAAAATTGAAAATGTTTCGCTACTATTGGCTTTAAAAGGCCTGAAACTAATTAAAAATGGCAAAACTTTTTTGGAAAAAAGCGTTTAAGCTTGTTTAAACAAAAAATTTCATTTTGACAAAAATTAAAAAAAAAAACTTTATAATTGTAACTATTTAATTACATTTAGGGGACTAACTTTAGAACATATTTACAAGAAAAATTAATTAAAACCAACAGGAAGCTGGGTAATCTTCTAATCAAAGTTTTAGGTTCTGCATCTCTTCTTTACTTCATGTGCTCCTGATACAAAAACCGTCGGATTTTCGGAGTGTGGTCGGTTGCGTTTTAGTACGTGAAATTTTAAGACGTCGATTTTTGGCTTAAAAACGCAAAAAAATTGAAAATGTTTCGCTACTATTGCCTTTAAAAGGCCTGGAAACCACTTAAAAATGGCAAAACTTTTTTTGGAAAAAAGCGTTTAAGCTTGTTAAACAAAAATTTCATTTTGACAAAAAATTAAAAAACTTTATTAATTGTAAATTATTTAATTACATTTAGGGATCACTTCTTTAGAACATATATTTACAAAAAATTAATTTAAAACCAACAGGAAAGCTGGGTAATCTTCAATCAAAGTTTTAGGTTCGCATCATCTTCTTTACTTCATGTGCTCCCTGATACAAAATCGTCTGATTTTCGGAGTGTGGTTTGCGCTTTAGTAGAAATTTTGGAGACGTCGATTTTTGGCTTAAAACGCAAAAAAATTGAAAATGTTTCGCTACTATTGGCTTTAAAAGGCCTGAAACTAATTAAAATGGCAAAACTTTTTTGGAAAAAAGCGTTTAAGCCTTATAAACAAAAATTTCTATTTGTCACAAAAAATTAAAAAAAACTTTTAATTTGTAACTATTTAATTACATTTAGGGATCACTTTAGAAACATATTTACAAAAAATTAATTAAAAAACCAACAGGAAGCTGGTAATCTTCAATCAAAGTTTTAGGTTCGCATCTCTCTTTTACTTCATAAAGTTCTGATACAAAATCGTCACGATTTTCGAGTGTGGTTTATGCTCTAGTAGAAAATTTTAAGACGTCGATTTTTGGCTTAAAACGCAAAAAATTGAAAATGTTTCGCTACTGCTGCCTTTAGTAAAAGGCCTGAAACTAATTAAAAATGGCAAAAGCTTCTTTTTGAAAAAAAGTGTTTAAGCCTTGTTAAACAAAAATTCCTTATTTTGACAAAAATTAAAACTTCTTTTAATTGTAACCATTTAATTACATTTAGGGATCACTTTAGAACATATTTACAAAGAAAAAATTAATTAAAAACCAACAGGAAGCTTGGGTAATCTTCAATCAAAGCTTTAGGTTCGCATCTTCTTTACTTCAAGTGTGTTCCTGATACAAAATCGTCGAAATTTCTCGAGTGTTAGGCTTCAGCGTTTCTAGTAGAAATTTTAAGACGTCGATTTTTATTAGAAAAATGGCAAAAAAATTGAAGAATGTTTCGCTACTATTGGCTTGTAAAAAGTGGCCTGAAACTAATTAAAAATGGCAAAACTTTTTTTTGGCAAAAAGTGTTTAAGCTTGTTAAACAAAAATTTTGCTTTGACAAAAAATTAAAAACTTTTTAATTGTAACTATTTGAATGTTACTTAGGGATCACTTTAGAACATGTTTACAAAAAATTAATTAAAAAAAACCAACAGGAAAAGCTGGTAAATCTTCAATCAAAGTTTTAGGTTCGCATCTCTTTACTTCATGTGTCCTGATAAGCAAAAATCGTCGATTATTCGAGTGTGGTTTGCGTTTTAGTAGAAATTTTAAGACGTCGATTTTTGGCTTAAAACGCAAAAAATTGAAAATGTTTCTGCTACTTATTGGCTTTAAAAGGCCTGAAACTAATTAAAAATGGCAAAACTTTGTTTGAAAAAGCGTTTAAGCTTGTTAAACAAAAAAATTTCTATTTTGACAAAAAATTAAAAAACTTTTTAATTGTAACTATTTAATTATACCTGATGGGATCACTTTAGAACATATTTACAAAAAATTAATTAAAAACCAACACAGGAAGCCGGGTAATCTTCAATCAAAGTTTTAGGTTCGCATCTCTTTTACTTACATGTGCTCCTGATACAAAATCGTCGATTTTCGAGTGTGGTTTGCAGTGTTTTAGTAGAAATTTTAAGACGTCGATTTTTAGCTAAAACGCAAAAATTAATTGAAAATGTTTTCGCTACCATTGCCTTAAAAGGCTCCAAATTCAATTAAAAATGGCAAAACTTTTTTTGAAAAAAGCGTTTAAGCTTGTTAAACAAAAATTTCATTTTGACAAAAATTAAAAACTTTAATTGTAACTATTGGCTTAATTACATTTAGGGATCACTTTAGAAACATATTTACAAAGAAAAAATTAATTAAAAACCAACAGGAAGCTGGTAATCTTCTAATCAAAGTTTTAGGTTCGCACGTCCATCTTCTTTACTTCATGTGCATTCTGATACAAAATCGTCGATTTTCGAGTGTGGTTTGCGTTTTAGTAGAAATTTTAAGACGTCGATTTTTATTTAAAACGCAAAAAAATTGAAAATGTTTCATGCTACTATTACCTTTAAAAGGCCTGAAACTAATTAAAAATGGCAAAATCTTTTTTTAAAAAGTGCTTAAGCTTGTTAAACAAAAATTTTACTTTGACAAAAATTAAAAAAAAACTTTTTTAATTGTAACTATTTAATTACATTTAGGGATCACTTTAGAACATATTTACAAAAAAAAATTAATTAAAAAACCAACAGGAAGCTGGGTAATCTTCAACTCAAAGTTTGTAGGGTCCCTTCTCGCATCTCTTTTTACTTCATGTTGCTCCTGATACAAAAATCGTCGATTTTCGGAGTGTGGTTTGCGTTTTAGTAGAAATTTTAAGACGTCGATTTTTGGTTTAAACGCAAAAAAAAATTGGAAAATGTTTTCACACTAAGTTGCCTTTAAAAGGCCTGGAAACTAATTAAAAATGGCAAAACTTTTTTGTGAAAAAGCGTTTAAGCCTTCGTTAAACAAAAATTTCATTTTGACAAAAATTAAAAAACTTTTTAATTGTAACTATTTAATTACATTTAGGATCACTTTAGAACATATTTACAAAGAAAAAACAATTAAAAAACCAACAGGAAGTTAAAAAATCTTCAACCAAAGTTTTTAAGTTCGCACCCTTGTACTTCATGTGCTCCTGATACAAAAATCG
The DNA here is from genome assembly GCA_035610365.1 of Aquatica leii. Taxonomy (NCBI): domain Eukaryota; kingdom Metazoa; phylum Arthropoda; class Insecta; order Coleoptera; family Lampyridae; genus Aquatica; species Aquatica leii. The sequence goes on from CM069433.1 coordinate 197,248,134, forward strand.
TCGATTTTCGAGTGTGGTTTGCGTTTTAGTAGAAATTTTAAGACGTCGATTTTGGCTTAAAACGCAAAAAAAATTGAAAATGTTTCGCTACTGTTGCCTTTAAAAGGCCTGAAACTAATTAAAAATGGCAAATTTTTTTTGAAAAAAGCGTTTAAGCTTGTTAAACAAAAATTTATTTTGACAAAAATTAAAAACTTTTTAATTGTAACTATTTAATTACATTTAGGGATCACTTAGAACATATTTACAAAATAAAAAAAAATTAATTAAAAAACCCAACAGGAAGCTGGTGGTAATCTTCAATCAAAGTTTCAGGTTCGTAGACATCTTCTTTACTTCATGTGCTCCTGATACAAAAATCGCCGATTTTCGGAGTGTGGTTTGCGTTTTAGGTAGAAATTTTAAGACGTCGATTTTTATTTAAAACGCAAAAATTGAAAATGTTTTTACACTGTTGCCTTTAAAAGGCCTGAAACTAATTAAAAATGGCAAAACTTTTTTTAAAAAGCGTTTAACCTTGTTAAAACAAAATTTCATTTTGACAAAAAATTAAAAAAACTTTATAATTGTAACTATTTAATTACATTTAGGGATCACTTTAGAAATATATTTACAAGAAAATTAATTAAAAACCAATAGGAAGCTGGTAATCTTCAAATCAAAGTTTTAAGTTCGCATCTCTTTTACTTCATGTGCTCCTGATACAAAATCGTCGAGATTTTCGAGTGTGTTTATGCGTTTTAGTAGAAATTTTAAGACGTCGATTTTGGCTTTAAACGCAAAAAAATTGAAAATGTTTCTGCTACTATTGGCTTTAAAAGGCCTGAAACTAATTGAAAAATGGCAAAATTTTTTTTGAAAAAAGTGTTAAGCTTGTTAAACAAAAAATTTCGATTTTGACAAAAAATTAAAAAAACTTTTTTTAATTGTAAATCTATTTAATTGTTAGCATTTAGGATCACTTTAGAAACATATTTACAAAAAATTAATTAAAAACCAACAGGAAGCTGGTAATCTCTTAATCAAAGTTTTAGGTTCTGCATCTTCTTTACTTCATGTGTTCTCTGAGGCAAAATCGTCGATTTTCGAGTGTGGTTTGCGTTTTTAGTAGGAAATTTTAAGACGTCGATTTTTAGTTTTAAAACGCAAAAAAATTGAAAATGTTTCTGGCTACTCGCTGTCTTTAAAAGGCCTGAAAACTAATTAAAAATGGCAAAATTTTTTTTGAAAAAGGCGGTTAAGCCTTGTTAAACAAAAATTTCTATTTTGACAAAAAAATTAAAAAAAACTACTTTTTTAATTGTAACTATTTAAATTACATTTAGGATCACTTTAGAACATATTTACAAAGTAAAATAAATTAATTAAAAAAACCAACAGGAAGCTGGTAATCTTTCAATCAAAGTTTTAGGTTCGCATCTCTTTTTACTTCATGTTCTCCTTTGATACAAAAATCGTCGATTTTCGAGTGTGGTTTGCGTTTTAGTAGAAATTTTAAGACGTCGATTTTTGGCTTAAAACGCAAAAATTTCCAGTGGTCACTGTTTTTGGCTACTGTTGCCTTTAAAAGGCCTGAAACTAATTAAAAATGGCAAACTTTTTTTTGGAAAAAAGCGTTTAAGCCTTGTTAAAAACAAAAATTCTATTTGACAAAAATTAAAAAAACTTTTTAATTGTAACTATTTAATTACATTTAGGGATCACTTTAGAACATATTTACAAAAAATTTCAATTAAAAAACCAACAGGAAGCTGGTAATCTTCAATCAAAGTTTTAGGTTACAATGCCCTCGCATCTCTTTTACTTCATGTGCTCCCGATACAAAATCGTCGATTTTCGAGTGTGGCTTGCGTTTTCCAGTAGAAATTTTAAGACGTCGATTTTTGCATTTAAAACGCAAAAATTGAAAATGTTTCACAACTAATCGTTGCCTTTAAAAGGCCTGAAACTAATTAAAAATGGCAAAATTTTTTTGAAAAGCGTTTAAGCTTGTTAAACAAAAATTTCATTTTGACAAAAAAATTAAAAAAATTTTTAATTGTAACTATTTAATTGCATTTAGGGATCACTTTTTTAGAACATATTTACAAAAAAAAATTAATTAAAAAAACCAACAGGAAGCTGGTAGGTAATCTTCAATCAAAGTTTTAGGTTCGCATCTTCTTTACTTCATGTGTTCTCCTGATACAAAAATCGTCGAGATTATTCGAGTGTGGTTTGGTGGTTTTAGTGAGAAATTTTAAGACGTCGATTTTTGGCTTAAAACGCAAAAAAATTGAAAATGTTTCGCTACTGCTGCCTCTTGTAAAAGGCCTTTGAAACTAATTAAAATGGCAAAATTTTTTTGAAAAAAGCGTTTAAGCTTGCAAAACGAAAATTTCTTTTGACAAAAAATTAAAAAAAACTTTTTTAATTGTAACTATTTAATTACATTTAGGGATCACTTTAGATCATATTTACAAGAAAAATTAATTAAAAACCAACAGGAAGCTGGTAGTAATCTTCAATCAAAAGTTTTAGTCTGGCATCTCTTTACTTCATGTGCTCCTGATACAAAATCGTCGATTATTCGAGTGTGGCTTTGGCGTTTTAGTAGAAATTTTAAGACGTCGATTTTTATTTAAAACGCAAAAATTGAAAAAATGTTTCGCTACAATATTGGCTTTAAAAGGCCTGAAATTACCAAAAATGGCAAAACTTTTTGAAACAAAGCGTTTAAGCTTGTTAAACAAAAAAATTTCATTTTGACAAAAAAAAATTAAAAACTTTTTAATTGTAACTATTTAATTCTACATTTAGGGATCTACTTTAGAAATTATATTTACAAAAAAAAATTAATTAAAAAACCAACAGGAAGCTAGCTGGGTAATCTAACAATCAAAGTTTTAGGTTCGCATCTCTTTACTTCATGTGCTCCTCTGATACAAAATCGCTCTATTATTCGAGTGTGGTTTTGGCGTTTTAGTAGAAATTTTAAGACGTCGATTTTGGCTTAAAACGCAAAAATTTTGAAAATGTTTTCACACAAGGCCTTTAAAAGGCCTGAAACTAATTAAAATGGCAAAACTTTTTTGAAAAAGCGTTTAAGCTTGTTAAACAAAAATCTTATTTTGACAAAAAATTAAAAAAACTTTTTAATTGTAACTATTTAACTATCATTTAGGATCATCTTGTACGAACATAGCTTCATGTAAAAACAATTAATTAAAAACCAACAGGAAGCTTGCAATCTTCAATCAAAGTTTTAGGTTCGCATCTTCTTTACTTCATGTGTTCCTGGATACAAAAATCGTCGATTTTCGAGTGTGGCTGGTGTTTTAGTAGAAATTTTAAGACGTCGATTTTTAGCTTTAAAAACGCAAAAAAATTGAAAATACTAACTACTATTGCCTCTTTAAAAGGCCTGAAACTAATTCAAAATGGCAAAACTTTTTTTGAAACAAAGTGTTTGCTTGTTAAACAAAAATTTATTTTGACAAAAAAAATTAAAAACTTTTTAATTCCTGTAACCATTTAATTACATTTCTAGGGGGATCACTTCTAGAAAACATATTTACAAAAAAAATTAATTTCAAAAAAAACCAACAGGAAGCTGGTAATCTTCTTAATCAAAGCTCTTTGTGTCTGCATCTTCTTTACTTCATGTGTTCCTGATACAAAAATCGTCAGATTTTCGAGCAGGGTTTGCAAGGTTTTAGTAGAAATTTTAAGACGTCGATTTTTACGTTAAAACGCAAAAATTGAAAAATGTTTCTGCCATTGCTGCCTTTAAAAGGTCTAAAACTAATTAAAAATGGCAAAACTTTTTTTTTGGAAAAGTGCTTGCTTGTTAAAACAAAAATTTCTCATACTTTGACAAAAAATTAAAAAAAAACTTTTTAATTGTAACTATTTAATTACATTTAGGGATCACTTTAGGAATATATTTACAAAAAAATTAAATTAAAAAACCAATAGGAAGCTGGTAATTCCTCAATCCAAGAGTTTTAGGTTCGCAACAAAGTTTAGTCTGCATCTCTTTACTTCATGTGTTCCTGATACAAAAATCGTCGATTTTCTTGAGTGTTGGTTTGCAGTTTTAGTAGAAATTTTAAGACGTTTATTTTGGCTTTAAAATGCAAAAAATTGGAAAATGTTTTCGCTACTCGTTGCCTTTAAAAGCGCCTGGAAACTAATTGAAAATGGGCAAAATTTTTTTTGAAAAAGTTGTTTATGCCTTGTTAAACAAAAAATTTATTTTGACAAAAAAAAATTAAAAAAAACTTTTTAATTGTAACTATTTAATTATGGTTTAGGATCACTTTAGAACATATTTACAAAAAATTAATTTAAAAAAACCAACAGGAAGCTTGGGTAATCTTCTAATCAAAGTTTTAGGTCTGCATCTTCTTTACTTCATGTGCTCCCTGATACAAAATCGTCGATTTTCGAGTGTGGGTTTTGAACGGCTTGGTGCAGAAATTTTTAAGACGTCGATTTTGCTTAAAACGCAAAAAAATTAAAAATGTTTCGCTACTGGTTGCCTTTAAATGGTATTTGAAACCACTTAAAAATGGCAAAATTTTTAAAAAGCGTTTAAGCCTTGTTAAACAAAAATTTCTATTTAGACAAAAAATTAAAAAGTTTTTAATTGTAACTTATTTAATTGACATTTAGGGATCACTTTAGAAACATATTAACAAAGGAAAATTAATTAAAAACCAACAGGAAGCTGGTAATCTTCAATCAAAGTTTTAGGTTCGCATCTTCTTCTTTACTTCATGTGTTCCTGATACAAAATCGTCGATTTTCGAGGTGTTTGGTTTGCGTTTTAGGTAGAAATTTTAAGACGTCGATTTTTATGGCTTAAAAACGCAAAAAAATTGAAAATGTTTCGCTACTATTGTTGCTTTAGAAAGGCCTGAAACTAATTAGAAAAATGGCAAAACTTTTTTGGCAAAAGCGTTTAAGCTTGTTAAACAAAAATTTCTATTTGTACAAAAATTAAAAACTACTTTTAATTGTAACTATTTAATTACATTTGAGGATCACTTTAGAAATATATTTACAAAAAAATTAATTAAAAACCAACAGGAAGCTTGCAATCTTCAATCAAAGTTTTAGGTCTTCGCATCTCACTCTTTACTTCATGTGCTCCCTGATACAAAAATCGTCGATTTTCGGAGTGTGGTTTGCGTTTTAGTAGAAATTCTTAAGACGTCGATTTTTACTTAAAACGCAAAAAATTGAAAATGTTTCGCTACTATTGGCTTTAAAAGGGCCTGAAATCTAATTAAAAATGGCAATAAATTTTTTTTGAAAAAAAAGCTGTTTAAGCTTGTTAAACAAAAATTTCCATTTTGACAAAAATTAAAAACTACTTTTAATTGTAACTTCATTTAATTACATTTGAGGGATCACTTTTAGAACATATTTGACAAAAAATTACAATTAATAAAAACTAACAGGAAGCTGGTAATCTCTTAACCAAAGTTTTTAGGTTCGCACGTCCATCTTCTTTACTTCATGTGTTCCTGATACAAAATCGTCGATTTTCGAGTGTGGTTTGCGTTTTAGTAGAAATTTTAAGACGTCGATTTTGGCTTAAAACAAAATTGGCCTAAAACTAATTGAAAAATGTTTCGCTACTGTTGCCTTTAAAAGGCTCTGGAAACTAATTAAAATGGCAAAATTTTTTTGAAAAAGCGTTTAAGCTTAGCAAACAAAAATTCTTATTTTGACAAAAAATTAAAAAAACCAACTTTTTAATTGTAACTTCATTTAATTACATTTAGGGATCACTTTAGAACATATTTACAAAAAATTAATTAAAAACCAACAGGAAGCTGGTAATCTCAATCAAAGTTTTAGGTCTGCATCTCTTTTACTTCATGTGTTCCCTGATACAAAATCGCCGATTTTCGGAGTGTAGCTCGCGTTTTAGTGGTGAAAATTTAAGACGTCGATTTTTACTTAAAAACGCAAAAAAATTGAAAAATGTTTCGCTACTATTGGCTTTAAAAGGCCTGAAACTAATTAAAAATGGCAAAATTTTTTTGAAAAAAGCGTTTAAGCTTGTTAAAACAAAATTTCATTTTGACAAAAATTAAAAAAACTTTTTAATTGTAACTATTTAATTACATTTAGGGATCACTTTAGAACATATTTACAAAAAAATTAATTAAAAACTAACAGGAAGCTGGTAATCTTCAATCAAAGTTTTAGGTTCGCATCTCTTTACTCATGTGCTCCCCTGATACAAAATCGTCGATTTTCGAGTGTGGTTTGCGTTTTAGTAGAAATTTTAAGACGTCGATTTTTGGCTTTAAAAACAAAAAAAAATTGAAAATGTTTCGCTACATTGTTGCCTTTAAAAGGCCTGAAACTAATTACTAAAATGGTAAAATTTTTTTTGAAAAAAGCGCTTAAGTTTGTTAAACAAAAATTCTTATTTTGACAAAAATTAAAAAACTTTTTAATTGTAACTTATTTAGATTACATTTAGGATCACTTTTAGAACATATTTACAAAAAAAAATTAATTAAAACCAACAGGAAGCTGGTAATCTTCAATCAAAGTTTTAGGTTCTGCATCTCTTTTACTTCATAAAACTTCCTGATACAAAATCGTCGGGATTTTCGAGTGTGGTTTGCGTTTAGTAAAAATTTAAGACGTCGATTTTGGCTTAAACGCAAAAAATTGAAAATGTTTCACACTATTGCCTTTAAAAAGGCCTGAACTAATTAAAATGGCAACATTTTTTTGAAAAAAGGTTTAAGCTTGTTAAATAAAATATTTTGACAAAAATTAAAAACTTTTAATTGTAACTATTTAATTACATTTGAGGGATCACTTTAGAACATATTTAAAAATTAATTAAAAACCAACAGGAAGCTGTAATCTTCAATCAAAGTTTTAGGTTCGCATCTCTTTTACTTCCATGTGCTCCTGATACAAAATCGTCGATTTTCGAGTGTGGTTTGCGTTTTAGTAGAAATTTTAAGACGTCGATTTTTATTTAAAACGCAAAAAAATTGAAAATGTTTTCAGCATTACTGCTGTCTTTAAAAGTTGCCTGGAAACTAATTAAAAATGGCAAAATTTTTGAAAAAGCGTTTAAGCTTGCTAAACAAAAAATTTCTTATTTGACAAAAATTAAAAAAACTTTTAATTGTAACTATTTAATTACATTTAGGATCACTTTTAGAACATATTTACAAAAAATTAATTAAAAACCTAACAGGAAGCTGGTAATCTTCAATCAAAGTTTTAGGTTTACATCTCTTTTACTTCATGTGCTCCCTGATACAAAACGTCGATTTTCGAGTGTGGTTTGCGTTTGAAGTAGAAATTTTAAGACGTCGATTTTTGGCTTAAAAACGCAAAATTGAAAAATGTTTCGCTACTGTTGCCTTTAAAAGGCCTGAAACTAATTAAAAATGGCAAAAATTTTTTTGAAAAAGTGTTTAAGCTTGTTAAACAAAAATTTCACTTTGACAAAAATTAAGAAAAAACTTTTTAATTGTAACTATTTAATTACATTTAGGGACTACTTTAGGAACATATTTACAAAAAAATTAATTAAAAACCAACAGGAAAGCTTGGTAATCTTCAATCAAAGTTTCAGGTTCGCATCTCTTTTTACTTCATGAAGCTCCTGATACAAAATCGTCGATTTTCGAGTGTGGTTTGCGTTTTAGTAGAAATTTTAAGACGTCGGATTTTTAGCTTAAACGCAAAAATTTGAAAATGTTTCGCTACTATTACCTTTAAAAGGCCTGAAACTAATTAAAAATGGCAAAATTCTTTTTGAAAAAAGCGTTTAAGCTTGTTAAACAAAATTTCATTTTGACAAAAAATTAAAAACTTTTTAATTGTAACTTCATTTAATTACATTTAGGATCACTTAGAACATATTTTACGAACATATTTACAACAAAAAATTAATTAAAAACTAACAGGAAGCCGGTAATCTTCAATCAAAGTTTTAGGTTCGCATCTCTTTATTACTTCATGTGCTCCTGATACAAAAATCGTCGATTTTCGAGTGTGGAAGCTCGGTGCGTTTAGTAGAAATTTTAAGACGTCGATTTTTGGTTTAAAACGCAAAAAATTGAAAATGTTTTGGCTACTGCTTTCTGCCTTTAAAAGGCCTGGAACTAATTAAAAATGGCAAAATTTTTTTGAAAAAAAAGCGTTTAAGCTTGTTAAACAAAATTTCTATTTTGACAAAAAATTAAAAAACTTTTAATTGTAACTATTTAATTACATTTAGGGATCACTTTAGAACATATTTTACAAAAAAATTAATTAAAAACCAACAGGAAGCTTGGTAATCTTCAATCAAAGTTTTGTGGTTTGCATCTCTTTTACTTCATGTTCTCCTGATACAAAATCGCTACAGAAATTATTCGGAGTGTTAGGTTTGCGCTTTAGTAGAATTTTAAGACGTCGATTTTACTTTAAAAACGCAAAAATTGAAAATGTTTCGCTACTGTTGTCTTTTTAAAAGGCCTGAAACTAATTAAAAATGGCAAAACTTTTTTTGCAAAAAGCGTTTAAGCCTTTACAAACAAAAATTCTATTTGACAAAAAATTAAAAAAAAAACTTCTTTAATTTGTAAATTCATATTTAATTACATTTAGTGGATCACTTTAGAACATATTTACAAAGAAAAAAATTAATTAAAACCAACAGGGAAGCTTGGTAAATCTTCAATTCAAAGTT